>JAJQJQ010000063.1:600000-1037649 GCA_028622995.1 Panagrolaimus kolymaensis
GGTGAAGGAAATTTTTGACAAAGAAGCAGCAAAATAATAATAATAAAAATGTGGGAGAGGTGATAGAAGGGAAATGGTAAAATAAGTAAAGAAAAAAAAAGGTCGACATGTTTTTAGATTGAAAACATATGAAAGATTGTTTTTGATGCCAATATTTTTTATACCCTTTTTTGATTGATAATATAAACATACATATTTATGGATTCAGGAATCTTAAAAAAAGTTTGAAACTCTTAAAAATGTAACAAAAGAAATAAAAAATTCGCGGGATTTTATTTAATTATTTTTTCTTTTTGCTTTTTGACAAAATAAATGCTGCTTGATAAAATCCTCGAACGGAAAAAATTGAACACTCTAATTTGTTCTTTGGCACATGTGTAAAAAAAATGGACGCTTTTGGTTTTGGCTTTTAGGTCAAATCTACCAGATGGCGCAGTATTTATATTGGCATCGACTGTTTTTTTTTGTTTACTGGGACCTATTTGTTTTTCACTTTTTGGCGCCTGTTATTTTTGGAACATAGCTTTGTGATATCATTTTTTAAAACGAGAAAGTATTTTTTCAGAAAATTACAAAACTTAATTTTGAATTACAACAATTTTACCTGTATTCCCAAAGCCATTGGAGTTCTTTCAAATCTTCGAAATCTTCATTTAAGTCATTCTTGGATAAAAAATATTAAATTTGGAGATCTTCAAAATAATGCCAAACTTGAAGCTTTGAAAGCTGATAACTCTGAACTCCGAAGAATAGAAAACTGCTCATTTTGTAGTTTACCTAACTTAGAAATCGTTGATTTAAATGGAAATGATTTAATTGAATTTATTCATGAAAATGCTTTTGGAAATGTTTCAAACGAATTTTCTAAAGCTTTGGAAACATTTTCCATTGATGCAAGAATATTATGCTTTTTATCCGAAAACTTGTTAGATTGGAATAATATTGAAAGTATTGATATTCGTGGATATGATTTTCCATGCAATTGTTCTTCAAATTTGTTATGGTTATTAAAAGATTTAAGATCCACAAACTCAAAATATCTTAACAAATTTCTGGAATATTTTCGATCAAATTATAAGAAATTTGATGAAGAAAAAAAGAATCATTTTATGATATTCCTGATTGCTGCAGGGATGCTTCAGAAAATTATTTATCTCTCAATAAAATGTCAAATGAATATTCTCAAGCATTTTGGTGGATGTTCAGAATTTTTTGTTGCTTTTTTATTATTCTTTCCATTGGCTTCATTGGAAGTTTTATTATTTATTTTCGTCGATATCTAAGACAATCAATTTTTTATCGTTGAGAAAATTAAAATATAACTTAAAGAAGATTTTAACTAATTCTCTCTTGAATTTTTTTAAATTTTTTCTGTTCTGTATTTTTATTTCTATGAAAAATATATTTAAAAAATTAAAATTTATTAAAAAAAAGGAAAAAAAGGTGGTCGAGTTTCCGCTGACGGGGGTGTTTATCATTGATAACCCGAAAGCTCCGGACCACATTTAAAAGAAGAAACGAAGTTGCTTTTATAAAAGGAGTCACTAAGAAAAAAAGATAAAAGACGCGTTTCACCCTTTTTTGTTAAGCAACTAAAAAAGGCTTTAAAAAAAGGCAACCAAAGAAATACTCTCTCTTTTTGGAAAGAATTTTTTTAAACTTAACAATTGTGAATTTTGTGAATCATCATCCTCAGAGAGAAAAAAGAGTTTCTCTGTGGTTGCTTGGTTGAGAAAAGCCAGCCAGAAGGTTGACAAAGAAAATGATGCAAACGTGGACTTCTTTGTAACAATTTGTTGTTAGCCGCTTTAATAAAAGCGACTTTGCATGCTTTTTTCTTTGTGGTCAGATGCTTTCGGGTTATCTCTGGATTATGTGAAAAAAAATCTTTTCCGGAAACAAAAAAAGATTTTTACAAGCAAGTTTTTTCTAAGTTTGAATTAATAAAAAGCTAAAAATTAATCAAAACTTTATTTAATTATTTTTTTAACATTTGTTCTAAAAAATAAACAATAATAATAAAAGTATAATGCAAATTTTTAATCAGTTTCCTCGTCAATTTTTCCACAAAACCTTGGTTCACAAATATGTTCATCCGAAATTTTAATAATCTTTTCTCCGGTTTCACTATCTTCGCTTAATTTTGCTGTGGTGGATTTCTTTAAATAATTACAATCCAAACAAATATAATTATTTTTAGTTCTCCGAAAAAATTTATAATAAAATATTTTAAATTTCGAAGTGTAAATAAATAAACTTTGATTTTCTTGGTGAATTTTGGAACCATTTTTTAATTCAAATAAATTTGATGGAATAATTTTGAGATTTTCTGGTTCTTTTGGGGCAAGTTCTTCAGGTTCACAAAAATGTGAATCTCGATATTTTATTATTTCTTCTTTAGTTTCATCGTCAATGAAAATTTTAGCGGTAATTAATTTAGAAAATTTTCCTCGACATTTGACACAATAAAATAATTTTTTCGAGTCGCTATAATTATATCGGTAACAAAGGGATGGGTTGTTTTTATCAAAAATAACTAATTTCTGAATTATTCCATCGTCGTCAGCTTTTATAAGTTTAAAATTAGGTGATTTTATGGTTATTGTTTCTTGATTATGGACTCCTCCGCCTGGAGGGATATATTTCACAGAATTACAAATATGATCGTTTTTAGTTCGAACATATTCTTTTCCATTCGCATCTTTTCTTATCCAAGCACATAAAGTATGTTTGCGACGATGACAATTATCACATCGATAATATTGATTGGATTTAGCTTTTTGATAATAATAATTATAACATAAATTTCGATCTTTTTCATCAAAAGTCACTAATTTATGATAACCATTTTTAGTTGGTTGAAGAATAAAATCATAAAGTTTTAAATATTGTGGATCATCTTCATAATTATTGGATCTGCGAGATGATACTCGTCGTTTTTTACCTGGGGTTGGAGAAAATGAAGAGGAAGCTGACGAGCCACTAAAAAGTGATTTAAATGTTATGTAACAAATGATTATTGGAAAAATGGTTTCGATTTGGCATTGCTGAACTTAGAAATTCTTGGCTCTTGGCTCGACTAATTATTTTTCATTTTTGTCAGTCAAACCAAAATTTTATCCAGTACAGCCATGGCTGTTTATCTAATGTGCCGGCTGATATCTTCTTTAGTGGGGGGTTAGATAATTGTAAACTCACGATCCTTCTTCACCCTCGTCTTCTTGATAAAAGTCTTCTGATTCATCTTCGAATCCAATTCCATCTCCACTTTCTCCAGGATTATAATAATTATTAAAAGCTTGGATATTTCCAATATTTACATGACTTGAAATTGGTTCCTAAAAGCTTTATACCTCAAAAAAGTATATATATAAAATTTAACAAACATGTTGCAAACTTTGGGAAACAAGTCTCATATATGAATCATCATTTCCAAAAGTCGATGGGTTTGAATGCTCAAAATTTGGAACATAAAAATTATTTAAATTTGTTTCAGTTAAATTTCTAAGAGTGCTATCTTCCAAAATAACATCCAAATGAGCTATTAATCTAAAACTATATTTTAATTTATATATTCCATTTTTGAATGGCGAAAAACTAACTCATCATCAACATTCACAACTGCGGCTTTTCTCTTTTCTGATTCTTTCTGTGCATGAGAAAGTTGGTTTTGGATCTGAAAAATAAGTAAATACATATAATTATTGGAATATAAAAATGCTTTAACAAGCGAACCATTGTGTTTGAAGATACAAAGTTTTGATAAATTTTTGAAGTTGATGGAGCAGCAGCGTCCATTACTTCCAACAACAAAAACTTCTAGAAAGCTATGATTGTTTTAAGTTTGAGATAATAATGATTAAACTATCAATAAAGGTTGATACAAAATCAATAAATTCTTTAGAAATGCTAATTAAAGGAACAGTCAAATTGCGGACAAACAACAAAAAAAATGAAAATAAATCTTATAACGAAAATATTTTTTTGTGCGTCGTCGATAGTTTAATTTAATTTTCATAAAGGTTATTTTTTCATTCAAAGCCATAAACAAATTTGGGTTAAATTATTTTTTTATAAAAATTAAAAAAAGTTTTTTTTAATTATGTTTACAGTATTGCTTTGAAAATTTGATGCCATTCATAACTTTTAATTCTACAAACTTTACTTGTTTATTGGAGGCTTTAAAAAATTTATTTGGGCACAAAATAAATTATTTGAAACATTTGTGTTAAAAGAATGTTCTTATTCGGTTCTTGTAGTCACAAAATCCAACTCCGTTGTTCGTCGCCATCATTAATTAAAGGAAAATGAGTTGAAAAAAAAGAAAATTATTTTAATCTTTTATTCTTTTTTTCAAATTTAACTCCGCTTTTTTCCAAAAAAGTCTTATTCCATTTATTTCCGGTGAGGGGGTATTAATTTAAGAGATTATATTATTCTTATCAGCCATTTATTCTGAAAAAACTAAACATAATTTTTTTATCAAACAAAAAAGAAAAAATCAAGCAAAAAAATAATATAAATACCCAAATTAACGGCAAAGTTAATTGTCAAGCGTCTCACAGAAAGAAAACAATGGCTTTCAACAAAATGATTGTAGTTTATTTTTTATTTATTTTAGCCGTTTCAGATGGAATTAAAATTTTTGGTGATCAAAGAGAAATAAAAGTTTATAAAAAAGTGGCTGAAATTAATGAAACTTTTTTGGAGGTATTTATTTTTAAATTATGGGGCTTTTAACCACAGTCTTTCTGAAAATAAAAAAGAGAGGCTTTAAGAAGTAAAAAGGTTCTAAGAAATTTGAATTTAGAAAGCAGTAAAAATATTTCATAAAAAATAAAATTGCCAAATGCCACTCTTTTTTAGTCATAAAATTAATCCAAAATTCAGAGTATAATTACTCTTTCATTTTTTAGGAAAGTTTCCAACAAGTTTCTACTTCTTCAAAAGCCGCATATAATTTTGCAATCGATGTCGCAAATTATGCTTCACTTCAGAATTTACAATGCATTTATCAAAAAGGTTATAAAACTGTATTTATTCAAATTTATTCCCCCGCAAATGGAGGTTGCGTAAATTCAAATGGAATTCTAAGTGTTCAATGCGCGTATTCAGCAAATTTGGGCACAGAAGTTTATGTAACTCCAGCAACTTCAGGCAAATCGGGCGCTCAACAATTTACTGAAGCTTTTAATGCTTTAAAAGCTCAAGGTTTTAATGTTCGATCTATTTGGCTTCAGGTATGTGAAGAAAGAAAATTAGTGGATTTTATTAGAGTTTTTGATGAACTTTAGTCACGAAAAGTTTCTTACCAAATATTTATGATAATTTTTTTCTTTATTTTTTCAGCTTTGATTCAAAGTCAAAAAATTCTTATTTCGAAAATAAGCAAAAAAACATGATTTTTTATTATTTTTTGACCTTTTTTTACGATACCAAATTCTTGAGATTTTATTTAAAAAAAATTTGTTTAAGGATATTTAAAGTTTATTACAAATTTTACATACTTTATTTATTTATATTTTTCTTATCCAACCTTAAAATTAATTTCTTTAGGTTACTTCCGCCATAAATTGGCCAAACAATATCCAAACCAATATAAATTTTATTAATTCTTTTATCAATCAAGCCAGTGTAAGTGTTTTTGTTCCATTTCTCCATTTTCTTAAATTATTTTTTTTAATCATTTAAAGGCAAATGGAGTGACAACGGGAATATATACAAATTTTCTTGATTGGCAACAAATTACTGGAGCTGTTAATGTGTTTAGTAATTCTCGGTTATGGTATTATAATGCTTTGGGGCAAGGACCTTCAGGAGAATCCCCAGCAAATTTTAATGATTTTCGTCCTTTTGGTGGATGGAATTCTCCAAATGTAAAACAATTTGCTCTCAATGAAGGCCTTTGCGGAATGACTCTAAATCGAAATGTTTATCCATGCAATGGAAGAAAAAAGGAAGATGGGGTTATTGAAATTTATGATAAAAATGTTAAAAATATCGGGGGTTTTGTTTAAATTAATATGTAAAATTTTAAAAATAAATAAAGAGTAAAGTAAAAATATTTTTAAATAAACTACAGAAGCAGACGAAGAAAACCCTTTTTTTAACACACTAAAAAATGACCAAAAAAAGTTAAAAGGATAGTTATTCATAAATTTGGCAAGTCGAAAGGCCGCTGGAATAGCGCAGTTGTGTCTTCAGCGGTTGAGATTTTTTATGTTATTCACAAACCTTCAAATGGTTTTTTAAGGAAATATTCTCAAGTTCAGAAAGAATGGCATCGCACCATAAAAGCATCTTTGTTTGATTTTTAAGATATGCCATTTGTGCCACAAAATATAAAAACCCAAAAACAAACAAAAAAAAAACGTTTTTATAGTTCTCAATAATTTTTTGGATCAAGTTGAACCCTAAAGATATTTTTTAGATGACCGATTTTCAAGTGTTTATGCATTGACTTGTTTTTCATTTTATGGCAAAGTTTTTAATTCTAAAACTTATTTTTTAAAGCAAACTGCACTTTTTCGCTCTCTCAATTTTGGTTGTCGTTTTATTTCTCTGTTATAATAATTCATAAATAGGAGGATGAGACCTCCTAACATAGGAATTCTTTTGAGTTTATGTCTTCTGATTATCTTTTCAAGTTTCAAATTCACCGATGCCGAAGATGAAGTTCAAGGAGCAGGAAGCATCAGCCTTGGAACCAGCGATGAAACTAATCAAAATAAAATTATTTCTGTTTGTGGTGAAATTGATCCCGATGATGATCAAGACATGGATCAAGGTATGTTTTTTTTATATCCAAAATCAAAATGAGTAAAATTTGTTTTAGGATTTTCTTGTCATTGCTATGATGAAACTGTTGCATGTTATAGAAGATATGGATATGAAAAAAAGAATACTTTCACTACCAACATTCAAATTTCAAAAGATAATTTTACTTTAAAAGTTGCATCATTTTATAGGACTGAAATAAAAGCGTTGAAAAAAGTAAGTATTTTAAAATAAAAATTATTAACAAACAAAAAATTGTAATAATTTTTTTAGGATTTTATTTTACCTGGAAGCGAAAATACTGTTAGAGAACTTTATTTTAATTCAAATAAAATGAATGATATCGAAAATGAAGCGTTTGACAAATTTGCTGCTTTAAGAAAGTTAAGCATCGCCGACAATGAAATAAAAAATATTAGTGAAAATGTTTTAACCGAAGAAATTGGATTAGGTTTGGAAGAATTAAATTTGAAAAATAATCAACTTGAATCCATTTCATCCAAGGCTTTTAAAAATATGAAAAATTTGACATCATTGAATTTGAGCGAAAATAAAGGAATACAGTTTTTTGAAAAAATTGATGGGAAAAATGTTTCAATTTTCCATGAAAGTTTATCATATTTGAAGACATTAAAGTTAATGGAATGCAATATTTCAACTTTGCCTGATAATATTTTTGAAAATCTTCGGTAACTTTTTTTTAAATTTCTTAAAATCGAGGGAAACTTTTTTTTACAGAAATCTGGAAAACTTGGATTTAAGTCTTAATCCTTTGACAACTCTTCCAAAAGCAATTCAACATTTGCCAAATCTTCGGAACTTGCGTATCCTTGGTACTACACTTACTCAAATCAATAATGAAGATATGAAATTTAATACCAAACTTGAATCCCTTATTATTTATGATAGTAAGATTTCAAAAATTGATGATTGCACTTTTTGTGGTTTAACTAATCTAAAAATTGTGGACTTTTCAAACAATGAAAATCTTTCGTTCATTCATGAAAATGCTTTTGGTTCTGTCTCGATTGGAAAGACTCCTGAATTGAAATATTTTTCAATTGAAAATTGTAATGTTTCAATTTTGTCGCCAAAACTTTTGGATTGGAAAAATATTACCCACGTTGATATTAAAGGAAATCCATTTACATGTAATTGTTCCATGGCTTGGTTAATCAACGAAATCGAAGAATATAAAAATAATTTCCAAAATTATGAAAATCAAACAATTATCCATGCATTAAAATGCCAAACTCCTGTGGAATTGAAATATATCAAATTTACCAATTTGGCTGGAAACTTTTGTAAAAATGACACCGAAGACCATAGCTTCGAAGATGACAGCCACATTATTTATGTTTGTGGACCAGGTTCAACAGGTTTGTAAAAAAGTTTTAAAGGCAAAATAAAAGTTTTTTAAAATATGAATATTTTCAGAATCCGGTTGTACCTGTAATAATGAAGAATTAAAATGTGAAGCAGATTCTTGGTGGAGGGAAGAAAAATTGAAAATGAATCATACAAATATTCAAATTTTAGCAAATAATTTTACTATTAAAAATGCGAGTTTTACCAATGCAAATATAAAGTTTTTATTAAAAGTAAGAATCTATTTTATTTAATTTTTTGCTTTATAAGACTTTAATAAACGAAAAATAAAAAAATTTTATAGGAAGAAGTTTTGCCAGATCAAGAAAAAAATATTGAAAGATTGGAATTTACAAATACCCAAATTGAAAGCATTGAAAATGGAACATTTGATAAATTTATTTCATTGCGAGTTTTAAAAATATTTCGAAGTAAATTAACAAATATCACCGTAGAAATTTTAACTCCACAACTTGGTTCCACTTTATTGGAACTTGATTTGAGTTTTAATCAACTTTCGAATTTGAATCCAAATGCTTTCCAATATTTAATAAAAATTGCGCATTTGTCATTAATGGGAAGTGAAAAAGTTAATTTTACTTTATTTAAATTTCCAAAAGCATTGGAAAATTTGAAAACTTTGGATTTAAGAAATTCCGAAGTTTCAACTTTGCCAAATTTTGAATTTCTTAAGTAAGTTTAAAAAATTTCCTCAAATTTATTCAAAAAAATTATTTTAAGAAGCCTTGAAACTTTACGCTTGGATGGAAATCGAGGAATTTTTAAATCAGCCACGACAAAAGAAATTTTCCCTGCATCGTTGTCAAACTTAAAGCATTTATACTTAACTATGTGTTATCCTTCAAAATTGGATGAAAATATTTTTGTTAATTTAAAGTAAGTCTTTTTTTTTTTTTTTCAAAAAAAACAACAAATATTCTTACAAAAATTCAACTTTTTTGTTTTGTTTAGAAATTTGGAAACATTAGATTTAAGTCATAATTTATTATCTTCTTTTCCTAAAGCCATTGGAAATCTGCTAAACCTTCGAAATTTATACTTTTCTTACAATTCAATTTTCGAATTAAATGCTGAAAGCTTTCAAAACAATACTAAACTTGAAACTATTATTGTTTCTGGTAGTAATAGTTTGCAAAGAATACAAAATTGTACCTTTTGCAATTTACCCAATCTTAAAAAGGTTAATCTCAATGAAAATTATGACCTCACATATATTCATGAAAATGCATTTGGTTCGATTTCAACTGGAATTCCAAAAACTTTGGAATCATTTTCATTCGCACATTGTAATGTCGGAATTTTATATGAAAATTTATTGGATTGGAAAAATACTAAACACATTAATGCAATTTATAATACTTTTACATGTGATTGTTCAATGGGATGGTTAATTAATGAATTAAAATTATCTAAACCAATATTAACTAAAAATTTTGAAAAATGGAATAGCTTTGGATTTCGATGTTATTCAAAGAATTCATATTTATATTTAAAGGACCAGCCTCAATGTGTTAATGAAATAATTATCGATAGTTGTGGAGAAAATTCTTTAAGTAAAATTTTATTTTTAAGATTCCTTTTTAGTTAATTGAAATAATTTCTTTGTTTTTTTAGCCACCCAAGGTTGCAAATGTGAAAATCAAGAATTACATTGTCAATACGGGTCTAAAATGCATTCTGGAACTACAACAAATATTAAAATTATGGAACATGATTTTGTATTAAAGAATGCTAGTTTTGCGGGAAATCTAATTAAAGAACTTAAAAATGTAAGAATTTTTATTTAAGAAAGTCGCCGGTGCACAGGATTCTAAAAAAGATAAAAAAATATTTTTTAGGGTCAAGTTATTCCTGGTAGAGAAAATTCCATTCAAAAACTTAATTTGCATAACAATTTAATTGAAACCATTGAAAATGGAACATTTGATAAATTTATTTCTCTCACAACTTTAGACCTTGGTGGAAATTTACTTAAAACTTTAAAAGATGGAATCTTCACCGAAGCTCTTGGGTCAAGTTTACTCAGATTGGATTTATCTCAAAATAAATTTGAAAAAATAAATTTAACTATATTCAATAATTTAACCCAACTCACATATTTATCCTTGGCAAATAATGATAAAATTAAACTTATCAGCATTTTTCCTGAAGCTATGGTAAACTTAAAATTTTTATATTTGGATGGTTGCAAATTAAAAAAATTGGATGAAAATATTTTCGCTTATCTCAAGTAAAGCTTTTTTATAATTCTTCAAACAAACAAAAAATGAATAAAATTTAATTTTTTTTAGAAATTTGGAAAGTTTGGGTTTAAGTAATAATCCTTTGACCTCGATACCCAAAGCAATTAATTCACTTTCAAACCTTCGAAATTTATATATTCAAAACGCTAAAATTTCAAAGTTAAATTTCACAAACACCAAATTTATTCAAAGCCTTGAAATGTTGGATGCTTCCACAAATAGTATTTCAAAAATCGAGAATTGCACTTTTTGCGGGTTTTCCAATCTTAAAAGATTATATTTGCAAGAAAATAATAAGCTTTCTTTTATTCATGAAAATGCTTTTGGATCGAATTCGACCAAAACTTCTTTGCCAGTTTTAGATACGTTTTTCCTCCAAAATTGCAATATTTCAAGTTTATCAGAAAATTTGCTTGATTGGAACAAAATTCAAAACATTCAAATCGATGGAAATCCATTAAATTGTGATTGTTCGATTGCATGGTTAATTCAAGGATTAAAATCCGATTCGCCATGGTATTTTCCAAAACTCCAAAATTCTGTTAAAAATCAAGACAAACTCATTTGCAATTTTCCGAATGAAATGAAATATATTAAATTTTCAAATATTTTCAAAGAATTTTGTTTCAACGAAACTTTCAAAGAAATCCCAAAAACATATTTTCTTTGGTGGATTCTTTTAAGCATTTTTGTTGCTTTTGTTTTTATTGCCATCGGTGTTGGAAGTTTTATTTATGTTCGTCGATATCGAAGCCAAACAATTCCTTATCGTCGAGAAGATGAAGATAAACTTGAAGAAGATTTTGATACAAACGACGAAGAAGAAAATGTCTAAATTTCATTTTCAATGTTTCTATCTTTTTGTTTTTTAAATTTGTGAATCTGTTTTTTATGAAATAAAAAAAAGTAAAAAATATTTGGTTGCCAATTTATAAGAATCAGAAAACCATGGACTTATTTTTAAAGGCACTCTAGTCTCGTTGCGAAAGATTTTGAAGCAAAAGTTTGTGAAAGTTGGTTGTTTTGGATAAAAAAAATTGTTCCTTGAATGCTGCAAAGTTTCTCTCTCACACTTTCATGCAAATTTACATTTTTCTTCATTTTTTAATGCTTCATTTTTCAATAGCATGTTTTCTTGTTTCTTCAATCATTCATTCTTGCAACTTTCAACTGTTTGAAGAAGGCAGCTGCAAAATCATCTAATATTTTTGATTTCAACAACAAACTTTGGTCCATGAAAAAGAAAAAATGAAGGAATCTGAACGAAATAATCATGAACCATTTCCATGTCAACAACCTTCAACACCTGTGTTAACTCCATCATCAGTAGTATCAATGTCAAATATTCATCCATCATCAACTCAACCAATTGTATCTTTAGCTACTCGAAAACGAATGTATCCAAGAATTTCAAAAGAAAAAAGTGATAAAATTTTACTTGGAATTGGTGAAATGGTTCGTCAACGATGGTTAATCAAGGTATGGGTTTATGGCTTTTGACTAATGATATAATAACTTTTGGTAAATTTGAATCATCAAACCTTTGTTACCTATTGCTGTATTTCCTCATAACCTTTTTACTAGTATGATAGATTTGAGACGTGCCTATAGCTTTAATTCCATATTTTGAATGATCGTATATATGTTACATTATCTACTATGCTTAAACGTGTTAATCCTTTCATACTATTAACTTTATATATATCATTTTATAGGGTTTGATTGGTGCTGGTGGTTATGGACAAATATATTATTCCCTTGATGTTCAACAAAATGATCATGTTGCTGTGAAAGTTGAACCAACAAGAAGAAATGGAAAAACTGTTCGTCGAATGATATTGGAACAAAAAGTTTTATTGCGTTTACAAGGTCGTCCTCATGTTGCTCTCATGTATGGTTCGGGTGTGGAACATGATTTGAATTACATCGTCTTACAACTTCTCAGCGTCAATATTGGTGATCTACGAAAGCAATGTCCACTCAAAAGATTTTCTAAATCCACTGCTGGAAGAATCATGCAACAAGTAAAACTGACTTTTAATTCTCTTTAACTAATAACATCTTTTTCAGGCTATAGCTGGTATACGAGATGTTCATCAAATAGGTTATTTACATCGTGATATAAAACCTGCAAATATGTGCTTTGGATTATCAGAAGCTTCAAAACATCGCTTGATTATTCTTGATTTTGGTTTGGTTCGAAAATATGTTAATTCTGATGGAAGAGTAAAACCGTTAAGAGATCGAGCTGGATTTCGTGGAACTTTGCGTTATGTATCATTACGAGTTCATAATCGACAAGAACAAGGACCTGCTGATGATTTGATTGCACTTTTATATAGCTTTATTGAATTGGTTCATGGAGAAGTATCATGGAGAAGAATGTATTTGGCTGATCAAATTAAAGCTGCTAAAGATGAATTGGTATGTTTTTTCTTTGTGGAAACTCGTATTTGTTAGACATACATACATACCTTATATTTACCATCAAAGCTACTTACTAATATCTCTGTGTCTCACCTATGCTTTCTACCATTGTTTGCTTATGACATCTTAGCCTACTTGTTTTTTACTTTTTTGCAACTTCTTTCACTTTTTAGGTACGTGACGATTTTAACGCAATTAGCTTTAAATTTGGTAATTCCTTTCGTGAATATGCTCGTGCTGTATCATCAATGTCTGCTGAAGAAGAACCAAATTATCATGTGCTTCAAGAATATATGAGAGATTTCGCTGGAAATAAATGCATTAGTGATTTATATGATTGGGAAAATCAATTTGCTGATGTTTTTGCTGAAACTGAAATCAATCGACATTTAAAAATCATTCCTTGAACTTCCATAAAAAAAGTAGCAATCCATCACTTTTCTAAATTATATTTAATTATCTATGTTTATTTTAAATATTTTTATGTACATGAATAAATTGTTTTAACATTTGTTGTTGTGTGTTTGCATGTTAGCTTTTTATTACTCGTGGAAGTGTGGGTTTGATTACAACGTCGGAGTAAAAAAACTTTTTATTCGAAGTAGAAAAAAAGAGTAACGAACAAAATTAAGAAACCATTGGCTTGATTTTTAAGGTTCCTTAGAACATTAACAAACCCAAATAAATGCACAATAAAAAGCTATAATGAACCACAAAAAATGCGAATGAAGAAGCCCTTGATTACTCAAAGCTGAATTACCACCACAAAATTGTTTGGGTACATTTACAAATTTAACGTTTTCTAATGCCTCGGGTGCAAAACATTGTGGTTCTTCGATAATTTCATCTGTGAAACTCCCATTTGACGAAATGCGAGATAGCAAAATTGGATCATTAATTAACCAAGCGATAGAACAATCACAAATAAATGGATTATTTTCAATTCGAATATTTTGAGTGTTTTTCCAATTTAATAATTTTTCAGACAAAAATGAAAGATTGCAACTTTGAATATAAAATTTTTCTAAGCTTGGAGCTTCGCCAGTGTTGATAGAGCCAAAAGCATTTTCATGGATTTCCGAAAGTAAAGGATTAAAATCAAGATGAATTTCTTTGAGATTTGGAAGATTACAAAATGTGCAATCCTCGATGATTTCAATATTTGTTCCATCAAAATGCAATTCTTCAAGATTTGGGAGGTTTGTGAAGGTTTCATTGTTGATTGCCGCGACATTTGTGAGGCTTAAATCCAAATGTTTGAGGCTTGATAAAATATTTATCGCTTTTGGAATCGAAGATAATGGGTTTTCTTTAAGAATAAGGATTTCAAGATTTCTGAAAATTCCAAAAAAAAATATTATTTTTGCGTTACAAAAAGTTTATTTTTTATAAAAAAAACTTACTTTAAATTAACAAAAATATTTTCATTATTCAAATTTCTAATCCAGCAAGAAGACAGATCCAATTGTTTTAAATTTACTAAAGCTTCAGGGAATATACTTTCAGAAGAAGAAAAATCAATTTGTTTGTTAATAGCAAGCGACAATGATTTTAATTTAATCAAATTTTGAAAAGCGATTGAAGAAAGTTTTTGAAATTTGTTTTCACTCAAATCCAAATTTAATAAAGTTGAGCCAAGTTTAGGAGTAAAAATCTCTGAAGAAATAAAAGTTAAAGAATTTTCACCCAAATTCAAAGTTTTGAGAGAATTAAATTTGTCGAAAGTTCCAATTTCAATGGATGAAATTTTGTTTCTTGAAAAATCCAAAGATTCTATGGTGGCTTCTCGGCCTGGCAAGATTTTATCCTGAAAAATGTTTTGTTTAGAGGCTTTGAATTAAATTTTTTTTAAAAAATGGTAGTTTTAGAAAATTGAAAAAAACCTTACTTTTTGGAGTTTTGTGATGGAATTAAATGCAAAACTGGCATTTTTTACGACAAAATTAGAGTTTCGAATTTGAATATTTGCATGTTTGAGAGGATTGGGTAAAATTCTCCAACAAGTTAAACGCTGAGTTTCAGTTTCGCAGGTGCATAATTGGTCTTCTAAAAATACAATGGAATTAAAAAAACTTATTTTCTTGAGAAAAAACATTTTTAATTTGGTTTAATTAAAAAATGAAATAGCAAACTAACCATAAGGATTTTCATTACAAGCATAAAGCACACGATTTTCTTCATCAACATCAAAAAGTGATATATCTTTGATGCCTTTGAATGACTTTTGACTATTACTACTAAATCGCTTTGATTTTGTTGTTATTGATTCGTAACCGCAAATATCATAAATAAAAAATGAAAAAAATAAGATTATGAAAATATTGGAAAGTCGCATTTCTGAAAAAATATTTACTTTAAGAACATTAAAAAAAGACTAACAAGAAAAGTTTAGATTAAACGGATTTAGAAAAAAAATTGCTCCAAAGCTAAGTGGTTGCCAAAAATATTATGGAAGACAGACATTATTTTTTATTTATTATAAAACAAAAAACCATTGCTAAAATTTCCAAAATTCTGTTGTTTCCAACTATTTATTTAATAAATCTATTTTTCTTCGTTTTATATTTTTTTTACCAAAAACAAAAAAGTAAAAATAAAAGGTTTTTCGATCGATCCAATCAATTTTCATTTTATTTTTTGCTATTTAAAAAGGAATAGTGTTCATATTTTTTAGGAGAGAAAAAATACTTTTAAAAAAAGACAAGAAACCAAAAACAAAAACGAAAAAAACTTTTTAAATGCCATATCTCTCTCGTTATCGTTGCGCGGCCGTGTTATTTATTTTTATATAGGTATGTCGAAATCAAACCTTTGCCGATGTCTAACTAAGCGTACAAAAAGAAAGAAGAAAAAAATTTGATATTTTTAGATCGACGTTCTTTCGTAAAAAAAACAATCAAAAAAACTGAGCAAAGCCGATCAGCAAAAAAAAACTGAAAGCAAAAAAGTGGGCTGAAAAAGGATGTTTATAGACTTATTGAGACAAAAAAAAAGAGAGACACAAACAGACGGCTAAAATAAAAATAAAAAATAAGAACTAAAGCGAAGCGAAAAAGAGAATGAATGATCGGGATTACCAAAGGCAAGATTTTGTTTTACAAATTTTAGAAAGATATGGGAACATCAAAAAAGAAGGACTTCGTTTTTAATTTTTTTAGATAATAGATAAGCCAAAGATCTAAAAATCATAAACAGTAGTCTCTTTAAAAAATTCTATTACTTTCCTTTGTTTTTGCCGTTATCACATTAAATAAATATTTACATAATTCTCAGAGAGATAAAAAAATATAAAAAATTTTCAAAGGCCTAGTTTCATTGTTTTACACCTCTCCTCCAGCCTTTTATGTTTCTTTAAAAAAAATGAGCGATTTTGTTTTTCCATTAATTAATGCATATTTTTAATAAATCAATTTAAATTTTTATATTTCTGCTTCATTAATTTCATTAAGATGATTACGAAAAGAGTTATAATTTCTAATTTAGAATAATTGATTTTGAAAGACGAAAAAATAATGTGTTCTTGAAGTCTCTCTCTCTTTTTCTCTCGTGTTTTAAAGGAAAAAGAAAAAAGAATAAACACCACACAAAAAAAAGAAAATATTTTGTGTGACTCGATGCAAAAAAAAAACGAACATGTGTTGACTTTTTTTTGTTGACAAACTTAACTTTTGTTTCAGTCATGCTGGATTTTTGTTGAAAATAAAACTGAATGAATTTCTTTTTTTCAGAACTTTTCTCCATAAAATTTAGGTTATGAAAATTCCAGTCCCTTATTTTGATCAACTTCCACCAATTTATCGACAAGCTTTGACTAAGCTTGAAAATGATTTAACTGATGCTAAAAATATAAAAAAACAACGAAGAATTTTAATTTCTTTTGTAAAAACTTATTCCACGATTCCAGAAATATGGAAATATTGGAGGGGTCAGTAACTTTACATATTCTTTCCCTTTCAAATCGATGGTATAAAAATTTATTGGAATGGCAAATATCTCATTTTTATTCGTATGATTTATTAATGGATTTGTTATTTTTGGAAAAAGTTTGTAATTTTCTAAGTCTTCTTTGGCAAAAAACTAATCGGCTGCTTTTTTAGAAAATAAGAAAAAGTCAAAAAATCAGGAAACTTTGTCGCGATGGCCCTCATGGAAATATAATTCAAACAAAATTTGTAAAAAATTGTCGAAATCAAAAAGAATATAAAATTTTTTTGAATTTAGCAGAAAAAAGTTTAAATTTTCCTTCAAATAAATTGGATGAAATATATTTTGAATACTGTTTGCGGGCAGGTATGTTCCCGAGAAAAAGATGTTTCTCAACTTTTTGAATTTTTTAGGAATTTTTATTTCTGAAACCATTTTACAAAGATACCAAAAAATCAGCCATGGAATATAAAAAATTAAATGAAGTTGAAGCTGACGATATTAAATGGGCTGAACGCCTCAATGATATTGTGGATGATCATGATTTTATTGTTGAATCATTTGAATTTAAAATTACTTCATCTCCATGGTATTCAAGATTATGGAAATTATATATTGATTATTTAAGAAAATCAAAATCTATTGTAAGTTTTAAGTGACGAGGCACTAAACTTTGCTTTTTCGGATGCCCGTTTTTTTTGGATCTCTCTTTTTTGCAAAAAAAACTTAATTAAAACTTTTTATTTCAAATTTCCAATTTTTTTTGTCTTTAATTATCAAAAATATATTCATTTACTAAACCCGAAATTAAATGATAGTAACAAAAAATAGACAATAATTCACCAACAAAGTTTACTGTCTTTTTTAAGATTTCCTTATTTGCGAATGACTATAATATTCTTTATTTGTTTTTTTTTTATAGCAAATCTTAGATGTTTATTCCCGTTATTGCCGATTTTTTATTGAAGATGTTGGAATTCTGGAGGATTATTACCATGACATCAAAAAATTTAGTTCAAACGGAATGGATGTTTCAAAATGGTGGATTGATATAATTAAATTTGAATTTACTTTTGGAAGTCTTGATTCTGCATTTAAAATGTTGGAAAAAGCTTTAGCATCCAAAAATAATTATAAATCACAAAAATTATTGAAATTTGTTTCAAAATGCAGTGAAAAATTTGGAATGGAAAAAAGAGAAATTTTGAAAAAACATATTTTTGAGGCGAAAAAAGCTAACAGAAAAAAAGAATATTGTAAAATGGCAGAGTTGAAAAATAATAATTTTTCATGGTCCTGCAAAAATGATTTTATTTATGATCAAGATCAAATTCTTATTTTTTCTGATTCACAAATAGAAAATTCTGCTAATTCGATAATAGAAATTCCTGGAAATTTTAATTCTCCAAATCTTCAAAATTTTATTTTGCCTCGAACAATTTGCATTTATATTTTTCAAAACGCAAATTTTTTCCTTCGAAATAATTTTTTCAAATCGTGTAAATATTTTGTGAATTTTTATAAAACTCCAATTTGCTGTAATTTGGTTATCAAAGATAATTCAACGCCGCCAATAGAATTTTTCGGCCAATCAATAAAAATTCCTGAAAATTCCTTTCAAGCTTTAAAAAATTTTCATCTTTGTAATTCTTTGGATGCTTGGGAAACTCAAAATCCTTTAACGGTTTCAAATATTTTATCAGTGATTTCAAAATGTAATTTAAAGTTTCTAAAATTGCATACTCAAAATTTGACGTCCAAAGAATTTGAAATTTTAACTTCTCCAGGAAATATTGAAGCTGTTTATTTAGTTAGCGTCAAAGTTTTTGTTGATATTTCTGGAGAAGAAGCAAAATTGGAAGAATTATTTGAAAAATTTCCAAAAGCTTCAAGAATTTTGTGAGTTTTTATTAATTTTATTTTTTTTTTAATTTTTAAAAGTCATTTTGGAAACAAATAAGAGTAAAAAAGTTTAAGTCTCTCCTCGAAAATCACAAAATTCCATAATTTCGTCTATAAACATTTTTTGAAAATAGCAAAGAAAATCAAATTTTGTTAATTAAAACTTATGTATTTTTTTTATTACAGATTTTACACTGAAACTCCATTTTCATCCAACACCGCTGAAAAATTACTCCAACTTAAAAGATTTGTAAAAATTCAAAGGCTCGAACTCTACACTCACGAATTGGATACAGAAAAGTTTTGTTCATTTATAAAAGCAAGTTTTATCCATTTCTTTAAATTTCATAAAATCCGAAAAAAGATTTTTCAGAACAATGCTGCAGCAAAATCAGAAATAAATATAGTTTTTAATTTGGATATAAATCCTGATTATTTAACAATTTTTACAAAACAGCTCAAAGAAATGGCAAAAACATGGGAGCCAATTAATGATAAACCAAATATTATTGTTCAATAAAGCAAAGTGCAATTATTTTTTTATTTAATTAAAATTTGGGCAAAAAAAATATAATTTAGGATTAAAAAAATAGTCATTGTAATTATAAAATTTAAATAAATAAATTTATTTTTCTAACTTTTTTTTAAACATTTATTTAGAAATAATAAAAGCCAACGCTAAAACAGATACAATCCAATCAAAATGAAAAAATTCAAAATTATTTAAAAATAATCCTTTTCGCTTTAATAATTCTTTATGAGCCGAATCATAAACATGCGAACCAAATTTATTTCTCATTCGAATTAATTTTCCAAGTTTATGACTTCCAAATTTCATTGGAGAAATTTCACGATCGAGCAAAATTTGTTTTAAAGTTTTTACGCGTTTATGAAAAGTTTCATCGGTTGCAATCTGAAAAACTTTTTTTTGGGGTTTTGAAACTATTAAAATTAAGGATGGATTACTTCTCGAATAGCTTGAACGATCATATTTTTGGTTAATTTAAATTTATTTAAAATTCCTCCAATTCCAAGTTTAAGACCAAATTTAGCATTATGAGCTTGTTCAGCAAACATAGGCATTAATATTACTGGCATTTCAGCGCATAAAGATTCCTTTAAACTGAAACATTTTTACTTTGATTATTTTGTAAAATATTGAGGCGAAAGAATTTTTTTATAATTTCAAGAAAGGAATTTTCGAGGAATTTGTATTAAAAAATTATTCTCATAGCACTTCGATGGAAAAAATTATTTTAATTATTTTGAATTTCAATTTTTTGACGGGCCATCGTGAATTTTTTTTTAAATTTTGGAGGCAGATATTTTTTGGGTGTTTTTATAATATTTTTTGATGTCTTTAATCTTCTTTTTCCATTTTCGATTTATTCTCTCAACAAATTTACCTTTTCAATCCACCATGAGTAACAAATAATTTAGTTTTGGAATGTGAAAGAAGAGCCATTTGAGGAGCCCATTTAGTAAATTTCACGTGAGATTTAACATTTTTTGGATATTCTCCATTCCATGAAAATACTATTCTATATTCATCTAATTCATTTATAGCATCCACAAAAGCATTTACAGCATATTCGGGTGCTCCTTCCCATCGAATATTAGTTCCAAATGCAATGTAAATGGTTCCTTTACTTTTTGGGTCTTCAACAAAATCTTTCCATTCTTTTGATAAACTCGAATCTATGGATTTACTTGCACTTTCACAATGTGAACCAACCAGAGCCAAATCAGCCGAAACTGAAAAAAGCTTTTAAATTCTGAACCTTACAACGAAAATCTTAAATCGTGGCAGGAATTAAAATACTTTTGGAGGACGATCGAGATGATTCCAAAAAATTTTTTTTGACTTACTTGTTAAAATATTATCCAATCGATCAATATGTTCACCAAAAGTTAAATATGAATTTTGAAAAAAGCTATTTATATCCACTTTTGGAATATGAAATTTAATAAACCATGGCAAAATATTATTCATTAAAAAAACTTGTGAATAATTTTCAACAAAATTTATAAATCTTTGAAAAAAATAGGTGGGTCGATAAATATCTTCATTGGATAACGGAATTGGAGTAAACATCGATGGAGTCGCAACATAATTTCGGCCTAAAATAAAAAAAATAAAAAGTAGCTTTAACAAAAAATAATTACAAAATCTCAAAGAATGGAAAAAAAATTTTTGTTCATTATTATTAAAATATGTAAATTTGTCAAAAATAAATGAAAAGGAAATTTTCTTTTTGTCGGCAAAAATAAAAAAAGTTCAACTAAAAATCAGCCTAATCTCAACTTACTCCAAGCTCCAACAGATTGATAATGATTTGTTTGACCTGACGAAGAATAAATGGCATATGGAATATTTCTAAATTTCTTTAACATCGTTGCTCCTGCAATTCCATGAAGAGCGAAAATTTCATCCACCAATATTAAATCGTAATTTCCAGAAACTGCTTCAGCATACTAAGATCATGGTTTTAAAAGCCAGAATAAAAATGATCAAACGACTAACCTTATCTAAACTAATTTCCAACAATTCATTATAATTTTTTTGAAACATATAAGTTACCAATGGAACTGTAAATCCATGACTTACAGTTTCCCAAGACATTTTAGCTACAAAGAAAAAATAATATTTTTTTCACTTTAGAATCCAAAACAGAATTTTTTTAATACTTACACATATCTTTATTATTTATGGCAGGTTTATTAATTATTGTTGTAATGGTTGAAATATTATTTCCAAAATTTGCTGGTGGAGCATTTTCAACAAAAAATACAGTAATATTGTGGCCATCCGAGCCAAGTCTAAGCAATTCATATTTATTACTTTTTTATTTTAGGATTAAAAATTTAAAAAGATAAAGAAAGTCGTTTTGAAGCTTAAAACTCCATAAAATAATAATAAAGACTTACTGTTGTAAAAAAGGTAAAAAACTATATAAATGCGATTTGGCTTGCAAAGGATAAAAAAGTAAAATATTTCCACCAAAGCCAAAATTAAATAATAAAAATAAACTTAAAATCAATGACAAAAATTTTGCAATTCTAAAAATAAATAATTCTTAATATTTTTATTAAAAGTTTAAGAAAATTTTATTAAGACTAAATATCTTTTCTGCAAAATGTGAGAAAAAGAAAAAAAAAGAACCAACACCACAGACAATGATTTTTGACTAACTTGAAGATAAAAAAATCAGGTTTGCATTGAAAAAGATGACATTGCATGTAGGGAGTTTGTAGTTTATTTATTTTAGGGAAAAAAGAAAAAGAAAAACAAAGAACTTTTTTTGAGGGAGGTCTCCTTCTTCAATTGTCAAATAAATCAATAAAAATGGTTTAAATCATCCGAATTGCAGCACTTTGATTAAATTGTTTATAGTTTGTATCGTCTGCTTTTTTAGTTGGGTTTTTTAGTAAAAATTTTCGTGATACCATTGATTTACATTAAAATATGTAAAATAAATTTACTAGATGAACAAAATTTTTTTTGATAATAAAAAAATGACAGCAATTTTGCATTTTTAGAAGTAAAACAAAAAACAAAAGATAAATCTCTCAAATCCTTCGTTCGACCTTCTAAAAAAATGCTTCGAAGAAAAACCATGTTATTCCAACGAAGAAAAAAAAAGAGCTCACCAATCAATCATATTTTACACATATAAATATGTACCTTTAGGGAAAGCAATTATATTTTGATTTGCAGCCGCTGTCGAAAAAAATCGTCTCAGAGGGTCTGGATTAGATATATTTTTTTTTGCGATACACTGAGAAAAATGTGTGACGTTATTGTACAATAAACATGAGACAAAAAATTTCGGTCACAAAAATTTTATTCACATTTATTTTTTTCACACAAATTTTTTTCACACCCAAAAAATTTCACAGATTTTTTGTCACATTATCCATTTGTCACACCTTTTAAAAAAGGTGTGACAAAAATAAATGTGACGACAAAAAATGTGACCAAAGATTACTGTAGCTGGTTGGCCCGATAAAAAAGTACTACCAAAAAAATTTTTTTTTCTTAGTTTTGGCTTATTTCGTTCATTCTTGAAAAAAAAATTTTTTGGTAGTATTTTTTTATCGGGCCAACCAGCTACAGTAATCTTTGGTCACATTTTTTGTCGTCACATTTAAATTTTTGTCACATTTAAAAAATGTCACATTAATTTTGTCACTTTATTTTTTTTTCACATTTATTTTTTTCACCTTTTTTTTGGTCACATTAAAAAATTTTCACACAATTTTTGTCACATTCACACAGCCGTGACATTTCATGAAAGTGTGACGATATGTCACATTTCGATGAAATGTCACAATTCCATTTTTCTCAGTGTAGCCATCTTAATGGATTTTTTTATGTTTCAGTGGCATGGAAAAAGGCGAGTCAAAATTTTTTGTTGTCTTTATTAGTTAAAATTTCTGTCTAAAATTTTAAGATTAATGAAGTTTGTTTGTTTCTTGTAAATTTGTAATAATTTTTTTAAATTAAAACAACTATTTTTAGGATGAAGCCGCCGCCGCATCAAAATATCGGTGAAATATTTCTTCTTTTCTTCACTTTATTTTCTTTGGTACTAAAGTGCCTTTGTTGCGAATATGGAATCCCCTCTCCACCACGTCCAATAAATCGATTTACATCTCCAGAAGTCGTCGTCGAAGTTGAACCATTTTTACCTTTTGAAGAAAAAGATTTTAAAACAGCTGAATTTTCTTTTCAGAGCATTAAAAGTTTAAAAAAGGTATGATAATTATTTTTCATGGATACTTAATTTCAAAAAACTAAACTCTATTTTTATTTTTCCTGCAGTTTTTATTTAAAAAATTTTTATTTTTTTAGTGTCAAATTTTGCCGGGAAAGGAATATACGATTAAAGAATTAGATTATAGTTTCAATGAAATTCAAACAATCGAAAATGGAACTTTCGATCCATTTATTTCAATCAAAAAAATTAATTTAAAAAATAATGAACTCACTAAAATTCATGAAGGAATTTTAACGGAAAAACTTGGAGAAAAGTTGGAAGAATTAAATTTGAGCGAAAATAATTTAAAATTACTTTCATGGACGACATTCAAAAACATGAAGAATTTAACTTTGCTGAATTTGCGTGCAAATAAAAATATTAATTTATTTGAAAATGGGAATGGCACAAAAATTTCTATATTTCATGAAAATTTATCAAATTTAAAGTTTTTGGATTTGGCTCATTGTGAAATTTCTAAACTAGAAGATAATGTTTTTACAAATTTGAGGTTAGTTACTTTCAAAATTTTTAATGAAAAAATTTTTTATCCTTCCAGACCTGAAAAAATTATTTTTTTCCCTTCAAGACTAAAGAAATTTTTTAGTCCCCATTTTTTTTTGTAATTTTTCATATTTTTTAGGGGCTTGGAAGAACTATATCTATATGAAAATCCCCTAACTTCCATTCCAAAAGCTATTAAAGTTTTATCAAATTTATTGCATTTTGATATGAGTCACACCCGAATCACGGCTCTCAATGATTGCGATTTTTGTAATTTACCAAAATTGAAAAAAGTTAATTTTAATTATTGCATTCGATTAACTTATCTCCACGAAAATGCTTTTGGCGCCATCACCCAAAAAAGCAATCTTTCGCCAATAGAAAAATTTTCAATTCAAGGCAGTGAAATTTCAATTTTACCTGAAAAATTATTAAATTGGAAAAACGTTCAACAAATTTTAATTCATGGAAATCCATTTATTTGTAATTGTTCCATGGCTTGGTTAATTAATGATTATAAAGTCAAAAAGCCGATTTACACCAATAAATTAAAAGGTCATTGGACTGGCACTCAATTAGCTGATATTTTGCAGTGTCGAAATCCATTTGAATTAAAAGGAATTAAATTTAAAGATTTACCAAAAGATTTTTGTAAAAATGATTCGATTTTGGATGATAAATTTGGCAATGATAGAATTTTGGTTTGCGGCGACGAGGTTGATGATGAAACTGAAGGTAATATTTTTTTTAGAAAACAATTTTAAACAAAAAATGTTTTTTTAAGAAATCGATTGCACTTGCTCCAAAAATTCAGTCATCTGCAAAGGAACTTACGCTAATGTGGATCAAACAAATATTGAAATTCTTAACGATGGGTTTATTGTAAAAAGTGCAAAATTTTCAAATAATTCCATTTCAAGTTTAAAAAAAGTAAGTTTTTTTTGAAACTAAATTATTTGCTAGGTTTAAAGAGAAATTTACTTGCAAAAAATATGCGTGAATTTTTATTTTCCATCCGAAACCATTATTTTTTTTAATAAAAAACCGCAAAATTTTAGGGAAAGATTTTGCAAGGACATGAAAGTCAAATAATCAGACTTGAATTTGAATATAATGCAATCAATTTTATTGAAAATGGAACTTTTAATAATTTTACTTCCCTCCAAGAATTATCGTTTCATGAATGTTCATTAACAAATTTAACAAATGGAATTATTAACGAGAAATTTGGTTCAAATTTAACTATTTTAACTTTAAGACGAAATCAAATTAAAAATACTTCTGATATTCCATTAAAATATTTACCAAATTTAAAAGTTCTTTCACTTACGTTTAATAAAAATTTGGCAGTGAGTAAATTTCCAAAAGAATTATCAAATTTGGAAGAATTGCATTTGGCTGATTGTGGAATCCAAGATTTTGATGATAATGTTTTTGTTAATCTAAGGTATG
The DNA here is from genome assembly GCA_028622995.1 of Panagrolaimus kolymaensis. Classification (NCBI taxonomy): domain Eukaryota; kingdom Metazoa; phylum Nematoda; class Chromadorea; order Rhabditida; family Panagrolaimidae; genus Panagrolaimus; species Panagrolaimus kolymaensis. Next base: position 625,379 of record JAJQJQ010000063.1, read on the forward strand.
TTTTTTAATTTAAAAAATGAATGGGTATCGCAACGAAAATACATACACATAAAAAATATATTTTCGTTTTAAAACTAAATTTTTTTTTCAATTTTGGTGTTACTTTTAAATTTTAATGGGTAATAAGCAAGCGAGTATCTCTGCGTCAAATGATTTCGAAGTACTTTTGTTGATAGAATTTAATTTTTTTCAGAAATTTAAAAGTATTAAATTTGGTAACAAATTTACTTTTATCGCTTCCAAAAGCCATTCATTCATTAACGAATTTAAAACATTTATATGCTGATTATAATCCATTAACCGAATTGTCAAAAAATACTTTTGACGGAAATCCAAATCTTGAAATTATTTCTCTTGGTTATGCCGAACTTCAAATTATCGATGATTGTGTTTTTTGTGGTCTTAAAAATTTAACCGAATTATATCTTTATAATAATTCAAAATTATTTTATATTCATGAAAATGCTTTTGGCTCTATCAACACCGGAGAAGCTCCAAGTTTAGATAAATTTTATATTCAAAATTGCAATCTTTCATTTTTGCCTGAAAAATTATTAAATTGGAAAAACACTCAAAATATTCGAATTGAAGATAATCCATTTATTTGTGATTGTTCCATCTCTTGGTTAATTAATGATCTCAATGAAAAAATTTCGATGCATCATTATTTTTTTTATGAATCACCAAAATGTCAAAATCCTTTAAATTTAAGAAATGTTACATTTTTCGATATTCCGAAACCCTTTGTTTGCTCCAATCAAACATTGGAAGAAAATTTATCGCTAATTCAATCAAGAAAACATTGGAAATTGATTTTTGGAGGGTTTCTCTTTTTTTCGTTGGCTGTCATTCTCACAACTGGAGTTGTTACTTTTGCGTATCGAAGTTATTGGACGAAAAAATCAAGTCAAAATCAAATAAGAGATGATGAAGATAAACTTGAAGAAGATTTTGATACAAATAATACTAATTTTGATTAATTATTTTTATATAATTTTAAACTAAATCCTTTTAAAAAATTTGTTTAAAAAAAATGAAGTTTCATTTCTTTTTTTGCATCATAATTCTTTGCTTCTTTTTTTATTTTTAATAAATTGAATTAATTTTTAAATGCATCAATCAGGAAGGCTGAAATAAAAAAAGAAAAAAAGTAACATTCTCACGTGCAATTAGCTCTTGAACTCATTTTCAATCATGCACAAAAAATTTTGTAACCTTTGTGTGTAGTTGCCTCTAAGTTTAAATCAATGACTCGCCTTTTTGTGCATCGAAAAGAAGAAGAAGAAAAAAATGCAAAGAAGTGGAAACAAAAAAAAGCAAAAATCAAAAAAGAAAGGAAAAGTTTTTATTTTTGCACCACCATCATCGACAGCGTCGGTTATGTCTATCAAACCTTTTTTGTTTGTTTATTGTTGTTGCAAAGATCAATAAATAGTCAATTTTACAATAAAAATTTAACTTTAAAAGATGTTATTAAAATTAAATTTTATTTTTTCATTATTTTTATTTATTGATTTAACATTCGCTGGAAATATTTTATTATATACTTGTCCATATGGAAAAACACATTTATTAAGTTTTTTACCTTTATTGCAACAGTGAGTCTTTTTCATGGTTCCATCCAAAAAAAATTATTATAACAAAAAAGGTTTAATAAAAATAAAACAAATAATCGACTTACTTTTAACCAGAAAAACGATATATAATTTTTATTTAGAAACTTGCTTCGAAAAATTTTTAGAATTTAAATTTCTGGTCAAACCTTAAATAATTAGCGAATTTGAAGAAAAAAAAATCTAGTTTTACAAAAACAGAAATTATTTTTTTTAGATTATCCAAAGACGGTCATAATGTAACTGTATATTACATAGATCAAACACCCCCACCAAATTTGGGATATAATATTTCCATTATTGAAACCATTATTCCAAGGGATGATAGTAATGTAAAAGAATTTAGTGAGTTTTACTCTCACTAAAAAAATATTTTTCATTGGTAAATTTTTTAGTGGCAATGTTATGGACTAAAACGGGCCATGGATTTTTGGTCCCTTTTATTTATTATATTCAAAGACAAGGATATCATGAACTTTTAACTAAAAGTAATGAAAGTGTAAGTTTTTTTCTAAAAGTTTTATTTTGTTTTTTTTTTGGTTAATTTTTAGTATTTTGAAACTATTTCACGCGATTTTGATTTAATTATCATTGATGAATTATTTACTTTGCATGGAGTTGGAGCGGCCGATTTAATTAAACAACGAAAAAATATTCCATATATTATTTATTCTCCCACTCTTCAAAGTTATTGGTATCAATCTATGATAGCTTTAAGTAAGAATTTTTTCATAGTGAAAATTTTCGGTTTTTTTAATTCTCACAAAAATATTTGTGCTGAAAAGTTTTTTTAGTTTCGAAAACGAATATTTTTTTAACATAGTTATTTATTTATTTTTTTTAGGCCGAAATTATGTTACTTCTGATTCATTATTTACTGTTTTGCCATCAGAGAAAACTGATTATTACAAACCCACAAAATTCCTTGATCGACTTATAAGCTTTTTTGAAATTTTTACAGAAATATTTTTTATGAATTTTTTTGTGGTTCCAACTACTCCATTTTTCTTTCCGGGAATTAGTATGAAAAGATTTTTTCAAGAAGCTCATTATTCATTTGGTGAACATATTGATAAACTTGGAAATCCAGTGACAGGTATAATAAATTATCATATTTAATTAATTATTAATTTTCGCTTTGAGATATAAAACTTTTAAGTTTGCGGTGAAACACGAAAAATAAATTAATTTTTTTTAGTTTCCAACGATTTAATGCTTGTTGAATCAAATTGTCGAAGTGCGAGCAAAGTTATTAATGGTACTTTACCCGAAGAATGGAAAACTTTTATTGAAGACCCAACAAGCAAAGGAACAATATATATTTCATTTGGAAGTGCAGTATTTTGGGATTATGCTCCTGAACATATTAGAAATGCATTTATTGGAGCAGTAAATGAATTAAAGGATTATCGAATAATTTTTTCATGGACCGGAAATTTTCCTAAAACTAATCCACACGTAAAATTTACTAAATGGGCTCCACAAGCCGCACTTCTTTCACATCCCAAAACAAAAGTTTTTGTTACTCATGGCGGATTGAAAAGGTAATTTATTTTGGGAGATGCATCGAGAAAAGAAATTTCTGCATAAGATTTTGTGTAATAACTTTAAGTTTGTTTTTATTTCAGTTTGAAAGAATCACTTTGCGCTGAAATTCCAATCGTTGTCATGCCTTTGTTGGCCGAGCAAGCTTATAACGCAAAAAATTGTTTGAAACTTGGAATTGGGCTTGTCTTAAGCAAATATGAAATAAGTCAACAAAAAATTGTTAATAATATTCTTGAAGTTATTTTTTTTTTCAATTTCTCCAATCCAATCAAAATATTTATTTTTTATTATTGTTTTAGGTTGCCACGGACAAACAATATTTAAAACAAGTTCAAAAACTCAAAAAAATTTATCTCGATCGACCCATGGATTCCATTGAATATGGAAGCTTTCAAATTTCTAAACTTCTTCGAGAACGAAAAAAGTTTGGAGAATTTACATATGATTCAGCTCATGATAGCTTTTTTCGAAGAAAGGGAAGATTAATGAATAATTTAGAATTTTATGGTTTTGATATAATTTTTGGCGTTTTTGGATTGATTTATTTTTTAGCTGCGAAATAATGATTTTGTAAAAAATATTAGAATAAAGATTGTTAAAAAAAATTTACTTTCATTAATTTAAGAAAATTTGTCAGATAAAAGCCATTTTTAATTTCTGTGCTAAGTTTCTTATTCTGTAAACTCGAGTGAAATTTTGTTTGCATCAAAAATACTTACATTTTTTCATTTAAAAAAAAGGTTTATATGGCTATTTATTAATTTTCTTTAAGGCATAATTTCTACAACATTAATTTCTCACCAAATTTTTACAATAATATGTAAGTAATATAAAATAAACAAAAATTCCATTATTTACAAACAAACAAAAAAGAAATAAATTTTTTTGTTTTTTTTGAAGGAACTTTGCCTATTATTTAAAAAAAAATGTCGTCAGTTATTAAGCTTTGAACAAAGAACGACGAGCCCGACGTCTCATATATTTGTGACGAAGGCAACATTGTTGTTGAGCGCATTGAACATAACCAGTTTGGCATTGGCAGTTATTAGCAGCGCATGAGGTGGTTGCGGGCATATTTTGTTGAGCACATTGGGGAGTGCATGAAGGTTGACATTGGCTGGGGCATTGAATCTGGAAATTTTACTTATGGATTATTTGTTTTTGGAAAAGTTAATAATAGCCTACTTGAATGTTAATAGTCAATGGTTGAGAAGTAGAGGTTGCGGGTTGTTGTTGTTGACAGCAAGGATTTTGTTGAACTGGAGTGCATACACAAGCAGGTTGTTGTGGTTGTTGCTGTTGTTGGCAGCATGGATCTTGTTGGACGGGAGTGCACACACATTGTGGCTGTTGTTGTTGCTGCTGGCAGCAGGGATCTTGTTGAACAGGGGTACATGTGCATTGGGGTTGAGCTTGTTGTTGTTGACAACATGGGTCTTGCTGAACTGGGGTACAAACACATTGGGGTTGTTGTTGTTGAACTTGATTACAACAAGGATCTTGTTGAGCTTGAGTGCAAGTGCATGAAGATTGTTGTGGTTGTTGTTGTTGGCAACAAGGATCTTGTTTGACAGGTGTGCAAACGCATTGAGGCTGTTGTTGTTGCTGACAGCATGGGTCTTGTTGAACAGGAGTACAGGTGCATGAAGGTAGAGCTTGTTGTTGAACTTGATTACAGCAAGGATCTTGTTGAACAGGAGTACAGGTGCATGAAGGTTGAGCTTGTTGTTGAACTTGATTACAGCAAGGATCTTGTTGTACGGGAGTACAGACACATTGGGGTTGTTGTTGCTGTTGTTGTTGGCAACAGGGATCTTGCTGAACTGGAGTGCAAGTGCATGAAGATTGTTGTGGTTGTTGCTGTTGTTGACAACAAGGGTCTTGTTGAGCCTGGGTACAAGAGCATTGGGAGGATTGTTGGGGTTGGGGTTGGATTTGAGCTGTCTAAAATTCAAAGGCATATAAACAAGGCTTTTAATAACAAGAAATTGGAATTAAAAAAAAACAACAAAATTAATACTAAAATAATAAATTGCTTACAATTTGATAGCAGCATACATTCCCACAAACTCCAGAACTTCCACAATTTTGTCTTGTTGCACGGCTTATAGAAGCCTATAAAAAATAATCCAATAATTAATTCGTAGAGATACATAAATTTAAGTAAACTTACAGCATCGATTGTGCTAAGAAAAAATAAAGAAGAAATTAAAATAATTCGATTCATCTTTTTTTAAATATATAACTGTTAAAAATTTCTTTTCAACACAGCAGGAAGAATAAGAAAAAGCCAACAAGTAAAAAAAATGAATGATTTTCTTTGGAATGATTATTACCTTTTATATCCAAAGTCATTTCCTCATAAATAATAAGTTCCACCCTTTTTCTTCCTCTCTTCAAATTTATCTGTTCCATGCAGAAACAGAAAAGTATATTTATGTTGTTTGTTAGCGTAAAGTGGGTACTTCGTGAAAAAAAGAAAAAGATTTACCTTCTTTTTTTCAAACGACAGTTGCAATCATTTTTTTTTCTTGTGAAATTCTTCCTTCTTACTCATCATCGTTTGCTTCTTTTTTTTTTTTGGATTAGCCATATAGCCTAAGGGGCTATAACATGCTTCCTTCCGGAGTCAAGTGTTTTATTATTTGCTTACTTACTCTTTCTCTTTCTTTTTTTTCTCGTCGTTGAAGTCGTCGTTGAAGAAAGTTTACTTTTTCTTGCAAAAAAAAATAAAATAAAATAGTCTCGCGCTCATCTTCAATTTTTTCTCACCTTCCTCCCGCCGCACTTAAAAAAAATGAAGATCCGTATTTTTTTACTTGTCTTTGTAGCTTTTAAAATAATAATACCCTTTTTTGATAAAGCAAAAAAAAAAAATGTCTGAAAAAATTAATTTTTTATCTCGACGAAAGAAAGATAAGGAAAAGAAACAAAAAAAAGTTGTTAAATTAAAAAGTAAACATGTAAGTAAAGTAAGTAAGTAAGTGTCCGAGGAACATCGAAATACAAAAAAAAATATAACAAGTTAGTTGGTTTAGTTTTTATGGAAGCGAACATAAAAAAAAGTTTTACAATTCGGGAAAAAATGGAAAAGTAAACATTCAACAAACAAAAAAAATTGTTGAAGATAATTAGTTTGAAAAGGTGTTCGTTTTTTTGGAGTGAATTAGAAACAACAAAATTAACCACTTTTATCGAAAATTATGAAATTGCGGAAATTTGTTTAAAGTAAATTAATTTTTTTTCATGGCACCTTTATTAAAGTATGTAAAATTAATTTTGGAAAAAAAAATTAAAAATTAAACGAAAGATAAATAATCGCCGCATTCATTGTATTTAGTTTGGCTTTCAAAATTTGATTGGAAAAAAATATCGAAAAAAAATTTTAAAATCCACAGTATTATTCTCCAAAGAAATTTTTCTCCTTCAAAAAAGATTTTTATCACGCTGTCACAAAAAAATCGCTAAAAAACAAGTTTGGTATTTTTGATTATTGTTCTAATTTTTTTTTGATATCGTAACCTTCCACAAAAAAACTACATCAAATTTTTGAAAAATTTTAATAATGCTTTTTTTTTTGTTTTAGATTTCAATTTTATTGGTGGCCAATGATTATCTTTTATTTAAGCTTTTTAATCCCATTTTTTTTTTTGCGTAACTCAAAATAAATAAGATGACGACGACATTCATGCATTTATTTATTTCCCATCATTGGCGGCTATTGTTGTTCAACTTTTTTTTTACTTGCAAACTTTGTAAACATTTTCCGCAACAAAAAAATCAAAAGAAAAAAACTAGTTAAAACATTTTTTTTATTCGGAACATAATTTTCAATTTCATAAATTTCATTTTTATTTATTGTCGTTGTCCAGATTTTTTTATTTCAATAAAAAAAAGAGAAGAAGAGTGAATTTGATTTTGATTGTTTGAATTAATAAAAAAAAGAAATAGAAAATTGATACAACAATGTCTTCATTTTTTTTTCTTTTTTTCAAATAAATAAATATACATAGATAATCTTGAATTAGTTTTTTTTACTCATTCTTCCGGTTTTTTTTCTTTTTCATTACCAAAAAATAAAAAAAAGTTAAAAGTTTTTTTTGATAATAATGATTTCTTTTGTATTGACTTTATCTTCTCTCACTCATCTCCATCTCAACTGTGTCGTCTGTCTCACTCTTAAAGAATTACCTCTTTTTTTTATAACAATCTATTGTATTGTAAAAAAAATCATCATCATCATCATTGTGTAAATATTTATTATATTATGTTTATGAGAGAGTGAGAGAACAAAAAGAAAAATGAAGAAGCTATTGGTCTGAGATTGAATTTTTTCAGACAAAAAAATAATTACAAATAGACAAAAGTAAGGCGTCGGATGATGAAAGTTAGATAATGGATTACGAAGATTTATGATGATCACATGCAATAAAAAAATAAAATCAATAATTACAGAATAAACATAAACCGTTTTTTTAGTTGCGGTAAAAAAAAAGATAGTAAAGATTTCAAATATGCACGAAAAAAAAGCGCTTTGTTTTACTGAACATTTTGCCAATGATCTTTGCTAAAACAAAATTCGAAAAAATTTTTTCATTCAAAGTTTTTTTTATTTCAAACAATCTCTGACTTATTTGATTTTCTGCCGCCCTTCCGTGAATACAATTTTGTAAATACATCTCGATCCATTTTCTGAAGCTTATTATTATTATTGTTTATTCCCAACCTTAAAATTTAGCTTGATGGAGAATATTTTTAGTCGGGTTGAAAGAACGACCACACATTCATATGTTAGTGCTTTCTTGCTTTTTTTTTTGATCGACTAACTTTTCATTTTTAGACTGTAAATAAATCAGAGAATAATATTAATGGTACTCAAATATATGAACAAATTACTCATTCATTAGAAAGAAGGGATTTAAGTCAAACTTTAGAATATGAAGATAATTTTGAAGATAGCCAATATTGTGATGATAGTTGCTGCAATTATTCTCACGATGAGTACGAGTGGGTTTTATTTTCGATGCAAAGCCTATTTTCTGCATCTTCCACCTACCTTTTTCGTGATTTCTCTTTTCGCTTTTTCATTGCAATTTTGTATTCATTTTTTGATTATCTTACTAATTTCGTTATATATCAGGTACGACAACGATAAAGAAAATATGCCATTACTTCAAGTTCCATTGAGTGATATTTCGGAAGATGGTCAATTGGATGTTCGAAATCGAAAGGTTACTTTTGCTACACATAAAACAATCAAAATTCGAACTTCCTCCAAAATACCAAAGAAATCTGTGAAGAATAAGAAGAAAAATGTTCTTGTTGTTCCATCATCATTATTATCTCCAAAATCAATCTTGAAATCACCTGATCGAAGTAAGAATGTGAATTTGGATGTAAATAAGAAGAACAAAAAATGTGATACACTTAATGATGGACATTTGTTAGTTTGCTTTAGCTCTATTTTCAAAGCTTATATTCGTTTTTTAGCGAGAGTTTCACAGAAGAAGTAACTAAACTTGATAAAGAATCAGAAAATAAGCCTGTCGAGAAGGAGGAACAACCAAAGTGTGAACTAAATGAAGTGTGTGCAATTGCAACTACAGCACCCAATCCTAAACCTATGAGGTCAAGTTCAAATGGTCCAAGAACGTGTAAACATCGTGTTATAGCTAATGGAACTTGTTCAAGATGTGGATTTTCTGTTAACGAAACGAAGGAGTCTAAAGGTGGATTATCTGTTAACGAAACGAAGGATTCAAAAGTTGTTCAAATGCCTGTTGTTGATACACGTTTATCAAATCCAATTCCTCGTCGAGCAAGTATTGAAAGACCTCATCGTGTGAAAACGAACAATAAACTATTGGATACTGGTGGTGATGAACTTAGGTAAGTTTTGGATACGGTTTTTCTTACTTTTAATACCATGTTTCTTTTTAGTCAGAATGTTAATATTCAAGAGTCAGTAGCAGTTGAAAAAGAATTACCAAAAAACGATCTAATGAAAGAATCAAATGGTAAACTCAACGAAGGTTGTGTAATTTTAACTACTGCACCAAATACTAAACCTATGAGATCAAGTTCAAATGGTCCAAGAACGTGTAAGCATCGTGTTATAGATGATGGAACTTGTTCAAGATGTGGGTTATCTGTTAACGATATGAAGGATTCTAAAGTTGTTCAAAAGCCTGTTGTTGATAAACGTTTATCAAATGCATTAATTCCTCGTCGAGCAAGTATCGAGAGAACTCACCTTGTGAAAAAGAAGAATAAACTATTGGATACTGGTGGTGATGAACTTAGGTAAGTTTTCGATACTCTTTTTGTTACTTTTATAATCCTGCTTATTTTCTAGTGAGGATGTTAAAATTGAAGAACCAAAAACTGTTGAAAAGGAATCAGAAAATAAGCCAAATGAAAAGGAACAATCGAACGATGCACTCAATGAAGCAAATACAATTCTACCAACATCTCATCCACCAACTTTGAAATCAGAAAAAGCTCTTCCAAGAGATAGAAGTTGCAAACATCGAATTATTACTTCAAATGGATGCTGCTATAGATGTGGAACATCAGTAAACAAAATTGGTGATTTAAATGTTACTAAACATGTGTTTTTAAAGAAATAAACCTTTTGTTGATGTTATTGTTGTTTGCTATTTTTGTATACAATAAAGGTCATTTGGCGTAATTGTGGATTTTGTAATTTTGCAATAACTTTTTACCAAATCAAGAGAAAGCAAGTTGTCATTATCCCATTCAAGAATAAGTTTTACTCTTCTTTTCCGCTTTCTAAGATGTGACTATTTCTCTGATTGTCAGATAATTAGAGCTCACATGAATCATCAAAATGCATATTTTGATTTCATTTTTAGCTGATCCATAAAATCTAGCAAAATGTGTAAAAACTGATTATAAAAAGTTTTTGTTACATTAAAAAAAGCTATTGTTTGTACGTACATTTTTTATGAAACAAGTAAGCGCGACTAAATAAAGTCTCTAAGTCTCTAACTTATAAAAAAAAAGACATCAAAAAACATTGGATTTTTTTAAGTTTATTATTAATGATTTTCTACTGTATTTTTTTTAAAGCAATTATATTTTATAAAATCAAATATGTGAGTTTTTGAAAGGTTGTTTGTTGGTTGTCTTTGGCTTTTATTTCTAACAAACCTAATAAAAGAGAATTTTCTCGTGAGAGCCTTTTTTTGCGTCTGCATCGACGACGACAGCCAACATTTATATTTATTAATTCTAAAATAAATTTTCTAAAAGTTGCGGCAAATAATTATAATTTATAAAGCTTTTTCTTACTTTCATGTGTCTTTTAAAAAAAAGTGTGTTGTAAAAAGAAATTATATTTGTGACCCGACGAAGACTGACTTGACTGTCAGTTATTTGGTTTGTCTGTCTTCTGTGTTTCTTTCCCATTAAGCAAAAAAATAAAACTTACGTTAGTTAGTTTGTTAGCTATCTTTCAAAAGAAGCAGGCGAACGAGAGAAATAAAAGTGCTTGAACATAAAAAAATAAATAAAATACAAACATCTTTATATTTATTTTATTTTTATTTAAAAAGCAGTCGCCCAACCTTATTTTTTTTTTCTTTTCTTTGTTGTGATTGCTTTTATGGATTATTTCCAACAATATTTTAATCAATGAAAAATGGAAATATTTGAGTCAAACCAAAATTATGAATTTCAAGAATTTTTTGCAGCAATTAAAAAAGAAACCAGGTTAGTTTTGTGTGCTTTATTTAACCCATTTTTGTGACACGTGGTTTCACTTTCTTTCTTTTTTTTAGTTTATCACCATCGCTAACTACAACGACAGAAATTTTTTCTTCTTCGCTGTCGTCGTCATCATTATCAACAGCTCCAACGTCTGTGTCCCCTTCCACAAGCTATTCAAGTAACACGAGCAGCAGTGGCTTTAATAATTATTATGGAGGAGAAAAAAATGAAATTATAATTTTTAATAAATTTAATCCACCTTCAAGTTGCTTTGTTTGTGGTTCTACAGCTAAATGCCACCATTATAGTAAGGATTTTTTATATTATTTTTCCCTGAAAAATATTTTTAAATTGAATATTCTAATTATTTTTATGGTTTTTGAATTTCTTTTTAATTGTTAAAATTTTTGTTTTCCAAAACAGAAATTTTTTAAATTCTATTATTGAAATTTTTTGCTGCGTCTTTCAGTGAAAGTTTTTACATGTAATCACTGGTTTTTAATTTTTACCCTTACCAAACTATTTTTGCTATTAAATACATCTGCAAAAAAAAATAAACCCATAAAATTAATTAATTATTACTTGTTTTTTTTATGAATTCACTAACTTTTGATTTATTATTATTATTATTCATTTATTTTAGATATTCCATCTTGTAGCGGCTGCAAAACATTCTTTCGTCGATCAATTTTAACTACGCCGAATTATATTTGCAAAAATAAAAAATTTTGTGAAGATGTCAAACGATGTCGAGCATGTCGATTCGATAAATGTTTAAAAGTTGGAATGAATCCAAATGGAATTTTAATTCCTCCAAATTTGAATGTTTATCAAATTCATAATTTTATTAAAAAACATCAAAATCGATTATTTCCTATTAAATCAAATATCGAAAACTCCTCCAACGAAATTCCAAGAATTTTAACATTTTTGAGTCTCGAACGGAATAATAAAAGTTTAAAATATTTGCTTTATTTGGAAAGTAAATTATGCATTTTGCGAATGAGTGGAGAATATAATCCAATCGAATTATTTTCATACACAGTAAAAGATTTAATTATGAAAAAAGAATTGGAGCTTGGAAAAACTGATAAATTTTCAATTGTTTCAAAACATCGCGGAATTAAATTATATTTATTAATCGATATTATTTTATGCATTGATGCATCGAGGCTGTTACCATGTATCCAAGATTTGGATGAAAATGATTTGGTGAGTAAAAAATTTAAATAAAATGTTTGAGCTTCAGAAAAAAATTTCGTGCTAAAATAGGAAATTCTCTTTTCGCTTTAAAACTTTTTTTTAATATAAATAATTATCTTTTTTATTTTCTAAGATTTTTTTTTCAGGAATTAATTTTAAAACATTCTGCATTAATGTTAGCAATATTTACTCAAGCATTTTATTCATATCAAAATCATTTTGATACCCTTACTTTGCCCGATGGAAGTATACCAATGAAATGTATGAAACAAAAAACTCGATTGGAACTAGAATGTTTTTGTCGATGCATAGAACCCGTGGAACGTTCGCAAATTACCACCGAAGAATATGTTCTCGCAAAAGCTATAGCATTTTTTAATCCAGGTATGCCAAATTAAAAAATTTTTCGTTGTGAGACTCCCTGTAATTAAATTTCCTCTATTTTTTTTTTTTAGCCATTCCTGGATTATCAAAGGAAGCCCAAAATATTTTAACTTTACAACGAGAAAATTATGCACAAATTTTATTTAAATATGAACAAGATAATTATGGAATTGCTCCGGGCGCAGTAAAATATACAAAAATTATGTCCACCATTGAAGCCATGTATCATTTTACTCAAAGACAACGAGAATTTCATACCATTTGTCATATGAAATTTATAAATGGTTTAGATGCTCCATGGCCAAAAACCTTTCCATTAAAATTATTTCAAGATTCTGTTATTTAAAGTATAAATTATTTTATTGATTGATTTAATAAATAATGTTTTTAAAAAAGGATACTGAAAAAATAGTTATTTTTTAAATCATTTTCAGAAAGGAATGTTTTTTAAAGAAAAATTTAATCGGCTTAAAAAAAAAATAGGCAAATCGCAAATAAAGTTGATATTTAATAATTTATTTTTTGTCATTTTTAATTCTGAAAACTTTGAAAGTATAAAAGAATTTTTTGTTTGGTCTTTAGCCGTTATTAAATATGGAATTCTAAAATTTTTTTAATTATTTTTCTTTGAAATTTTTTATCCAAGCTTTTAGATATTATTAATGTCAAATTTTATTTTTTCTAAAAACTTTTAATGGGAAGCTTCGGTGATTTCCAAAAATTTTCGAGAATTTTCATAATTAAATTTGTATGAATTAAACAATTAATTTTAAGGTACTTTTTGTCATAAAAACACCGAGCTTTGACCAATTACAGTATCTTAACTTTTATCGACAAGCTTTTTTTAACTAAATTTTTAAAATGCATCATTGTCCACTTTTTTTTTTGTTTAGCCCTTTTCAAAGAAAAAAAAAGAGATGTTATTCCAATTTTTTCTTCAAGTTCAACAAACTGTCGTTACTTATTGAACACTCAAAAATACTTGACACAAATTATTTTCTCTTTCTTTCTATTCTTAAACTTTCCTTTTTTAAAAGAAGAAGAATACTCATGATTCATGGATATTCAAGTAAGTTTGTCTCAGACACGGAGATAACTAACCTCCAAAATAAACAAATACATATTTTATTGTCTGAAAATAATGAATTTTTTGTGGGAGGGAAAATAACCGGATTTTTAAAATGAAATTTAAACAAAATTGAAAAGTGGCATAAAATAAATAAATAAAACCATTTGAACTTTATTCTTGTGAACAGTTGTAGCAGCAAAAGTAACACCAAATTCTCCGTTCAGATGGGAATGAAATATATTTTAGCTTTTATTGTTACAACTTTTTATTATAGAAATTATTATTTTGTTAATGGAAATAATAATGAAGGCGAAAGGAGAAGCTTTTTGGTAAGTGTCCCCAAATCTTTTGTATTTATTTAAATTCAAAAAAGGCTTAAACAGTAAAAATATTTAAATTATTTTTTGTTATAAAAAATCTAAAATATTTTATCAGTTTCGCAACTTTATTTAATTTTCTTGCTAAAAGCAAGTTTAAATATTTTTAATAGTTACTCTCTTTTTTTAGTTTTAAATAACCAAAAGCTTTTGTCCCAAAATTTTACTTTGGTTTATTTTTTTTTCGTAAAAAAACTTTAGCAATGGAAATCTTAAATATTTTAATTTCACCTTTAATTTTTTAGAGTCCTGTATATTCGGCTTTAACCATTCAAGATACAATTGTAAATTCGAATTCAAATTCCACAAATTTTCAAGTTCCTAATAAAGCGGAATCTAATGAAACAAGTTTAGCAACAACAACATCGAATACAACAGCGATTGCAATTCGTGCTAAGAGACAATTTGGTGGATTTGGTGGAGGTGGATTTGGAGGTGGAGGCTTTGGTGGAGGTTTTGGTGGATTTGGAGGTGGTGGATTTGGTGGAGGATTTGGACAATGTTGTGGTATCGTTCCACCCATTTGTTGTGGTGGAGGTATGCCTATGCCGATGCCCATTCCCATGCCTATTCCTGTTCCCGTTCCAATTCCTGTGAGTTTAATAACGAAAATTTTAATAAATTTTTTGTTAATTTTTTTAAGTATCAATTTCAGCCTCCAATTTGTTGCACTCCGATGATTCCTCCACCCATTGTAAGCTGTTGTGGATGTTGTATGCCCGTTTGTATGCCCATGTGTTTCCGGGGCGGATGTGGTTGTGGTGGAGGAGGAGGCTTCGGTGGATTTGGCGGTGGTGGATTTGGTTTTGGACGAAAAAAGAGAGAAATGATTTTAATGCATCGTCAAGATACTTTAAAACATTTTTTACATTAAAATAAAAAATTCTTTTATTTATTTTTTGTTTTTACCTTTTTTTTTGCGGTTGTAACTTATTAAAAAAATTCAGCAATTTTGTGTACAATGTAAATAAATAAATGAGACACAGTCTTCTGAATTGTGAAGCAAAAAAAAAAGTGACAATTTAAAAAAAATAAGAGTAATGAATTTTTCCGAATTATTGTTAACTTTATATTACTTTCATCCATCATAATTGTTAAACTTTGTCACACTAATCAAGTCCCTATTTTTTTTCTCTATAAAATAAGAATTTCGTCATCAAGCATAAAAAAAGAATATTTGTTTGAAACAATAAAAGAAAATACAGAGAAACCGTTGTCTTGTTTTTTCTCTCCGTAAAACTGTCAAATTGTTTTCCTTTCTCTTTTTTTTTTTGTTGAAACTAAAAATGGAAGAAAAAAAGTAAACAAATAAAATTGAACCGGACCAGTTACAATATTATAAAATTTGAACATGTTTTTATGAATCAAACTAAATTTCAAAACATTATGGAAAAAAACGTAAAAAAAAATTGTTAGAAAAAAATTGGATTTAAAAAAATTAAATTTAGAAACTTTCATAACATAGAAACAAAATAAATTAAAAGATTTTTTAAATAAAAAATATTACAAAATTTATGAAAAATTTCTGTTTGTTGAATATTTTTTTGTGGAAATAATATTTTTAGAGATTTATTATTAATTTCCAAGTTGTGCAATGAAAGAAAGGGAATCAAAAAAATGTGAGCGATGAAACTTTATTAACAAAAAACTAAGCTTCCAAATAATTTTCCAAAGATAAATTATTTGTATTTATATTTTTTAGAAAATTATTAAATTTATTTATCTGGAAAAAAAGGAGTAAAGCTATTATTATTATTCTTTAACTATTGCGACTACGACAACGAGGAAGCGGAAATAAAATATTGATATGCCCTCTTCATATTTTTCTGTCGAAGCACTACATGCATGGAAAGACTGTAACCTATTTTATTTTAATTCCATTTTTTGTTTAAGTTTTTATTGTTATTTCCTAAAAAAAGCGAACAAACAAACAAACAAAAAATATTTATATCCTTGGTCTAATTTAGTTATTTATTTAATCAAATAACAAATACATATATAAAAAACCATCTTTTTTTTTAATTATTATAAAAATCAAAAAAAAATCTTGCAAAATTCTCGATCAAACAATTTCCCTTCTAAAAATCCGGTCGGTCACTCGTCTACTGTCAAAAAATATTTCTTTTCCTTTCCTTTTTTTTGCTTTTTATTT
Organism: Panagrolaimus kolymaensis; assembly: GCA_028622995.1. NCBI lineage: Eukaryota > Metazoa > Nematoda > Chromadorea > Rhabditida > Panagrolaimidae > Panagrolaimus > Panagrolaimus kolymaensis. The sequence continues at coordinate 641,456 of JAJQJQ010000063.1, forward strand.
GGCGGCTTTCATAAAAAAAAAGAGAATGGTTTTGGTTTAATGAAACAAAAAAAACTAAAGAAATCAAGGAATCATGGAAATATATATAAACCTTAAAGATTTCCCTTTCTTTCTCTCATTATTCCATTATTATTATTTGGCTTCATTTCGCTCATGAAAATTTGTTTCAGAAAGCGAGAGCGAGCTTTTTAGCTGTCAAGAAGAAGAAGAAAAAAATTATTCATTGCTTTCTCTGTTTTTTTTTAAATGTGTATCGGGATTTCTCTTTTTATTTTTTGGGGATCAATGTCATGGCTTTGAGTTATTTTTTCTACTCCACTTGCAAAAATAATAAAAAAGGATTCTTTTGTTATTAACTAACTGACACATATATCCAGCAACAACAACATGGAGGACAAGGAGTGTTGAAGAAAAAAAAACAAGAGGTCGCGCGACAACAACACCAACAATAAATGAAATTGAAACTGTCAAGTCAAGTCAAGAAGTGGTGTCATGTCTTTTTGGTTCTTTTCGATCCCACACCTTTTTTTGAAAAAAAATTTATGTATGAACAATGAAATTCACAAAAAAAAACTTTCCATTTTTTTTCGATCATTAGAAATTTAATTTTTGTTTATTTTAGTTTATCCTTATTTGCGGTTTTAATTTCATGGAATTTGTTTATTCGATTTTTAGTTTCACAAAATTTATAAATTCCCTTTTTTTAATTTCTGGATTTTACGAAATTTTCTAATTTAATTTTCCTATTTTTTTAGTTTTCCATCACTCAAACATGGCCTCCTTTAAATTTCTGATCTTGCTTATGCTTGCTTGCATCTTTATTGCAGCTGCTCAAGCCAACAATGATGTTTTGACACCTCAAACTATGGCATTCACAGATAAAGTATATGAATCCAGGCTTGCCACCCTTAAAGCTGCGTTAGTTCGAAGAAAACGACAGTGTTGTTCCGCATGCCAATCGGGAGGAGGATGCGGTTGTGGAGGATGTCCACAAATTATTGCTCAACCTCTTTGCATGCCTCAATGTATGCCGATGTGCACTTCAGCTTGCGTACAGGTGTGTGTCTCATCGCAATTATTATTTTTAAAAGTTTTTTTAAATTTAATTTTATTGGATTTAGCAATATTCTTGCGCCCCACAATGCATGCCAATTTGTTCTCAAAGTTGCACACAATCTTTTCAAATTATGATTCCCCAACAACCTCAACAACAAAGTTGTATGCAAGCTTGTATGCCTTCTTGCCAACCCCAATGCATGCAAGCGGTTCAAGTTCAAATTCAACAACAATGTGTACCACAATGTATGCCAGCATGTCAACCATCGTGTATCCAAAATATTCAATCATCACAAAATTCCATTCAAGTTCAATGTGTTCAAGCTTGTATGCCCAATTGTCAGCCTCAATGCATTCAAGCTGTAGTTCCTAATTGTCCAAGTCAATGCCTTCCAAGTTGTTCGCCACAATGTATTCAAGCTAATTTAGTTAGCGTTCGACCTACCTGCGTTCAAGTAAGTTACCGTAAAAATATTTTAATATTGAAACGATAATTTTAACATTGAATTTTTTATATCTTGAAGCGAATATCCTAAATTAATAATTAATTTTTAGGCCTGTATGCCAGGTTGCGCTCCACAATGTGTTCAAGCTTATCAAGTTACAAATCAACCAACCTGCATTCAAGCTTGCATGCCTTCCTGCCAGCCCCAATGTATTTGCTCTAATTGTGGAAATAATTGTCCACCAATGTGCAACAACAATAATAATAATGGAAATGGAATGTCCATTTCTCAACAACCTGTTTGCATTCAACAATGTATGCCAGCTTGTCAACAACAATGCATCCAGGCTTTTCAAGTAAAGCAATGTGATTCAGCATGTATGCCAACATGTTCCCCTGTTTGTGTATCTAAAATTAATTTATGCCCTCAACAATGTCGCCCAATGTGCACGGCTAATTGTGTTCAACAATATGCGGTGGTACCAATTCAAAAAAGTTGTGTTCAACAGTGTATGCCCGCGTGCCAACCCCAATGTGTTCAAGCTTTTCAAGTTAATGTTCAACAACAACCTCAATGTGTTCAAGTAAGTCATTTTTATTGACACAAAAATTATTTAAATAAATTCTAATATCGGTCTCGAGTCGGGACTTTAATAATTTTTTCCATATTTTTAGACTTGTATGCCTGATTGTCGCCCTCAATGTGTTCAAGCCTTCCAAGTAAATATTCAACAACAACCTCAATGTGTTCAAGCTTGTATGCCTTCCTGTCAACAACAATGCGTACAAATGTGTTCAAATTGTGGAAATAATTGTCCCCCAATGTGCAATAATGGAAACAATGGAGGAGGAGGATCAATGTTAGCATTACAAATGCCCGCAATTAAAACTTGTGTTCCAGCATGTATGCCTACTTGTCAACCATCTTGCACCGCATCAGCTAGTAAGTCAAAATCAAAAAAGCTCAAATTGAAGTCACTCAAATTAAAAGTAACTAAAAAAGTTGTTAAAAAACAAAAAAAAGCTTAAATTTTTTTGGTTTTGGTTTTTCTTCAAACATTTTTTTGCACTTTACACACACACATTTATATATTTGAGTTATTTACTAACACACAAACACGGGCATTTAATTACATACTATATTTTATTTTTTTTTAACTGCTGCTTGCTTTTTTTTTACTAACACTTTTAATAACAGAAAAATATTTTATACTTACTAATATTATAAATTGTATTACTTTTTCTTAAACATAATAATTTTACTTATTTTTTTTTATTAATAAAGCTTCTATAAAAATAACAAACACATTTTGCACAAATCCTTTTTTTCTCCCATTCACTCACTCACTACTTACTTTTTTAGCACTTTCACATACACAGAAACCATGGTTTTTTTCGTTAGGGCAAATAACACGTTTTTTGTTTTATATTTTGGAGAGATGGAAATTTTTCTCCTGAAAAATTATTTAAATGTTTTTGAATTCCGGAAAATTTTTAAAAAATTAGAAAATTTAGTAAGTTTTTGAGACGAAATTAATAAAATCAATAAATATTTATCAGAAAAAATATTTTATTTTTGGAAACAGAATATCCAAAAAAAACGAAAAAATAAATTTCTTATAGCCACCGCTCAATTAACGATGTCCTGTGGAAATCCATGCCAATGTAATCCAGGTTATGTAGAATGTGGGCCACAAACATGTTGTTTAAGATATAAAAATATGGCTAAAAGATTTAGTAAATCATTGAGTTCAAAATTATATCATTCTCCAACAATGGGATATAATAATAATTTCATAAATGGGGCGGCGGCGGCCATGTATCAACAACAAGCTGAAAATGTAATACAATTTTCACAAGGTGACGAAGGAAGTGAAAATTTAGAAAAAAATATTAATGATGATTTAAGTAAAGATGACGAAGATGAAATTAGCGAGACTAAAGTAAGTTTTTCTTTTTTGGTTGGAGGAATTAAAAGCTGACGGTGTAAAATAATTAGCTAAAAAGCAGGCGATTGTAAATTCTTTTGGTTCCACAAATAAAAGTTTTTTATTTTTATAGGAATCCATTGTTCACAATGACGATCCAATAGATTATAATGCAATTAAACAACGAGCAGAAACCATTCCAAAAGGCACCAAAAAGAAGCAACTCAATTTATTTCCTTACGAGGATGACGATATTGAACATCGAATTCTTTAAGCGACATATTATTAATTTTCCTTAGCCCTGCAGAAGAAGAAAAAAAAGTATTTATAAAATCATGGGTATTATTGCATCATTTTTATTTTTTATTAATAAAACACAACAACGACAAAAAAAATTAGGCAAATGTGGTTTTGGTTGTTTACATACTGTTAAAAGAAGAAAAAAATTAATTTATTTATTAAAAAAAGAATATTTATTTATTTAGTTTTTTTGTGAATAAAATTTTTTTATTGTATTAAAAATTATTCTAACATGTCTCAGAATAATCCTCTTTTTTATGAAACAAACAATGCTGTTAATTTGGCGCAGTGGTTTAACACGCTAATGCCACACTCGAAATGTTGTAAGTTCGAGTTCCAATTATGTGTGCAAATGATGAATAATAATCTTGACTTTCGTTCTTCTGAATCATCGTTGATGACAAATTAGATTTCTGAGCACAATTTTTATTTTGCAAAAAATTGATTTTTTTTGGTTTCAACGTTTTTTTATTTCAAAATGCTTTATTATTTTTCCATTACAAATTTTAAAAAAGCAAAAAAAAAGATAATAAGAAAAATTTAAGGCATCAAATAAAAAATGTTATTATTATAGAAAGAAAAGAAAAAATTATTTTCGTTGATATTAATTATTATTACAAAAATTATTCAAATTTTTTTTATCAAAAAAAGCTTCGAAAAAATAAACGGCAGGAAAGTATTAAAAGTAAAAATGATCAACGGTTGCTTTTTTAGAATTATAGATTGATAAAAAAAAGTTTTAAGAATTTCAACATTTTTTAAACGATAAAAAAAACTGGAGGAGGCATATTCGGCTTAAATTTTACGATATTTTTTCAAAAAATTTAAAAAAATATTAGATGTTTGATGGAAGAAATTTAAACTCGGAAGAAGCAATACCAGAGAGCATGAATAACGGCGGGCAAGTAAAAGAGGAAACCTAAAAAAATAAAAGATGGGTTTAGTGACATTCAAAAAAATGGCGGTGTAAATAATAATTATTGACTTACAAAGGATGATGTTGACAGCAACGTGAATATTGCAATCGGACCCATGGATGAAGATGGCCAAAGGCTGAAAAAAAAAAAATAATGAAAAGGTTTATTTAATTTTCAAAAAAAACTAAACTTTAAAACATTTTCTATTATTTTTGTGTTAAAATTTTTGGGAGTTTTTTTACTTAAAAAAAGCGTGCAAAAATCAAAAGTTAGAATTTTAAAATCCATAAAACTAAATTGTGATTTGATTTTTGAAAGCTATAAAATTTTTTTATTGTTTTTGTATTTTACAAAGAAACTTTGTCTTCAGTTTTAAGAAAAAGCAGCTTTGTAGAGAGCACGGAATTAATAAACTTTCCCTGATTAAAAAAATATTGGTTTAATAACAACAAATAAAAGCCATATTTTTTTTCTCAAAAGCGCAAGATAAAACTCAAAAAATGTAAAATTTGCTTTCCAAAAGTTTTACTTATGTAATTTTAATTTTTGTTTTTTAGAAAAATGGTAAATTGTTGTGATTTCTTTAAGCTTTAGTTTTCAATTAGATAAAAAATTTACCGGCAAAAGGATGCAAAGAACCAATTCAATAATTTGTTGAACTTCGATAGCCATTTTTTTTTCTTGACTTCTGAAAAAATTTTTTTTTAAATAAATCACAGCTATCAATTTAAAAAATATATAATCACAAAAAGTTTGTAAGAATAATCAAAACGCGATCGCTAGAAAATTTTTCGAAAATATTACTACAAAAAACTAACAAAAATATGACAATTAAAATTAAGAAATGAGAAATCAGAAATCAAAAATGATGCAGAGCAGAGGCTGGAACAAAGGAGGTAGAAAGTAGGGGCAGGCAAGTATTAATTACAACAAAAAAGAAAAAGCAAAACAAGAAAAAAATCAATTTCATCACGGTTCAAAAAAAATAGAATGAAATGATGGAGGATGGATACTGCTTGTTTGCTTGCTATTGCTTGTTGAATAACATTTTTAGCAACAACGAGTGGGAAAAAAGAAAAGAAAAAAAGGCAGTGAATAACGCCACCGTGATTTCGATTCTATTCGATTCGTTTTTTTTTTCTGACTCATTTCAAACTTTTATTATTTTTACGACGACGACGCCAAAACGACAGCGGCAATGTTGTCGTCGGTTGCTGTTGGATGGATGGAAACAAAAAATAACGAAGGAAAGAGAAAGAAAAAAACGGGGCGTAAACTTTTTTTTCTTCTCATTTCTGTTTTTATTTTTCTTTGTTTTGATTCACGGCCAAATATGAAAATGAGACGACGATGGGTTATGTATATGGGTTTTGGTTTTGTTGGTTGATATTGATGATTGATTTTAATGTTAATAAAAAAGAGAAGAAAAAAGTCACAAAATTAAGATAGATTGATTTCCCAAAATCATCGCCAGTAAACAAATAAATATACGAAAATAACAAAAATAAGAGAAAGAAAGAAAAAATGTGAATCAGAAATAGATAGATTAATAATTAAAGAATTATTATTGCAATTGATATTTATTTTTGAAAAATAAAACCAAAAGAAAAGAAAAAACTTAGAAAAAAAAAATATAAAATTTTATTTGAAACGAATCATTTTTTTGATGACGAATGATTGAGAGAAAAAAGACAGTAAAAAATAATTTAAAATTGATTTTTAAAAAAATGCAAACTTTTAACGGATGCAAAAAAAATGAATGAAGATTACTCATACATACATTCTCGCAGCATTTTTATTGTATTGTATTTGAGTGAGATATGAGTTAAAGTAAACATTCAATGTAAAATTTTGAAATTTTAAAGATGACTTCCCAAGAAATAAAAGAATCCGAGTCATCCTATTGCGAGAGAAAAAAAAGATTGAAAATAATAAAGCTGTAAAATAAATACAAAGGTTATAAAACTCAAAATATTTTAGTTTATTAGAAAAGAAAAAAAATTTGCGATAGAAATCCCAAAAAATTCTTTTAGAATTTTTTTTATGTTTTTTGTGTTTTTATTTAGCAGATTACAGATTTTTTATTGTAGAAAAGGAAAATTATTTTAGCCAAGATTTTTATGTTTTTAGATTTCTTTGAAGAGATCTTTTCTTTGATATCAATTTTATTTATCGCATTTTGCAATGCCTAAAAATGCAACAAATAAACAACCAAATCAAGCCAAAAACAAAAAATTGGGAAAAACAACACTTTGCTTTTGTCGGCATTTTTTTGGAGAATATTAAAGGTCGATGGATAGAAATTTCTTTGATTCTTTTAGTTTCATCGAAACAAATAAATAAATAAAAAAACGCGCAGTTTTAAACTTTCGATGTTGTAAACAACACCGCAGATAAATACAAATCTGTCTTCGGCAGACAACAATATTTTCTCTCGATTTTTTAGGCACTACTGATCAAAGAATACTATAGTCGCTATTAGGAAATTCAACAACTAAAGATACAGTAAAACTTCCGCGATTATCCAAGTGAAAAGAAAAAATTCAAAAAGAAGAAAAAAAAAGTAAAAGAAAAATACAAAAATCTATAAATGCTGTTTTCCATTTTTTTTGCTCCAAAATCAACCAAATAAAAAAAAATTATTTTCTTGTTTCATAAATAAAAAATAGCAGAAAAAACACAAAATCCTATGTTTCTCTCTCCTATTTTTTGAGCCAACTATTATAAAAAAAAATAAACTCTGAGTTTGCTGCTTACTGCTACTTGGTGACGGCTGTTGATGTTCCTCCTCCTCTCTTGATTAGTTTGATATTTTTTCTATTTTTCCTACTTTCCTCCTGCAGCTACAACAGCAGCAGCAGAAAGCCCCAACAGCAAAAAAATAAAAATACGCCACAAGTCCGCAGTTTTTTTTCAAAAATATTCACATTTAACCGTTATTTTTTTTCTCTTTCAATGTTGTTGCTTGCCTCTATCGACGACGATGGTGAGAGAGGAGGATGGAGAGGGGATGCAGCTGAATAACAACAAAAAACAACCACGACATAGAGTTGCTTAATGGTATTTTTTTCCCTCCCAAAATTTTTTTTTCTTTGCTATCGGCTGCTTTTTTTTATCGTCGCTCTCCTCTCCTCTTCTCGACCGGCCGTTTGGCTCGGTCTTTCATTGAAAACGGTTGGTTGGTTGTTGCTTTGCTTTGCTGCTGCTATGCCTAGTTTGTCGGTTCCCTCGATTTTTTTTTCTCTCCATCACTTTTTCTCGCGGCTGAATAAATTTTTTATGTGAGGGAAAAAGAAAAACGTATAACGGATCAACAAGAAAAAAAAGAAAAAAATTTTTAACGGAGAAAAACAAGAAATAACAGGAGTGCAACCAGTCGAATCGAGTCGAAGGGAAATGGAACAAGGATGCATCATCATCTGGCAATTGAGGAAGAGAGCAAGCAAGAATAACCTCAACAAAAAAGAGTGCACACAACTGACAACTATTTTTCTACCTCAAAAAAATTTAAATTCAACGATAGCGAGGGTGATGATGATAATTTCCAATGGCGGGTATTTGTCGATCCGTTATTTTTTTATTGTTGTTGTTGGTTGATGGTGGTTGACAGAAGAACGACCGAACAAACAAATAATAAGCAATTGCTTCTGCTAATTTTTATAACTCAAAAACAATAATCGTTTAGAAAAGAATGAAAGAAAAATAAAAGAGAAAATTATTTTTGTGATGGATGTGTTTTTTTATATGATGGATCAACAACAAAAGTTTTAAGTATTTTTAAAAAAAATGAAGAACGTGTAAATACAAAGTTTTTGAAAAGATACTATTTTGCTTGAAACTATTGATTATAGGGTGAGGAGTCAAACAAAAAAAAGAACGTGAGAAATGAAAAAAGAAAAGAGGTAAACAAGAGATATCAAAGAGAAAATGAAGGGCGAGGAAACTTATTGACAGGATAGAAATAAAAATATTTTTGGAGGAATGTTGTTCCTAAAAAAATCACTTTTATCCTAACAATTTCACCCCAATGGAAAAAAAATAATTTGGAGTAAATCATTTAAAAGAAAAACTAAAAATAAAACCACGACGGTAGCTATTGTCCTTTAATTTTTTCAAATCTCACAATTTTTTATTCCATTTTTAATTTATTTAGAAACTTAAAACTATTCAAAATTTTATAAAAAAAATTATTTGAGTACAAAATGGTTAACTAAAGTTCCTTTTTTATTCCAATCTTTAACCTTTTTGGTTGTTATCACCTTTTTTTCTCTGCTACCTCAAACTTGCAGATAGAGATAGCAAAGAATTCTTTATTTTGATTTTTACTCCTTATTTTTTTCCTTATTTAACTTAAAACAACTTCGCGACCAAAAATGAATAAAAACCTCAATTTTTGCAACAACAAAAAAAAGAATAAAAAAGTGAACATTCTAAACTTTCAAAAAAAATTCTCAAACATAAAAACGTGTCCACTTGAGCTTATTCAAACATTCACTCACTTTACCTTAAGTCACTTTAAATTAAATAATAAAGTTTTATATTTTTTTATATTTTTTTTTCTTTTTTACTGTCTGGTCATAAAAGCAAAAAAGGGGTAGCAAAAAATTATATGAAAGGCAAGGAGCAAAAGTTAGAATAAAATGATAATCACGGGGCTTGGTTCCTACCCCGACAACCTGTCATTTTTTCTATGTTTGAAACACTGTCACTTTCCATCAGCAACTATTTTCAACCTGTTTTTTCAGCAAAAATAAAAAAACGAAAGAAAATGTAAAACACAAAAAAATGAAATGGTTTTTCTCTTTTCCTTCAAAAAAGGAGAAAAGTTTATTGCATTAGTGTAATTTACAATTTTCTGTCATTTTTTTTATTTTTAGTTTTATTTACAACATCAAAACTAAAGTGAATTCTGAGCGAAGAAAAGAGTTTTTGGTTTACACAAAAAACTAAAAAATAAGAAAAAAACGATAAAAAAAAATTTTGCAGTCAGCGAGCGACCTTTGCTTGATTTTTTTTCTTTATAAAAATGCCGCCTCAAACACATTTGTTTTGATTCAGGGTTTTTCTTGGTTTATTTATCTTTAAAAAAAGGCACTATACACTGGAAAGAGCAACTATTGAATCGTAAATTTTTGTCTATCGATGTTGCCAAAATATGTGTATTTTTGGATTTTTTGAAAAGATCATTTCTGTGATTACTTTTTGGTTTTTTATTTTTTGGCTTTTAGAACCGCCAAAAAATGCAGTAAACAAAAAAGTAAACGGATGAAAGCAAAACAAAAATAAATATGGTATTTCAGATTGCGCAAAAATACATTTTTTTCTGTTTTTTTGTTTTGTTTGGATGACTAAGAGTTTTCTGAATCATCGTCCATTTAAAAAAATGAATGAAATCGCCCGATGACTAATAATATTTTTTACCATAAAATTTTTTGGAAAGTCTTCTTTCGTCTCTGATTTTCATGAATACTTTCAAGCAAAACAAAAAATAAAAGTATATCATGAATAAAAAAATTAGTCGTTGTTTCTTTATCCATTTTTTTCTCTAATAGCTTGAAGAATATAAATAAATATGTAAAAGCAGCAACAAATTGAGCGGAAAGAAAAAAAGCAAACGAAAAAGAAAGTTTTACATTTTTTTTATTCTTTTTCAAAAAATTTTAAAAACAGAAAAAATTTAAAAAAAGGCAATGCTTTTTTTTAAATATTCCAAACAATAGAAATTTTTTTGAAAGTGACTCTTTTTTTGCAACTGACATTTCTGCGTTTTTTCTTTAGTTTGCGTGACAGAAAAGAAAATTAAAAAAAGCTATAGAATTGAAATGGCATCTCTCTTTTTTTTAAATCTAAAATCTCTGACAAAAAAATGTATTTAAAAAAAACTAAAGACTTAAAAAAATTTTGAAACAAACAAAAATGAAAAAATAATAATTCCCAAACTTGGAAGGAATTGTAAATGTCAAAAAGAGAGTTGGTAAAACTTTTGAATGGCATAAAAGTTGTATTTGCATGATTTTTTCCGAAAAAAAAGGTTTACGGTATTCTATCAAGAGAAAGAAAACCTGGTAATTTTAAAAGCTTAAGCTTGAGAATGGGTAATTATTGTTAGCCAAAGAAAATCAAAAATAATTATGTAAAAATATTAAAATTTTTTGTTAATTAGTGACATATTATTATTGTTGCTTCTAAATAGTAAGTATAAGAATTTTAACAAAATTTTTTTATGATATTTAAGCTTCGAGATTTTAAATAATACTTTTTTTAATTTTGAATTTTTTGCTTTATTCCTCCCATTTTTCTGTTTACCATCGAGACGGCACTGGACATTTCGAACACGAAGCTGATTTCCCTTCTCCCAAGAATTGATTTCAAGAATGGAAACTAGCATTTCAGACTGGAATTAAAGGGGACTTCTTGAAAATTTAAAAATGCAGACTTTATTGTTTATTGATTGCCGCCGAAATAAGAAACCTTATTATTACTATTTTTCATAGTTTCTTAGTAAACGCCCAAATTACACTCACTCATCTCTCATTCAACAATAAACAAAAAAAATTATTTACAAAAGTGTATTTTTTTTTTATTTAAAACTTTCAAGTTTCCAAAGAAAAAAAAAGCCATTAAAACATTTTCTTTCAGTTTCGCATTTTTTTGTTTGTTGTTGATTTGATTGTGTATTTTTAAACCTGTTTTAATTCTTTACAATCAAATCATCAAAACAAAATAAAGAAAATGAGAGAAAAATTAAAGAAAGAAAAAAGAAAGATGACAACAGCCACTTACCAAATTTATTTTAATCGGTGGCGAAAATCGGGTTTAATAAAAAAAAATTTGAAAATTATACACATAATTTTTTTTATTTGGTTTGTTTTTATCAAAGTTTTTACTTTTTGAAACTAAATTTAAAAGGCAAAATTATTTTGTTTATAAAAAATGGGAAAAAACAGAGAAAAGTAAGCACCTATATGTTAGTTAAAATGAATGAATGAAAGAAAAAGAAAAGACATTAATATTAGTTTTATTTTTTTTCCTCAAAAAAATTATAAAAATAAATGAAAAAATATTTTTAAATGCTATCTTGCAGAAATATAAAAAAACGAAAGAATGAATAAAAAAATTATATTTTTGCGTGAGAAAATGAAAGATTTCATTTTTTAAAAGACATTTAAAACTGAAAACGAAATATTGAAGCCATAGAAAAAAAAGTAAATTGAATTTTCCTTTTACTACTTTCTGTAATTTTTATTAATTGTGACTGAATTCTCAGTAAATTCAAAACTTTTTTAAGATTATCGAAAAAAGTTTGAAAGAAAAAGAAAATTAAAAAACAATATTCAAAAACATAGAGGAAAAGCATGGATTTAAATTTAAAAAAACTTTTTTTCTGTTTAGCAAAAAATAAAGCGAAAAGACGTAAACATAAACAACATAAACAGAAAAAGACTGCCGCGGCGACGTTTCTTTATAAAATTTACGGACACTTTTGAGAAGAAAGAAAAAAGAAACCTAAAGCTAGTAAGAAAAAAAAGAATGGGAAAGAAAAAAAGATGAAATCTTTCATGCATATTTTAGTTTCTTGAGCTTTTTTTGTTGTTGTTTGCTTCTTTTAAAAAAATACAAAGTTTTTTTTATTGCAACTTTGCTGCTTGAAAGGAAATACAAATAGCATTTAAAGTTTAAACTCTTTGATTTGGATACTTTTTTTTGACATTAAATTTATTGAAGAAAAAAAGTATTTCGAATGCTTTAAAACACTTTGAAAATTTTATTTAAGAAAAAATACATAATTTCCAAGGAAAAGGCAAAAGTTTTTCGGTTCCAGTGAAATAATTTTTTTTTAACATTTTCTGTTTGTTACTTTTTCAAGGGATTTTTATTTATCCAAGTATGGAATATGCAGAATTCAAAAGAATTAAAATTTAATGGATTTAGTTTTGAAGAATTCCCATAGCATTTTTCTAATAAAAAAATTACTTAATTAATAATTTGGGAAAAAAGAAAAAATGGATTTTCTAAATTTATTTTTTTTACTTGACTAACTTTTTTTAAATTTTGCATTTGTCTTTCCATTGTATTTATTTTTATGTGTCTAAAAAGTTTTATTTTGAAGAATCTAATATTTTTTTTGGATAAATGTTTTTGTTTTCGAAAACATGAAATTCTTTTTTGATTCTTATCTAATTTTACCTGTATTTATACCTATTATTAATAATTCGAGGAAAAAAGCCTTGACATTGTCTGTCTCTATCTCATATCTTTCTTTCGATTCAAGCCCATTTTATTTATTTATCTTCCTCAAAAAATCAATCCCTCTCGATTTATTCATCCTTCCCTTTTGCTGCATCCACCAAATCTCCGTCGAGCGGCGGCCGTTTCGTTTCTCACTCATTTATTTATTTGTTATTTTTTTAATTCACGGTGTTTCTTGATTTTCTCTCTCTAAAAAATAAATTAAATTAATCAATAATTTAAAAAATATATTAAATGTGTTTAATTTTTTGCTTTGTTTTGTTTTGTTAATCAAGCTCCAGCAAAAAATAAATCAATTTTAACAAACAAAAAAATGGGAATAATAAAAAATTTAAAATGGCTCAAAATTTCTTATTTAAATGTATTTTTATTAATTATTTTGGGAGCTTATTTAATTAAAAGTTATTTCAATATTCAAAATTTTGAAATAAAAGCTGCGAAACGATTAAAACATTTATTTGTTATTGAAAATTATATTTATAAAAATTCTTCAATGTAAGTAAGTTTTTTGAAAAATGAAACATTTATATTTTTAAGAGTTTGCAATTTTTAACAAACAAGAAGTTAGTTTTTTTTTTTATTTTTTGTTTGCTGATTTCGTTTCTAAAAACTTTTAAGAATAATAGTTTTTGTAAATTTAAAAAACTTTAAAGAAATTTTTGGTATTGAGGGCATAAAAAAATGTCGGCTTTCAAGCGAAAAAAGAGCTGAGTTTCAAAACGAAAAAGACAATATTTCTAAAAAATGTTTGTTTTGAAGCAAAAAATTATTTCGTTTTCCGCACAATAAAAATATCAAAAAATTTTTATAAAAACTATTAATTTGATTTTTATTTCCAATATTTTTTTTAGATATGATGGCCATGATGCAATAATAACTTTATTTAATGGTGAAAGATTAAAATATAATAATCGACGATTATATTGTCAAAGACAATTATCTTCGGGAAGAAATGAAATAGTTATAGGAAATATATTAGAATTAGTTTATGGCCCCCGACAATGTATGTTAACCATGTTTCGATTATTTTGTCCTTTTTCAAATTCAAATATGGGAGAAGAAACAATAAAATATGAAATAGGCACAAGAAATTTATTTCAAAATGAAATGGAATTTCAAGAAGTAAGTTTTTTGTTATGAGACTCCAAACTTTGTTAAAATAAACCATTTTTGTTTTTTATATTTTCCCTTTGAGACAGAATTCTTTTTAGATATTTTTTCAATTTTTCCATCGAAATCAATAATCTAAAAATAAAATTACACCATTTTTTTCAGTTTAGTTTAACCAAACCAAATACTCAAAAACGTTCATTTGTTTCATGCATGTCAAGAATGATCGCATTCGATGATTGGGCTTTATTATTAGTTGCGCTTGAAACCTTTCGATTTTATGGTGGCGACCTCGTTGTTGCTTATGTTGAATGTGCGCTTAAAAAAGTTGTGGATTTAATGAAATTATATGAAATGGAAGGTTTAATTCAAATTAAACATGCTTATCGAGGAGCAGAAATTGTAAGTTTTTTGTTTTCTTTTCTTTTTGGATTTTTGTGTCAAAAAAATTATTCCAAGACTTATTTATTTATTTTGTAGCAAAATTCCAAAAAAAGGTATTCAAAATTGAAAAAAGTCTAATTTTAAAAGTATTTTGCCAAAAGACAAAAAATTTTGGTTCCTCCACGAAAATAAGAATTACAGCCTAAATTTTTGTTTTGAAATCAAGGCTTTATTATTTAATTTTCTTTTTCATTAACTGAAAAAAGTTTTAGTTTTATTTAATTTTTTAGCCAAACATTCCCTATGACCCTGATAGTCAAACAGAATATGCCAATCAAATGACTAATTCCCATTTATGTCTTTATGAATTTAAAGAATCCGCTGAATTTATAGCTTTCACAGATTGGGATGATATTTTAATAGGACCAAGATTTTTTGGTCAACGACACCCACCACAAAATTATGGAACTTTTATCGAAGCTTTTCGACATTTATCTTCCACTCATCCATTTGCTGGAGCATTTTCAATTTCTCGGTTACCCACTTTCGTTCAAAATGCATTTCGACCAACAAAACTTAATTCATTTTCCATTTTTAAAACTTTCAATCGCCTTGGATATTCTAATTTGAGTCTCGACCCTAAAATGATTGTTCGCCCTCAATTCGTGGCAGGAGTATGGATACATAAATTAAAAGTTTCTGAATGGTGGAGATATCATCAAATTTCTGTAAATGAATCCACAGCAGTTTTATTGCATCTTAAAAATTTGATATTGGATTTTAATGAAACTGAAACATTTCCCAATGATCCATTTTATCAAAATAATGGAAGTTATTTTGTTAATGGAAATTTAATTCAAAAAAATATGGAAAATATGTTTGAAAAATATAATTTTAGTTTTGTAAGTTAATTAACTCTTAAAAATTATATTACTTAGAGTATTGTCAAGAAAGTTGAGTAAGCATGGGTGTTTTTAATTTTCCTTTCTTTTTTTTCGTTAAAAATTCATTAAAAAAATTTATCATTCTTTATTCCTTAATTTTTCCAGGATCCTTCAACTTATCCCCATTCAAAATTATTCCACAAACTCATTTTTCAATGTTACATTCGAATGGAAAAGAATGCACAAGAAGATTCAATAACCTTTTGTCCGAATTATAAAGCATGCATTTATCCAGAACAAAATGTAAAAGTTGTTAAAGTTATTACAACTCATAAACCTCCAAAAAAAATTGCAAATTATATTTTTCATGAACGTGATTATGTTAGATTTGGTGAAGATAATAAAGGATGTTTGTAATAAAATAGTTTTAATTAATAATAAAAACATTTGCTTGTTAAAATACATAAAAAATTCTTTAATAAATCATGGAAGATTGGATCCATCAAAAAAAAATCAGCGCTATTTGTAATAAGTTGATTCTCAAAACGAAACTCAACGGCTGCTACAGTAATTTTTTTAGGCAAAAAGCTTTGCTGCATTTTTTGTTGTTCATTCAAACATTTTTTTATTGCTTTCAAAAGCTTTTGTGAAAAAGCATCAATTTCATGCAAATTTGCTGTTGCTGTTTTTCATTTTTTGTGAACCTTCACATTTTCAATATAAGCAAATGAAACGCACGTCATTCTTCTTCACGATTTCGCTCACCAAACAGCCGCCGCAAAAATGATGAAAATGTTGCTGTTTAAATTTCTGATTGTCTTTTTATGCATCTTCTCAACTCACGATTTTGCTAATGGTATGTTTCTTTTTATACGTTTCTTTGGTTAATAATAGCTATTGTTACTTTTTTTTAGCTATTGATGCATCAGCTTCGAGTACTGAAGAACCATCAACTCCAACAACACCGACGACAGTATTGCCACCAATAACTTCAACTCCAGTAAAAACAACATCTCAAAAAGCTATCGTCACTACTCTCCCAAATTGTCCAGCAAAAATTCCTGGTATTACTGATAATCTTGGTGCTACAATTGGATTATTTGTTCTTGCCGCTATTTTACTTGGTGTATTCTTTGGTTTGATCTATCTTCAACGACGTGGAGCTAAACGAATGAAGTTACTTTTGGATAACAATCTTCTTGATAAACCCGATGATGATGAAAAACATGCTCGTGGTGGTGATGGTAAAAATCAACAACAAAAAGGTCAAGAAAAGAAAAAGAAAGATGATATGAAAAACAAAGATAAAAATGGCAAAGGAAAGGGCGGCGGCGTCAACAACAAATCAGATGATGGAAAAGATAAATCTCATAAAGAACGTACATCCAAAACTGATGTTACTAAAGGTGCTGGTGGTGCAGCTGATAATATGCAAACGGGACATCATGAAGAAAAGGAAAAATCTGGTCCAATGCAAACTGGTCAAGAAGGTACTGGATATGAACAAGCTAAAAGCTTCTTTGCTGATCCAATTAAGAAGAAGAAACCTAAGAAGACTGATGAAACTAAATCAAAAACTCAACAAACTGTTGAAAAAGAACGTCATACTAAAACTGAACCATCACAAGATTACTATTGATTTCATATTATCTAGCTCTGTATATGTATGTATGTACTTTTCTTGTAATTCTCGTGTGTCTTGTATAGTTTTGATAAAAATTGATGACTTGTGAATGTGTATTGTATTTTTGAATCATTTATAACTTTTGCTTTATATTTTAACCAACTTGAAAGAAGTGATGGTTGGATTTTAGCAGACACGGATAATTTCTTTAGTTTTTAGTCTTATTTTTTGATGAGACATACCTTTCTTTATCATTCTCAAAATCTTATTTTAGTCCAAGGAAATCCACCACTGCGTCTTTCTAAAGATACTGTAAGTAAAATATCATCACTAGAATGAGATGCATTACTTGATTTTTCTTTACAACATTCATTTACGAACGTGAATTCACATGCTACTTACTTATGTTTCTCTAAATATAATCGCAGGATAAAGGCTTATTTGTGTTTCAAACTTCTTTTTAAAACCTGTTGGTTGGTTAACCAACTGAAAATGATATAAGTAATGCCACAAAAAAATCCGAGAAAACATCAAAAATATTTGGTTGAAACAGTATGCTTGTACGATATGGGCACATACATGGCTTCTTTGTTTATGTATTTAGTTTTCTCTCCCTTTTCTCCGAATTAATCAATTTTTGCTTTTTATTTTTCAATCATCATCCCATTTTTTGCATCCTCATCTCTCCAACCAATAACCGCAATAATGATTTTTATGTTTCACGTGTTCCAACCACGAAATATTATATCTTTCCCGCAGAATTTGAAAAGAAAAACAGCGAACAAACACAAACAAAATTTTTTTTGTTTCTCTTCCTTTTCTACGCTGCTTTCTTTTTTTTGGTTTGATTTGATTTTGCGATGGTCATAATTTTCTTTTTATTTATCACCAATCAACCAAAATTTATTTGATTTGAGCATCCATTCTAAACCTTGCGATTTTAATGCTATCTATATTTATTCATCGTAGTTTACTGCTAGCTTTTATTTAGTCGCGTTTGAACGGCTTTTTTCTTATTTGAGGCAAACTTCAGCGTGGATATTTATCTTCCGTTTTTCTGTATTTATCGTTTTGGTAAATCATTTTTCAAACCGTGAAAACTTGTTACTTATCGCTGTTTTACATATTCGTGATTAACTTTCTAACTTGTTTATGTGATTCATTTCTTCAACTTATTACGTCTTCTTTGTTTTCAGGTATCATGGTGACTTACAAATATGGGACTGCCGGATTTCGCTGTAAAGCAACATTGTTACCTGAAGCGGTTCAACGTCTTGGTTCTGCAATGGCTATGATCGTGAATATGTATTCTCCAGAAGCTTATGGTGTCATGTTTACTGCATCTCACAATCCTCCAGCTGATAATGGTGTGAAAATCGTTTATCGAAATGGCATATCTCTTCCGAAGCAACACATTGAATTCCTCGAACACTTTGTCAACTTACCTGAAGAAAAATGTGAACAAATTGTATCATCTCCTGGACTACTAGAATCAATTTTGATCAATGAAAGTGAAAAAGTTTCTGATAATGTGGATTTTCAAGTGTTGAAGGAACTTTTGGATGCTTCTGTAACCGCTGGATATGAAGTTATGTCACCACCTAAGAAAGAAGATGCTCATCGAAGAAATATTGTTATTCTTGCTCGTGATACTCGTGAAACTGGAGAAGCTCTTGAACGGCTCTTTGAAGAAGGTTTTCGTCGTGTTTCAAAGGATATCGAGATTCTCAATGCTGGTTAATTTTATGACTTTCTTTTGCTTGTGTTAATCGTTTGGTTTTTTAGGTTTTATGCCAACTGCAACTCATCATTATTACGTTGCAAATTACTTTGAATATGATAATCCGTTGGCTGAACTCTTGAATCATGGATTTGATAGTGTTTGTTTTTTCATTGTTTATTTGCTAACTAAAGCTTTATTTCCTTTTTAGGATGTTAAATCAACAGTTCATGTCGATTGCACTAATGGTGTTGGAGCTTTATGGGTTGATAAGTATTTCAATGGATGCAAGAACATCAAGGTACAACTTTACAATGCTGATTACAAGAATACAAAACTTCTCAATTGCAGGGTTTGAACATTTCGGCTAAACATTTCTGCTTATTTATCATCGTTTTTTAGTCTGGTGCTGATTATGTTCAATCTCTTCGTGCTGTACCTGATGGAATTTTATATGATACTCTTCAACCGTTTACTCGTGTATATCATCTTGATGGAGATTGTGATCGTATGGTTATTTCATTCTTCGATGAAAACGATGGATTCCATATTTTTGATGGTGATCATCTTCTTCTGCTGTTCATTGCTTTCATTCAAAAAGTAAACCTTTTGCCATTTTTTGTTTCCACTTTTTAACACTTTTGTTTTCAGGCCATGCCAAACAACACTGAATTCTCCATTGGCGCTGTACATACAAGTTATGCAAATAGTGAATTAACAAATGCTCTTCGTAAGATTTCGACAACTTATCCATACGTCTGTGGTGTTAAAACTGGCACTGGTGTTGCTAAACTTATCAAAGGTTCAGAACTTGCTGATATCGCTGTTTATTTTGAACCTAATGGTCATGGTTCCATGCTTCTTCGCCATGATGTTAAAGATACCGTAATGAAGTAAGTTTTTTAGTTTGAAGTATGGTTGTTTATGTTTTGGTTTTTTAGGACTTCTCTTGCTCCATTGTTTCATCTTACAAACTCTGCCATTGGTGATGGCATTGCAAATATCAGAGCTGTTGAATTCATGCTTGATAAACTTGGATGGTCAACAAGCGATTGGCTTGAAAATACGTTTAGAAGATGTCCAACTAAGCTTGCAAAGTTTCCAGTAAGCTGTTTAGATTTTTTCTTTGTTCATAAACTAATTTTCCTTCCTTTTCAGGTTTCAAATCCTCTCAATTATGCAAGCAAACCATCAAATGAAGAAGTATTGAAACATCCCAAATATTTGCAAACTTTTCTTGAAGATACACTGAAGAATTTTTCTCAAATGTTTGGTGATTGTCATGGCTTTTTACGGTATGCTTTTGTTCTGCGTCATCTTTTTCCATGTGTTAATGCTTTGCTTGTTTTTAGACCATCTGGAACTGAAAACTACATGCGTCTCAAAGTTGATATGGAGATGGACAACCCAAAGGCTCTTGATCTTCTTACAAATACAATTCAAGCTGGTATCGAACTTCATGAACGCACTTTGAAAGAATTCTCTCATCAAAGTCAATAATCCTGTCTTTCTTCTTGTTGCTTATTTTCTGCTGTATTTACTGGTTATAATGATTCCTGTGATAACTTACTATTGTAATATGTATTTGTGCTTTAACTTTTTTCTTTGTAATAAATTGTTACTTTTTAAATAAATATCTTATTGTCATCATTAAACTTTTGTTTCTTCCAATCAATGTTCTCAAACTCCACTCCCAAACTCACTCTCTTATTGGAGTGAGAGTGAATGCAAAAAACTTTATTTAAAGCATCTCGTAATTTGGTTTTTTGCCTCAATTGCTCCAAAAATGCTATTTATTAGTTTCAACGCTGTTTTTACCTTATTTTTTGGGAATTTTTCCTTTAAAAAATACGAAAAATTTGGAAGTTGGGTGTGAGTGAATGAAAAAAATGAAAGAGTGAGTGAGAGTTAAAGTGAATGGCAAAGGAAAGAATGAATGGGAGTGTGAGCGACAAAAGTGGGAATTTGAAAACACTGCTTCCAATACCGATATTATAACAAAATATTTATGTATAAGAAAAAAACAACAAACAAAACAACAACAAACTCAAAATAAGCTCCAAAAATTGTACAAACAACAAAACAATTACAATATTACAACAAACAAAAAAGACAAGAACATTGTAGCTTGCTTCGATGTCTCAAATATATACATAAACTTGATAAAGTACAGTATCTGGCTCCAAGAGTCCTTATTGAAAGTATTCTTTGGGAATCTTTTCATATGTAAAATCCATTTTTGCTCCAGGAAGAAACTTTTGCTGTAAAGGTAGTAAAATTAGAATAAGATCAAATGCAAAAGAATGAAAGACTTACATGGACAAATTCTTGAACAGCAGCAGTGTTGACGCTGTGAGGCAAATTGCACAAAATGAAATGATGGATATTTGCAGGACGATGCCAATTCATGAGTAAAACACCAGGATCGTCAGAACACTTGATATGCATCATGTCGAGTCTGAAAACGTAGAAGGTTAGTAGTGATGAAAGTATGAAATAAAGAGAATGAGCAAAGATGTGAAAGCTTGTACAAGCTAATCATGCCACAAAGAGAATAACCTCCACACATATAAGTTTAGTAAGGTATTAACAATGTGAAATCCCCCATAGCATCATGACAAACAAAAACTATGGCTAAAAGTTAACGTGATGGTTGATCGGCGTTTTTAAAGCTAACATTATCTATCCCATTATGAAAGAAACCCAATCCCAAGTATGATACTAATATTAGCGATAAAAGAGGAAACTCACGAAAGAAACAGCCATCAACACTTCAACAGTAGGTTGGCTGGGTTTCTTCCTAAACCAATAAGATCAGTACGTAAATACATAACACAAAAACCCTCAAAAAACTTACTCAATTTCAGTAGCATTGGTCAAAAGTTGCAAGATTTGAGCGAAATCAATAGGTTCGTTGGAACAAATATCATACAAGCGAAATGAATCAATTCGAGGTAAACCTTTGAGAAAAGTCATAAGATTTTCACAAAATCCACGAGCAGATACACGAAAACGACATTCAGGTAAACGTGGAATAATCTTCAGTACATTGAGAAGAAGCTCATGATCACCTTGATATGTAAGAGAAATCTCATTTGTAACAAGAAGATTCTTTAAAGCTTTTGAATTTTCAGCTGTAATGCTCATAACATGATTGATTTTATCAGTTTTAGCCATAATTGAATAAATTCTTGTCCAAAGGCGTATACTTGAAACAGGTGTAAAATGATGCATCACAGGTTGTGGATGAAATGGCTGCAGTAGAGGAAGATGATTCAACGGTGTCGGCATCATTGTCGTCGGCGATTGAATGAATGCCGGAAGAGGCGAATATCCCATATTGAAGAAACAATGTAGATCCAAGATACTGCTAAAAAACAAGAACAATGAAGATAAAGGTACGTACATACATAAAAAAGATACACGCAAAAAACAGCGACTAAAAAGCATGAAAGTTGCTTTTCTTTCTTTTTCTTCCTTCATCGATGCTGCCTTTTTTACAGTAAATTCATGGGTTTCTTTTCGCGTAAAGAGTTCCAATATTTTTGAAAATGCTTATTTTTCTTTGAAATTTTTTTCAATGTTCAAGCTTCAAAGAATTTTTATGAGTTTTTCAAAGGTTTTGCAAGCTAAAACAGCAGCTATCTTGTTTAGTATTTTTGGGAAGCTTTTTACTGCTTATGTAAGTATGGTGCTATTAGACATGTTTACAAAAAGCTTTTTTATTCACACGTTTTTTCATTATTTTTTATTAGTACGATTTATTTCGAAGCATTTTTATATTTTTGCATATTCGTCGTCGTTTGGTCTTCTTTTTTTTCTTCAGCTATATAGTTTTTTGTTTTTCTTCTTCAATGACATCATTAAAAGGAAATTCGGAATGTTTAATTAAAAATTTAATAGGAAATAATCGAAAGTTTGGTCCCATATTTTCCATTGATTTCATATTGTCGCGATTGAGTTCAAAATCAAATATGTTAACATTTTCGATTATTCTATTTGGGTTTATGGATTTTGGGATTACTGCTATTCCGCGTTGAATGAGTTGGCGAAGAAGGATTTGAGAAGAAGTTTTCTTATGTTTTTTAGCAATTTGTAATATTTTTGGATGATTAAAAAAATCCACTTCCACTGCATCTGGAAAATATGCTTTCCTATTTGGTGAACCTAACGAAGCATAGGAAGTGAGAGTGATATTTTTAGTTTTGCAATATTCATAGAGTTTATTTTGGGGTAAAAGAATATGACATTCCACTTGATTATTATGAGGAATGATTTCACAATTATTACAAATTCTTTCAATTTGTTTTTCATTGAAATTTGAAACTCCAATGGATCGAACTTTTCCAGTTTTATATAATTTTTCCATTGCTTTCCAAGTTTCAAGAAGGTCGACTTTATCTTCAACAACGAGGCCTTCATCGTTAATGAAAAATTCTTCTTTACTCGGGTGCTTCTAAAAAAACAATTTTCTTAGTTTTGGGTTTACTTTTTTTTTGGGAGCAACAAACACTTACAACGCAAGCACATGGAGAATGAATGAGATAAAGATCGATGTAATCCATTTGCAACGTTTTTAGCTGATTTTCAAAACTTTTTTCCACATCTTTTTCTCGATGATAAAATGGTGGAAGTTTAGTGGTAATAAAGATTTCATTTCTCTTTAATTTGCCAGAATCAAAAAATTCTTCTTTTAATATTTTTCCTATCATTTTTTCATTATTGTAAAAATGGGCTGTGTCTATTAAGCGATAACCATTATTTATAGCTGTGGTTAAAGCGATTCGGATTTGATTTTCATTTTCTGCCTAAAAATGCAAGGGAATAATGGCACTAAAAAAATTGTTTTCGAAGTGTTTCCTTTTTTTTAGCCCCGATTTACCAATGAAATAAGTTAAGTAACTAACCTGCCATGTTCCAAACCCAAATAATGGAAGTTCGACGCCATTATGCATTTTAATTGTTGGAATTATTATTTTGGGATTCGCCATTTTTTTAAAAGAATTTTTATAAACTTTTTTGATTTTAAAAACGTAAAAAAGCGTTTTTCAAGACCAAAAAAATCAAAAGAATCAAAACAAAATAAAAGTTTTTGTTTGTTGGTTGAACTTTCATTTTTTCATTCACACTTTTTATACTAATTACTTACTCGAGTTTTTGTACATATTTTGTTTGGAATTCGATCAAGTTGGTCTATTTTTGTATTTTGTTTGTTATGGTCACATAATTGTTACATTTTTTTAAAATTAAAATTGAGTGTTGTTCGTTGCTTGGATTCAACTTCGTTGTTTGTGGTTTGAGCCTTTTTTTTTGATGAGTAAACAAAATTACACTTTTAAAAAATCAACAAATTTAAAATTGTCTTTAGTTTTATTTTTTTATCGATAGATAGTAAATTTTTAATTTTTTGATTTCTGCTTGTCCATGGACTATGAATTTACAAACGTAGCTGGTTGCAGGAGATATTTGGTGGCGTGTAGTAAAAAATCTTCCTCCTCCACGAATCTCAATATTTTACAATTTTTGAAAGCTTCAAAAAACTTTAATAATTTTGTAGAGTTTTTTTAAGTTTTGAATACTTTAATTTTTGGGCTATTTCTTTTCCAAATATAAAACTAACTTACACGAATTTTTTTAGTCCCTTCTTAATTTTCTAAGAAACTTGTCCCATCAAAAAAAAAAAATGATTGATTAAGTTTTTGATTATTTTCAAATTTTCACTTTTGTCGTCCTTGAATTTGAAACTTTTTTTTTTACCAGAAGATCACGAATTTGTTACATTTTTTTTTCTGTCTCTTTCGTTTCTTTTTTTGCGCATTAAAATTTTTTTGTGTTTGATCAACGTCATTTTTTTGAGGCCAGCCAGCAGCAATAATAATCAATATAAAATTAAATAATTATGTAATCGTCTCCCAAAAAACTTTGAAGAACCTGCTTAAAGAAAAACTTTTTGACTTTCATTTGGCCTTCAAAAACAAAAAACAAGATGGATTAATGTAATTAAAAAAAAAATGGAAAGCTATCGTCGTTGTTGGAAAGCGAAAGACAAAATTTTTTTAAAGGAGAAACGTCTAACATCTTTTTTTTCCTTGTCGCTCATTCATTCAGAAAAAGAAAAAAAAGAAAAGATTATTGCGTAAGAAAATCAAAATCAGTATAATAAAAAAAAGTGTGAGAGTATTAAAAGAAAGTGAATTTTTTTAATAAGAAAAAAGAATGTTAATTATTAAAAAAATTTGTATATTTATTACTTTGATAACAGTAAGTTTTTTTTTTGGGATATTAAAAAAGTTGGGATAAAAATAATAATTATTTTTGTATTTTTGCCCTTTCTGTAGGTCGGAGATTGCTGTAGGGCAACATTTAAATTTTATTTACCTAAAAAAATTTTTTTAGGCCCTCCAAGCTTTTTCTTTTGATGATGCATTAAAAATACATTTAAATGGCCATCAGGAAAGTAAGTAATTTTTTTTCTATCTAACTTTTTATCCTAAATTTTCCCCAAATTATTTTAGACACTTTTGATAATTCTCAACCAACAATAATTAATGAAATTTATCGAAATAAACGTGAAATAAATTTTGATGCTACTTCGACGAAAAATTATGTTCAAATTTTAATTAATAATGAAAATATAACTTTCGAACTTGAAAATCATTCAAAAAATTTATTATTATCTGAAATAATTATCAAAAATGACGAGGAATGCATTTTTCAAGGAAAAAGTATTAAACCAAATAATTCTTTTATCATTGCTTTAACTGGTTGCGGGAATGATATGGTTAGTAAGATATTATTTTTTAAATCGTTGGATTTTTGGTATAAATAATCTCTAAGGGAAAAAGTATCTTAATTAAGAAATTTTTCTGGTATCTAAAAGAAATTGTTTACAATTCATTAATTTTAAAAATTTTATCGAAGAAAAAGTTCATAAAAATTTTTAATCTTAAAACTTTCCTTTCGAAACACTGCTTTATTGAAAATATTGTATTGAATGGAAAAAACGGAAAACTTAAAATTTGAAATTTTTTGAACAAATTTCTTTAATAAAATGTTAATTATTTTATTTTTAGCAAGGCATAATTTTAACTAACACCGATGAATATTTTCTTTTAAAACCTCCAACAATTCGAAATCTTTTTTCAAATATTTCCAATTCGCATTATTTTCAACCATCATCTTTGACTCATACCATTCAAAAGCGATCCGCTAATATTGCTAGCCATCATTCAAATTGTGGATTTGGTAAATAATTTTCGATTTATTAATTTTTTTCCATAAAAAAATTTAGACACTTAAAATTTTTTTAGATCTTTCCCCAGACCCGTATCCTGAAGATAGATTCCATGTGGCTGAACCAAGTTTTTTAGCTGTTCATAAGTAATTTAATTTATTTTTCTGAGATTTTTAAACTGAGGGATTTTTAGATTTGAAGAATTGGTTATTGAATTGGGTGTATTTGTTGATGATGCAATGTGGGCATTTTTTGAAAAATTATATGGAAATTTAAATGCTGAAAAAGAAGTTCGAAGATTTGTTATTGCCACAGTTAATAATGTAAGTTGTCAACCAACTGTCTCGAAATAATTCTAATATTGTAAATTCATTAAATCGTTTTCTTTTTTCGCTTTAAAACTCGGTGAAACAATTTTTTTTTTGAGAGATTTCTGTTATCCATTTTTTGATAAAAACTTAATTTTTTTCTCCTAAATTTAAAAAGTTTTTAGTGTTATTTAAAAAAAAGAAGATAGTAAATTATTATTGACAATTAATTGCAATTTTGATTTACTATCATAGGTAGTAAGTAAAACTCTTCAATTTTTTTTTATACTTTTTTGCCAAAAATAATTAATAACTTGAAATTAAAATATTATTTCAAAGACTTTTTTTTGTGATAAAGTAATTTTTTTTTCTTCAGATTGATATTTTATTTACTCGAACAACACTAGATCCAAAAGTTCGTTTAAAAATAACTCATTTTGAAATATTAAAAAGTATGCCAATGCCTTTAACTCGAACATATCATAATTCGGGAGATGTAACAAAAATGTTGAATAGTTTTTGTAAATATCAATCTTCAATTAATCCTAAAAATGATGCCGATCCAAAACATTGGGATCATGCTTTGCTACTTACAGGGTAAATTTAATTATTTTTAATTCCATAAAATTAATGGGTTTTTGTATGCAAATTTTTTTTAGATATGATTTATATCGAGATGGAGTTAAAACCATTGCAGGTTATGCTCCAGTTAAAGGAATGTGTGAACAAATGCAAAATAAAAGTTGCACGGTGAACGAAGGATTAGATTTTGGTGCGGTTTTTGTTATTGCTCATGAAATGGGACATAGGTAAGTAACAAAAAAAATTTAATTGCAAAAAAATTAGAATTTGTTAACAAAAAGTAAAATTAAAACACCCAAAGAAAGAAACAAATATTTTTAAAAAAATTCCCGGAGAAAAAAATTCTTTTCTTTTCAAAACTTCTTTCTGTATTTAGAAATCGGTTGCTTTATTCTAAAGTCTTTTACACCCAAAAAACAAAATTCCAAAAGTCAAAGACAAAAAAGTCTTAAAACAATAATAAAACTTTCTAAATCAAAATTTTATTTTGTCGGAGTGGAAATATTTTTTAAATCTTTAAAACACACAATTAAAGAGTTCTGAAAATTCTATGTATTTTCTTTTTTTTTAGCTTAGGAATGTACCATGATGGTGAAAGCAATCAATGCCATCCACGATGTTGCATAATGTCCCCTTCAATTGGAGCAGGAAAAACTCAATGGAGTGGTTGCAGTGTAAATGAATTACATGTTTTTGTTTCGGTTCGTTGAATAAAATTCTAAAAATTTTCATTAGAATTTGCTTCGAGATTTTCTGGAAGAGGAGTTATTAAAAAAATTTTTATTTAGAAACTTGGTTCTGGAGATCGACCATCCAATTGTTTAATCGATGATCGAAGACTTTCGCTTCAAGATGAAAAAATATATTTACCTAAAAAAGATTTTCCTGGTCAACAATATTCCCTTGATGAACAATGTTCACTTTTTCATGGACAATGTTGGAAGCATGAACTTCAAATTGGGCAAACACTCAAAGTAAAAAAATTTATAATTTTTTCCAAAAATAATTTTTTTGGGTTACTGTAATTTTTACGTTTTGTTTTAGGATGTCTGCGATATGGTTTGGTGCACCAATGGAGAAAGTATAGTTCGTAATACTCATCCCGCACTTGAAGGAAGTTATTGTGGCCCAGGAAAAATTTGTATTGAAGGAAATTGTATTTCTGCAGCCTCTAAAAATATTGCAATCGTTCCAATAAATGGCAAATTTGGTGAATGGGATGATTCAACCAAATGCACTCAAGGTTGTAATGAATGTAAAATTGATGGTCAAATGAGAGTTAAACGATCCATTAGAAAATGTAATAATCCATAGTAAGTTGATTTTAAAAAGAAACAAAAAAGGTTTTTCCTGAAAACAATTAAAAAAAGTTTTAAAAAATATTTAAAAGTGTAATATTTTCGTTTTTAAAAAAAATCCTAAAAAAATGTTCGTTTCTTCTGATAAAAAAATTTATAATTAACAAATATTTTTCAAAATTCGTCGAGAAAATATTTTTAATTTTAACTATTTTTGAAACTGTATGGAAGTAAAAAAAATACCAATAAAAAACTAAAGTTAATTTTTTTATTTTTTTAGTAAACTTAATGGCGGCTTAGATTGCACTGGAAGTGATATTCGTGGAGTTTTATGTGGACGAGAAGTAAGTTTAACAACAAATATAAATTGAAAAAAAGAAGCATTTATTTATTTAGGTTTGTCGCGGAATGACAGTAAATAATTATGCCATTCAAAAATGTACCACATTAAAATCCGATCCAAATTTATTTTATATTGGCCTAAATGGAAAGGGATTACAATTTATTCAAGCTCCATGCAAAGTTTGGTAATTCATTTTTCATATATATTTTTTTCTTTCGAACTCGGATAACTAAAAAAAGAATTTTTTAAATGAGTCTTTTTTGTTTTTAAGGTGCATGGTTGGAGCAAATAATGATATTAAAACGATGGCTGATTTTCCTGATGGCACTCCATGTGGTAAAGATAAATATTGCCTTCGAGGTGATTGCTTGGTGAGTTTGTATAATAAATCCATTAACTAAAAACCTAACAAAAAAATTATTTTTAAGGCTCTAACGTGCAGTAAACCCACGATCGTTGCAAATCCTGGCGATTGCCCAATTCTTAGAGTTCCAAGAAAAGATCCAATTGCTAAACGTGAAATTAATTCAAATCCATTTCCAATCACTGGAACTTGGTTACCATGGAAGCCATGGAGTGAATGCGTGTCCTCGGGTTGTGGTGAAATAGGAATAAAAGAACGTGAAAGAGAATGCATTTTTAAAGAAAATAATGAAAATGGCAAACAAAAACCATTTTGTATTGGAGCTAAAAGGCAGCGAAGTGAATGCATTCTTGAATGTCAAACATAAAAAAATAATCATTGTTTTTGTTTTTTTATATTAAGATCTCTATCGTAATAACATAATAGCTAGCTAGCTGCCTAAAAAAGAGGAGTAAAAAAATAATAATAAAGATGTGTTTGAAAAATGGAAATAAAAAATTAAGCAACAAAAAATGCCTCAAAATATTTGTTGGGTTTCTTGCTTCTTCTCTGCTTCAAAAACTTT
This sequence comes from Panagrolaimus kolymaensis, assembly GCA_028622995.1. Classification (NCBI taxonomy): domain Eukaryota; kingdom Metazoa; phylum Nematoda; class Chromadorea; order Rhabditida; family Panagrolaimidae; genus Panagrolaimus; species Panagrolaimus kolymaensis. Next base: position 670,768 of record JAJQJQ010000063.1, read on the forward strand.
TGGTTGTGGTTTCTTTGAAAAATTAAAATTTATAAAAAGCATAAATGCTAGAAAAAGACGGTATTAAAGTACATACATACTAAATAAATCCAGGAAACAATAATAATAAAAAAAGTTCATCTTTGGAGACAACAAACTTTATTGGTGGACTGTAAAGAAAAAATTCTTAAGTTTTATTGCATAAATTCATAGCTTACCTAAAATAATGTTCATCTATAAAAAAAGGTAAACTAATGAGTTGAAACTTTATAAATTTCATAATGGTTTTAAAAAATGGAGCTTCAAAAACTGGTAAAAGTATTAATAATAAACACATGGAAAAATAATTGTATCAGTTTTTGTATAAAAAAAATTAGGTACTCGCTCTCGTTGATAGTCAAACAAAAAAAAACAGCCATTTTTATATGTAAAAGTGGAAAGAGATATCAAAACAATCTTTTATTCATCCAAGTTTGATGTAAAAAATATTTATGTTTAGCCTATAAAAAATTTAGTTAAAAAGGTCTTTGATCGCCCAAAAAAACAAAATTTCCTTTTCCCTTGAAAAAGTTTCTTTTGCAACGAAAAAATTACCATACATTTCCATTCTCTTTGAAGCCTAAATTTTTTTTTCATTCATTCGTCACTTTCGCGTTTTTTGTGTTTCACTTTTTCACTCTCAAACTTCATTTGTTCGACGACGTGAACGCTTCTCTCTTATTTTTGGTAATTTATATTTCTTCTTCCTTTTTGCATTAAAAAATAAACACTTTCATCGCTATTGGGCTTTGCGTTTGTTACTGATGCCTTTCCTTGTCCTTCTGCTTTTATTCGTGATTTCCATATGTTGTTAAACTAACTTTACGCTTTTCATTTCGATATGGAACCCTTCTATTGCGTTCAAAAAGTTAATCATCCTTTTGTTTATCTGCTAACCGCTTTGTACTTCTTTTATTCGTGCTATTATAATATGTCTGATATGCTTGTTTATTCATTGATTTTATTTTTAGGATTATTCCATTAATCCTGCTAGCTACAAAAGCCTCTTACTTATCTCCTGCTTATCATCATCAATCCTTCTTCAACTATTGGTAAAATGGGTCCTGTATGGTTCTCTTGGCCTAACAAAGGAGACAAAGTTGTACCACTCGTTGATCTCAAATCTCAAACTCGAAAACTTCCTGTATGTTCTTTCTTTATATCATTTATTGGTTTCTAAAGTTATTTATACTTTCTGTTTTTAGGATGGATCAAGAGTATGCAAACATCTCAAAAATGATACTTTATGGACTTCTCTTTTTCCTGATGCTTTAACTCTTTATGAAGGTATTCGACGTGGTGCTCGTGTTTCAAACAATGGTCCAATGCTGGGAAAACGTGTCAAGCAAGCTGATGGTACTGAACCTTATGTATGGATCACTTACAATGAAGTCATTGATCGTTCGCTTACTCTTGCTCATGCTTTGCGACATGTTGGTGTTCCTGTTGGTCAAGAAACTTTTATTGGAATTTATGCTAAGAATCGACCTGAATGGATCATCATCGAACATGCCACTTATGCCTTCAATAATGTTTTGGTCGCTTTGTATGAAACTCTTGGAGCTGAAGCTTGCACCTACAGTCTTAATCAAACCGAAATTCCCATCATCTTTTGTGATACTTTGGTTAAAGCTAATAGTAAGTTTTCACTTTTGTCTCTTATTGATGGTTGTTAATCGTTATTTTTTTTAGACCTTATGAAAGAAAAGAAAAATTGTGTCTTCTTGAAACATTTGGTCGTTATGGATGAAGATGTAAATGCTGAAGACAAAGCTGTATTCGACGTCGCTGGTCTTTCACTTTATGGTTTTGCCGAATTTGAAGCTCTTGGACAAAATGCCGCCGACAAACCTACTGCTACTCCTCCTAAACCTGATGATCTCGCAACTATCTGTTACACTTCTGGAACAACTGGAACACCCAAAGGTGTCATGCTTACTCATGGAAATGTGGTAGCTGATGCAACATCATTAGAATATTTCAAGCACACTAATATTACCTCAGAAGATATTTTGATGAGCTTCTTGCCTTTGGCACATATGTTTCAAAGAGTTGTTGAATCTGGTATTATTTCTCAAGGTGGTCGAATTGGTTTCTATCGTGGTGATATTCGCTTGCTTCCTGATGATATCAAAACTCTTCGTCCAACTTTACTTCCTGTAGTTCCTCGTGTTTTGAACCGAATTTACGATAAAGTCATGTCAGAAGTCAACAAATCTCTTCTCCGCAAAGTCTTATTGGATGCTGCTATCGCATACAAAACTCGTGAAATTAACCAGTATGTTTGCCTTCTTTCTGCTTTCATTCATTTTTTTGTTTTGTTTTCAGAGGTATTGTTCGCAATAATTCAATGGTTGATAACATTATCTTCAAAAAGGTTCGTGATCAAATGGGTGGAAGAGTTCGAGGCATGGTTACTGGTTCTGCTCCTCTCGCTGAAAACGTCTTAACATTTATTCGATGTGCGCTTGGTTGTATTGTTCTTGAAGGTTATGGTCAAACTGAATGCGTTGCTGCTTGTAGCATTACTCTTGAAGGCGATTCTACTCCTGGTCACGTTGGCGTTCCATCTCCATGCAACAAAATCAAACTCATTGATGTTCCTGAACTTGGTTATTTTGCTAAAGATGATGCTGGTGAAGTATGTATCAAAGGAACCAATGTTTTCAAAGGGTATTACAAGAATGAAGAACAAACCAAAGAAACTCTTGATCAAGATGGATGGCTTCATACTGGTGATATAGGTAAATGGACTGAAACTGGAACACTCAAGATCGTTGATCGTAAGAAACATATCTTTAAGTTAGCTCAGGTATGTTTTTTACTCACTTTTGTTCGAATTGACTAATTCTTTGTTTTTAGGGTGAATATGTTGCTCCTGAAAGAATCGAAAATATCTATGTTCGTTCAAAGTTCGTTGCTCAATCATTCGTTTATGGTGAAAGCTTGAAGTCCTGCCTCATCGCTATTGTTGTTCCTGATCAAGAAGTTCTCATCCCTCAAGCTATCAAGCATCTTGAATTAACAGAAGAATCTTCATTAGAACAACTTTGCAAAAGAGATGATGTCAAGAAGATGATCATGGATGATTTGATTTCTGTTGGAAAGGATGGTGGTTTACATTCTTTTGAACAAGTCAAGGACATCTTCCTTTCACCAGAAATGTTCTCAGTTGAAAATGGCTTATTGACTCCAACACTCAAAACCAAGCGTCCTCAATTAAAGGAACATTTCAAGGCTCAACTTACTTCAATGTATCAAAAACTTGATTGAATTGTAATAATACTGTATTTTATTTTAATCTTATTATGTATTCATTTGACAATAAATACTTTTGTAAACTGTTTTGTTGTATTGGGTTTCGGAATTTTTGTACATGCTTGGAAACATTAGACATTCAAAGCTTGTTGCTTCATTTTAAAGGAATAAGAGAAAGTTTGAGAGGAATTATTAGATAGCATTACCGAAAGCGCTTTTCATTTATTTTGTTGCTTATTGAGTCTTGTTTTACTTTGAGAGGGATGTTGCATAAAAGCTCAAAGAAAACCTTTGCTTTAAACTAAAAATGTTGCGCTTTTTTGTTATTTATCTTTTTGGTAAATAAAACTGTTGATTGTAGTTTATTTTTCAAACAAGAAGCAAGAAATCTATGAAGGATTGATTGTTTTTCATCTAATTAATCTCAGGCATGCCTTTTATTGACACTTTACATAACTATCAATTAATCAGATACATATTACCCACAAACAAGGTAAAGCTTAATGGTGGCGTAAATTTTGTTATCGAAGACACAGTTGGCGGCCGAGCAGAATCGCTTTCACAAAAACTCAAGTTTCTTCTCGAAAGTCGCGTCAGGAGCGTCCAAAGCAACTTTTCTTCTTTCATTTGCTTTTTTGCAAACAACAAAAAAGGTGAATGAATCAACTTTGTTGAACGAAAACCATCCATCCATAAAATTCATTTTCATGTCTAATTCAGTTGCACCAGTACCAGTGAAATCGAAGAAGAAAAGGAAGAAGAGAAACTTTGAAAAAAGGGAAGTAAGTTCTTTTTATGATTATTGTTGTACTTTTAATTTTTCTTTCCTTTTTTAGGTACTCGTTGAAGCTGTTAATGATAACCGTAAAAAGGTTAATAAATCTAAGAAACAGAAGAAGCAGTTACCGACGTTGGAAGAAATTTATAAATTTCATGTATCTCATTCTCCTGTAACTGGTATGTTTTCTTTTCGTTCGAGTTACATATTATTTATTTTCCTTTTTTAGAAAAATGGACGAATATTGCAATTGATCCTGGACGTGCTATTGGTGTTATACGTACTATGGGATTCAAAAAACACAAAAATAACGAAATCAACAATGAACAACTTTTGGATTTAATATTTTGTGTTATCAAGCATCATCCAAATCATAAAAAATGTGTTGTCAAGCTAATTGAACAGAAACATGGTGATATTGAATTGGCTTCATTTATTAATCAACTAGATTTCAGTGATAAGCAACTTGATATGTAAGTTACCTTGCTTTTTATATGCTTGCATTATTTGAACAATTGTGTTTTAGCAAATTTGCTGATGCTGATCTTTATGAAGTTCGAGATAATTACTTGCCTCTTCCATTACAAGCTAAAGTATTTATTGTAAACAAAGTTCGACACTTGAAACTAGTTCTTCTTGATTTGGCTGAAGCTTCTTATTCGTCATATCCTTATGTTGGTTTTGATGCTGAATGGTGTCCTTATCTTGATAAACCGAGGTGAGTGTTTCTTCTTTTAACTTCCTTCTTTAAAGCACTTTTTCTTTAGAGTTTCAATCATACAATTAGCACTACAATCAATGGTTTACATTATCGATATGGATGCTTTAATGGAAGAAAAAGAACTTACCGAATTCCTTGATAAACTCTTTGGTAATGAAAAACTATGTATACTTGGTTTTCGATTCAATGATGATTTGATTCAACTTCGAAGATGTGTTCCAAAATGTAAGAGTATTATTCGCAAGCCAAAGAATTTGATCTGTTTACATACTTTGTTTTCTAAAGCAAGTTTATTTTCGTTTTATCAAACAATCAATGATTTCATTTGTTTAGCTAATCGAACTTGGACGTAAGAACTTTGGTAATGAACTCGTTGGTCTTGTGATTGCTTCTAATGAACCCTTTGCTGCCACTCTAGAATCAGAATTGGCTGATATTGAAATGGGTGAAATCGGCACTGTACGAAAGCGCAAAAAACCGAAAATTTTGCTTGCAAAGGAGAAAGATTTATATCAAACTGAAGAAACTGAACAAAAAAACGATATTCCTAGAAATCAAATCAAAAATATGGATATGCAAATGAGCCTTACATCAATATGTGAACATGTACTTGGTAAAGAGTTGGATAAAAGTGAACAATGCTCTTCATGGGAAAGACGACCATTAAGAATATCTCAAGTTTGTCATTTCTTTACTTTTGTTGTTAGTAATTCTTACATTTGTTCATTTCAGTTACGATATGCTGCTCTTGATGCTTATTGCATTTTAATGGTAATGGATAAATTTCTTGACTATTGTAAAATGAAACATGTTGATATCAAAGAAATAATTGCTAAATTGCCTTCACTTTAAACTCCATTGTTACGTTTGTTTTGTTACATAAATTTTGTCTAAATAAAACTGTTAAAAAAGCTTGTGTTTATTGTGTGCGTTTTTATGAGTGGCAAGGAATCCATGAAAGGCTATTATTACTCGTTTATATGTATTTTTGCTGATTAAGAAAATTAGGCACAATCAATCTGAGATAAATCTTTTATTGACATTTTTTACATAACTATCAAACACATACATACACAATAATTACAATTTTCCATATCATTATTTGATCAGCGTTTCTTTATTTTCACGATAAATCTACAATAGTACTTGGTTGAGTTGAAGCAATTGAAACAACTTCATCATGATTCATTTCATTGATCTAAAACAGTAATCATTAAACAAGAAAAACAAAAGCAAGAAAAATACAACTTACTGTATGATTAGAAAATTGTTGCTCATCGTCATCAGCAGCATCAATAACATAATCACCTTCAATTATAACATCATTTTCATACCAATCAGCCATATTAAAAGCACTAAAAAATGAACATGTAAAAAAGTTGTAAGTCACCCAAAACAATTATCACAAAGAAAAGTGGTATTCTTAGAAGGTGCGATACTTATTGAGCCTTATAACGTTGTTTGATTTGAGCTTTGCAAGTATGTTGGAGTCCCATAAAATGTACGATTAACTTACGGATGTTCACCATTTGCAGCAGCATCAGCAGGTAGTTCGTCATTATCTTGAGCATTCATTTCATTTGGTTCATTTCCACCGTAATTATCATTTTGAGCAACATTGCCGGCTGTTGTTGGTGGTGCACGAATAAGATCAAGTTCATTGCTAATATCTGGAAAAAAGAATGTGTAAGTTAAGAGCTTTGAAGTTTTAATCCAAGCATAGTAGTTTCAAAAACTTAACTTACTTTTAGTTACCATAAACGAACAATTGATAACAAAGACACTAATAAAAAGAAATGCCACCATGATCAAGAAGATTATCAAAAGGATAATAACAAAAGTACCTAATTCACGCAAGCCTGTTTTCCTAAAAATTCAATTTGGGTTGCATGAAATCAGTAAACAAGCATCTTACAAATGAGATTCCTTTGCCTTCACAATAGCAGATTCATTGACATTAAAAAAGGTTTGATCCATATGAATAAATGATGTATTTGCTTCCATTTTCTTGTATTCTTTATCAAAGAGAATCGATTGTTCAAGAATATTTTTAGCAAATGATCGAAGAACATAGCGATAACGATGAGAATAATCTAAAATTATAAATATAAACACATGGAAGAATCAAAGGCTTGTTTGTTGTTAGTTACCCAATTCATTAGCAGACGATAATGAAAGTTGTTGACCAAGGAAATAGTTGTGATTCATTTGAAAATCCAAATCTTCTTCATCTTCTTGAATCATTGTTGAATTGATATGTATGACATTGAGGAATATTCCAGCTGAGAATGGTAAACCTGAAATACGAAAAGTGTAATAAACTAAGCATTGAAGTTGCAAGAATGTCAAAAAAGATATGGTAAAGCAATTGGCTTTATAAAATCTTACCTTCTTTAAGCATATATGTTTCAAATTCGTCTTTACAAGAGCTTTCATCAATGGAGTTAAAGTTGAACAAAATGAAATTCTTTGGATTTGATGAAAATGATGTTCCAAATACATGAAAATAATAATGCAAAGATGTGAGAAATTCATCACATAAATTCATTTCATACAAGTGCTTCGATGATGATGAATCATTGCGTTTCAGATAATCATAAGCTTGATCCAACGTACCCGGGAGAAGTGTTAATATATAATCTGGCTCATCCATGAAATACATTGATTCGACATTTTCTGATGAAGGAGGAAGCATACAATCGATTGCATGGAAAAATTCAAGTTGTCGATGAGCCTATAAAAATGTTAAAGTTAGTGTAAGCTTTCGTTATCTTTCTTTATTCCCTTCAAAAAGAAACTATTCTTTAAAAATATGATAGGCAAAAAAACAAACCAACCTTGGGTGAAACACTGTCGATAAAAAAGATGAATTCTATTGTTGAAACATTTAATGAGATTTCCATGTTGTTTTTGATTGGTGATATTCGATATTGGCGGCATACTTTCTTCTTATTGTTTTGACCATTGACGACGACGACGGCGGCGAAGATGATAATCAAAGATGAAATAAAAAATGATGAAAACCAAGAGAAAGAAGAACGCATTTTTTCAAACACTGCAGCAACCAGCTTTCAGTCAAAAAAGTTTTGAAGAATGAACGAAAGTTTTTTCTAACAAAAAAACTTCACAAAAGTGAATCGAAAAAAAGTAGGAAATTTGCATAAAAGTATGTAAAAATCGCAAAAAATGAAAAGTGAGAGGAGCTCAAAATTATCTTATTTTCATGTGTTGGTTAGTTAGATTCTTAGTTATGGGAATTGGATTGCCATTTTTTCTTGTATTGCATAAAATCCATCCCTGGATTGACTCTTTATCGTTTTTAAGTATTAGTTTGTAAAAGATCAACCAAAGCTCTATTGCTAAACATTCAAGCAGCTTCCATGTCTTTAACATTGGTGGATGCCACATTTTCCCATTAATCAAAACTTTGTACGATAACAGCAAATATTGCCTCCTTTCTTTCCTTCATTTCTAAATGCAACGCAATATTCAAAAATTTTACACTTTCCTGAATGATTAAGTTTAATGGAGGAAAAAAAAGCTTAATGTCCTGTCTAATTCAAAACTACAAGCATATCCAAAACGTAAGTACCAATAAATTAATCCAACAATCTAACTTTATTTGTTCTTTAAAGCATAAAAAACAAAACAACAACGGAAAAATATAAACAGTTTTCTTTACATAAATACAATGTTTGTTGATAATTGACTATTCTTCACTTGTAACTTCATTGACTTCAACATCCACAGGTTCAGCATTTTCAAGTTTTGCAAAGCATTCAACATCACATGCCATTCCAAAGAATTCATCGAATCGTTTAGTTTCCAGTACAGCTTTCAATGTGATGCTAAAAAATTACAAAATGTTTAGTAGTAATCTTTTAACACATACAACAAAAACTTACTGCTCCTTAGATAATGCTAAATCAAACAAGCTATCATATACGAAATCAATATCAAAGTTGTATCCATATTTAATACAGTATGCTGTCATCAATTGAGAATGGAATGGCTTGTAATCACGAATAGAAAAGATCCCATCATCATCACGATCAAGAACACGAAAGAACAAGCGAATAACGTTGGTATCCTAAAAAACATGTGGTTCAAAGAAGATTGTGTTAGGCATAAAACTTTACCAAGAGATTATCCAACATGTAAGATATCTTGAAGAAATCGATAAAGTAAATATAATCATCAGGACAATAGAGCTCGAAGTACCGATCCCAAAATGCAGGAACAATTGAATCAAATGCTGAATAAATTTGTTGTTTTGTCATTCCAGGTGCTGTTTCTCCAATGGTTTGATTATAACGATCATAACATTTCTTCACTGAAGCAACTGTGAAGCTAAAAAAGAACGTGGAAGTTGTAAAAACATAATGGACAAAGCGAGAAAAACTTACTAGCTTGTTTCATTATCAATATCGTCACCTTTAAAATTGAAAATATCAGCAATTGCACCACAAATGAGAACATCAGTGATTTTGACATAATCCCGATTCAGTCCACCAGCTTTAAAGAAGATCAATTCAGAGAACGCTTCAGGTACAATTTCGGCCATTTCTTGATTATCCTCAAAGAAACCAAATTGATCAGACATTTGAATAATGAAAGTACGAAGTTCCTAAAACGAGGCAATTTAGAAGCATAAAACGAACAAATACACTTACGTCGAAGTTTAGATAACCAATTTTGGCATATGAGAAGCTTTCCAAGCTTGATCGGTATCGTAGATAATTGATTCTATCGATGAATAGTTCCCTGAACGTTGATATTGGAAGTCGACCATATTTGTCTGTTTCACCAAAGAGTTTTCCCCATATGTCACATGGATCAAAGAGCTTCTTAACCGATTCAGGAAAGTTGGAGTGAATTGTCTAAAACAGAAAAGAATAAAGTAAAATGGTTAACAAATGTGTAAAGAAAAGAGCATACCACATATTCGTTATAATCAAGATGATGTTTATCAGTTGCTATATAGCTAAGAGCTTTAGTAATATCTTCAGTGGATGGAACATCATCGTCATCCAGGATTGCAAGTTGATCACGTACTCGTCGACGAATAAAGAACGGTAGTTGAGACCATGCTGATTCACCTTTAACCATGAGAGCTGGACCTTCAGATGTTGATTGGAGTTTTTCCTAAAACCAAAGTGATTAAAACATGAAGATGAAAGATACAATAAGCAAAGAGAACGTGAAAGGTAAAGAATGAACATACATCAATATGGAATTGCTTGACGAATTCTAAGCAAGCTTGAATTTCTTCTTCAGTAACTACTTCAGGGCTAAAAAACAAAAATAGATTAGTGAGATTTTAATGAAACAACAAGAAGAAACCCATACGTTTCACTAAGAACACTATTATTGAGAATTGAAGTATCACCAGAAACACCAGCAGTCCCATTCATAATGGTTGAAGCATCATCAGCGGAAGTTTCACTATTTTCATTCATTTCTCAAAGCAAAATTTAACAGCAGCAACAAGAACAACAATTGAAAAACAATAACAGGAATGATGATGGAGGATGAATGAATAACGGCGATGACCTTTTTTTGTTGAAAGCTAAAAAACAAAGAAACTGAAAGAAAGCCTTGCTTTGCCGCGAGCAACTAAATTCCGCCTTTTTTTCATTCAAAAAATGAATGAACCCGCGCACTTTGAAAAATTTTCTTGAATGGAAATTTTTGGCTGCACTTTTTTTCAAACAAAAATTTTTTTTTGCTTCGCCTTTTTTTCAATCGTTTTTTGTTTGTTGCTGCTGCTCGTTGTTCGTTCGATAACGAAACAAGAAAAATTCATCCATATTCAATTTTGTCGCTGTGCTGATTGATCTTCATCAACTTTTTATTATTATCCTTTCATCATGTTGATCAAAGTTAAAACTCTTACTGGTAAAGAAATCGAATTGGATATTGAACCAACTGATAAAGTGGAACGCATCAAAGAAAAAGTAAGTTTTTTTGCTTGATTGCTTGTTTTACTTTTGTGATGAATCACCTATCTGTTTTAAGACTATTTACTAATTGCCATTTGTTTTAGGTTGAAGAAAAAGAAGGTATTCCTCCACCTCAACAGCGTCTAATCTTTGCTGGAAAACAAATGAACGATGACAAAACATGTGATGAATATAAGGTTAGTTTGTTCATGGTTCATTCGTATGGTTACTTGGTTATGTTCATTATCAATACTACTATTTGCTTTACCTGTAGCTCCCTTAGCTGCTGTTGAAAGAGAAGAAATTGGTTCAACTTTAACTAAATGTCTATGAATATTGATGACTAATGTCTTTATCCTTCAGTTAATAACCACTCATCATTTCTTTTCTTCGACTAGTAACCCAACTTCTTTCTTCTTTTGCTTATCTTTATGAATATGTTTACACTATCTAATCCTTTCTCATTTTTCAGATTGTTGGCGGATCGGTTCTTCATCTTGTTCTTGCTCTTCGTGGTGGTTCAACGTTATAATTTATCTATGATGAACTTTTACTTTTATGATTTTGAACGAGTCAACTACTTTGTGTAATGTAATTCTTTCTGTTGTTTGTATTGTGTTCGGTGATATTATATAAAACTATTATTACTCATTTGTATCTTTCTGTCTCTTTCTTTTACTGTTATTCTTGGACGTTGAGGAGGTTTCTTGCATACATAATTAGCTTTTTATTAAACAATAATATGAGTACGTAAACATACAATATATGCTTCTTTTTTGATGAAAACGTGAATACCTTTTCTCCTTTTTTTCACGTAAACAAAGAAAGAAGAATCATCACCAGAAAAAAGTAACAAAGAAACGGGCACAGAATTTGATTGACTTTTTAAAGAAAATACATAAACAGAAAGTGAATTATTAAGATAAGATTTAAGTGAAAGTTTCAACAACAACAACGATTTTTGAAGTGTTTATTTGTTTTTATGAATCAGTTCCATTTCCGATTACCGTTTCACGTTTACGTGACATATCCACGCGATTTAATAATTCTGCAAGTTGTTGAGAAAAATTATCATCTTCTTGTCGATTAGCTTGCATTCTTTCATGAAACGATACTCGACGCTTTTCTCGTTCTTCTTTTTGTTCTTTTAACATTTGAGTTAATCGCTCATTATGTTCTTTGAGTCTTTCTTCAACTCGATCCATATAATCATTAAGTTTATCCAATTGGGTATCAAGTTTACGGATTTCTAAAAATCATGGTTTGGAAGTTTCTGATACTTGGAAATTTTTGTCTTTTTTTTTGGTTTTACATAGTTTTAAATCTTCGGTGGCAAAATTTTATTTACTCAAGCTTTCGAAAAGCAAACTCATATGATTTATTTACCTTCATTGTTCTCTTCCATATCAGGTGAAGCTTCATAAAGAGATTCCATGGTTCGTTGAAGAGCTGCAACGGGATTCCCAACAGTTATGGGACCAGTGTTTTCAATTTTTGGTGCACAAATTGGAGTCTTTTGTCTCATACGAATTCGTGGACCACTTTCGGAATTTGTTGTTGTTGGTGTTACGGGTTTTTCATTTTCTAAATCATTATTTGATAATGATAAATTATTTTCTGATGATGGCTCTTGTGGTTGAGTTTCTGGTGAAGAAGCTACAGCAGGCTCGGTTGGTGGAGTTTGAGGTGCTGAAGTTTCTTCGGTTTCTGTTAATTCTGGGGCATTCTTTTCTGCTACCATCTTTATTTTGGTTGATTAAAAGGGATATCTGAGTCTTTTAAGGATCTGAATAATGAGAGATTGGGAATGCAAGAAATTAAAATTTCATAACAACAAAAATTAAACGCACGCAATTTCTCGAAATAAAAAAATCTTGGAAGATAAAAATAAAGGGATTTAGAAATTCCTGCAATATTTTTAGATGGGCATTTAAAAATTTCCATTACTGTAGCAAAATGAAGGTATATAAAAAAGTGAGAAATTTTTAAACACTTCTTTTTTTTCATGAAAGCCAAAGAAAAAATTGTTTAAAGCAATTTAAAAGAAGCAAAAAATTAACTGATTTAGAGGCAGTAGCAACTAACTAACTTCGAAATGCTTCAAACAAAAAAAATATAAATCACAAAATCAAATAAGAAAAATGAAAGACGAAAGAGATGGTGCAACAACAACTTTATTTTTAAAAAAAAGTTGACTCATTAACGTAAAGAATTAACTAACAAATAAAAAAAACCCTTTTTTCCTTGAAGAAAAAACGAAGAAGAAGAAACGGGAAAAAAATGAATACACAATTATGAAACAGAAGAATAAAAAACTGCTATGCTTTTTTTTAAACTAAAACCAGTTAGTTTTTTAAAAGGAAAAAAAATCATAAAAATTAAAATTATAATTTATAAAGCTTTCTGCTGCTGTTCGATCGATGAATAATAGTTTTGGCAGCAGTTTCCTTTCTTTCTTTCTTTACTCAAAAATATGTAAATAAAAAACAATGGATAATTTTTTTTTGGAATAAAATTAAAAAAAATTATTTTTGATTTGAAAAAGAAGAAAGCTGTCGTCGTTGGTCATCGACGACGTTGTAATCAAAAAAGGTGTTTTTTTTGTGTTTTTTAAAAAAGAGGAGGAGGAGGAAAAGATTAATGAAAGATAAAAAAAAATGATGATGGTGACTATTTTTTCTTCTCTTTTCTCATTGATATGAATGGAGAATTATTTTATTGTATGTATTAGATGTCCATAAAATTTTAAAGCAACTATAGCAAATAATAAATTTAACGAAATCCATTTTGTTTGTTGTCACAAAATTGAAAAAAAATGAAGATGAAATTGATGGAAAAAAAGGTTCAAAAATGACCATTTCTGTGGTCATCTGCTGCCGAATTTGTTTTCATCGCAACAGACTTTTGAAAACTGCTAGAAAAGTTTGAACATTAATTTTTTTTTCTTTGGCCGTAAAAAAGTCCCGTGGAATTCAATGGATAATCCTATCAAAACCGATAACTCGAATTGGTTGATGTGTGTGTTCCGATCCCACGTAAAGATAAGAGAGCACAAGTGGATGCACTGTGGTTAGGGATCGTTCTGATTTCTTAGCGGTGTTTTGAAACGGAGCCTCTATAAATTCCAAATAACGACGTTATTAAACTCCATAAGTCTTTAGTTCCTGCACGAATGAGTGTATGGGAGCAGGAGGTTCTGTATTAGTGGTTGTGCACAAACTACTATTTCTCCTAGAAATTAAGTGAGAAAGCAGATGCCGTACTCGAACTTTGTTCCACGGAGAGCTGAAGCCGCAAAGTAAATGCGCCCAGACCAACAGAATTAGGTTGACTTTGCCGCGACTAGGTCATCGTCCCGAAATGTCTTGCGTGGTCCGTAAATCTACGGGGGAGGCTTGAAGTGTGATAAATTATAAATTTTTGGAAAGTCCGTCTTAACTTAAGGCGGGCGCCCATTCATTAGCAGTGAAAACTGTTTTCAAAAAATCATAAAGGCGTTGTGTCTTTTTGGTTTTATTTAAATTTTGGAAACTTCAAGCTTTGGCTTGTGTTAATTAAAAAAAAGTGTATGGAAGACAAATATGTAGTTTCACTGCATAATTATGGCGTATTAGAAATAGCGAAGCAGACGATCTTTATACTAATTGCCAAACGACGTCAAATTGCCGAAAACAATGACTTTTTTATGAAAGCAAGCAACTCTTCTCAGCCATAAAGTTTCTAATTTGAAGATGCAAAAATAATATTTTTTTATTATTGAAAACTTTGAGATGTGACTAAAGAGTATGTGAGGGATATGTTTTAGCAACAAAAAAAAACACTCGTTTTAGGCATCTGTAAGTGAAGTTCTGATTCATCAAAAGTAACAAAAAAAAAGTTAGCAATTGTGAATATTTTGTTTTGTCGTCGGCGAAATTGAAATGGGTTTGCACCAAACGATAGATAATTATCTAACTTAAAAAACGCATGGGATCAATTTGTTTTCAATAAAGAATTAAAATATATTTTTGTAATTACTCGATTAAAATCGCGACGATGTGAAAGAAATGAAAAAAAGAGTAAAATTTGTTTTACCCTTTCACAAAAAAATTTTTTTAAAGCCAAATAAAAAAAAGTATTATTCACCGATATATGTACATATTTTTTCCAGTCATTAAACATTTTCTCTTAAAACTTTTTGATGATTGAATAAGAATTAAAACTAAATAAGTAAGTGTTCAAAAAAAAGTAAAAATGAATCATACATTCATATACAATTTTACTTATGCTTTTAACCAACAAAAAAATGGGTGTTTTCAAACACGAAAAAAAAGTATGGAAAAAAGTGGGGATCGCGAATAAACATTTTTTGTTAATGATTTCTTTTTCTTTTTTGCGATTTGCGAATTTAAACCTGTCATCATCAAAATGAAATTCAGAAGAAGAAAAAAAAGTGGGATGAATGACCCTTTTTTAAAGGCAAAAAAACAAAATAAAGTAACTGTACTAATTTTTTTCTTCGGTTCAAACAGCAAAAAAAGGTGGTGTTTTACAAAAAAATGTAAAAAACCCATGAAAAAGATTGATTGAACGATTTATAATGAAAATCCGAGCATGAAGAAAAAATTTAGGGATAAAAATTTGGAGGTTTAAAATAAAAATCAAGGAAATTTTTAAAGTGGAGCTCTAATTTGGGAAACTAAACTTTATTCTAAAAATAAAAAATCAGATGTTTTTGGAAAAACAAAACAACCAAAGAAAAGAAATTTAATCGAATCAATTAAACCCAAAGTTTCTGTGCCTGAAAACAAAAAAACAAAAACAGACACAAAAATTAGAGCAAAACAAATAAATTAAAGCGATTTTAGATAATTTTATTAAACTTTTAAACTTTTTTTCTTTCAAAACTTCTTCCCTCAATTTTTTTTTTGTTTCCGTAATAGAAATAAAAACAAAACAAAAAATCACTTTTTTCCTTTTTTGATTTTTTTCTGCAAAAATAAAAATGAATGAAATGAAATAATGCCTCTTCCATGTGTATTTGTGTCTGAAACATGACATTATCGCAGCCCATCCAGCCATCCATCCAGCCAGCAATGGTTTTTCGTCATCGTCCACTCCACTCCTCTTCTTTCCCCCCTCGGAAAAAATAAAAATCATCAATCGTTGTTTTCTCCTTTTTTAGTCAAACGTCCACTATCTTCTCCTTTTTTTATGGAATAAAAAAAATTTAAATGAGAAAAACATAGGAAAAAGAGAGAAGAAGAAAAAGGTGGTGGTGGAGGCGCGAGCAACAACAACGGCGACAACGACGACGACCAAACGTTGTCGAGGAGACAATGTCCTTCAAAAACCAAATCATCATACATAAGAAAAAGAAGAAAAAAGATTGTAATTTGTATGAATCATTTTTATTTTATTTTTTTATTATTATTTTTAAATTGAAAAATAGTGGTTTTTCTTCCTATTTTTTTGTTTTGGTTTAGAATGGCTGGAAATGGTAATAAAAATTTTAAAAAAATATAAAATTAAGAAGCAATCGAGAAAGAAATTTAAAACAAATATTTTTCTCATGATTGTCGTCTCAAATTGATGAGATTAGTCTCTTTTTTTTTTATGACAGTTACCTAAAGTAATTATTTTTAAAATGCAGTAATAATTTTTGAGGAGTCAAAGTAAAAATTTAAAAATGAGGCAAGTCTCACAAAAATTTTGCGATGAAAACTGCGGCAATAAAATTTTTTTGTTTTAAAAGCCATGATCGTTTTTCAAAAAGCTTTAGGGTTTTCTTTTTTTAAACTTATTTGAGTATTATGGCCCTTGCAAAGGGTTTGTTCGAAATAAAAAACAAAAAAATGATTAAATTAAAATCTCTTAAAAAGCATAACCACATTTTTTCGTCACTAAAGAAAGATAAAAACCAAAGAAAAAGAAATCGGATTACTCATCGCCACTTACTTATCGAAAATTAAAACTAAATCAAAAAACAACAACTTCGTTCTTTTGCAGGTTTCAAAGAAGCAAGAAAACCATAAAAACTATACAAAGTTAAAAAATTTGCTGACTAAGAAAAGTTTTTTTTTGAATTTTATCAGTTTTTTAAACGGTAGCGCAAATTTTGAAATCGTACAAACTAAAAAAAAGTAAAAACCCCAAATAAAACTTTATTTTTTAAACCCTTGCTAAGCGCAAATAAATTTAGTTTATAAGAAAAGAAAAGAAGAAGAAAAAAAATTGTCTGATGTGTTTATTTTTAATCAATTTTTTTTAAAACAAAAATGAAAAAGGATGAAATTAATTTTTTTGATGATTATAGCAAAAATTTAAACGAACGTGATTAGGCTACTGATAAGCAGCAAAAGGGTGAAAAACAAACAGAGAGGTGAACTAGGATGTTTTTAAGAAAACAGTAAATTTACAATTTTAAAGCAAAAAAAAATAAAACTTTGCGAAAAAAAAATAATGAGAGTAAGTACTCACGAGAAAATATTATCTGGTTTGCGTTACTGTCATTTATAGATAGTAATCAATTTTGAAAATTATTTTTAAACCTTTTTACTCTCAAACAAAAACAACGCATACAGAATTTAAATGGGAAACTTCTATCAACTTTACAAATAACTATCTTCCCCAAATTAAAACCCTCGAATCCAAAAATCAAATTCCACATTAACCTCAATTTCCATTTTTTATTTTATTTTACATAAAATTTAAATTCAAAAATGAAAAATGATCAAAAAGGAAATGATTTTCTTCCACCATTCATTGTTGTTATTATTTAGTTTTTAGTCACTCTCTTCTTCTTTTTTTTTCTGTCTATTTTATTCCAAATTTTTTCCTCTATTTCCCTACTTTTTTTTAAAAATCATTCATATATTCAATCCTTTCCTCTCTTTTTTTTGTCAGGCACGCATAAATCTAAATCTCTCTCAATAGAACCAAAAAAAAAGAGAGAAAGAATTATTATTAAAATTATTGATTTTTGAAAAATAAAAAAGAAAAAAGACTAAAAATCGAAAACTCAATATATATTTTTTGTTCTTCGATGTTGGATGAATTTTTTTTTCGTGGTTGTCGTGTCGCAACATTTTTGGTTTTTGCTTCCCACCACTAAATTTAAAAAAAAGTGCAGCCACAACAAAACAAAAAAGTGGAAACAACCTCAAAAATGGAGTCAAAAAAATTGTGTTTAATTAAACAATATATATATATAAAATATATATAAAAGGAAGTGAGTGAGAAAAGGCAATGGAAATGGCGTAACACACTTGAAAATAAATAAAAACGTGTTTAATTCAATCAAAAAAATGAAAAGAAAATGGAGAGGAAGAAAAAAATTGTTTCTGTTCTTGCTAATTTTTTTCACTTGATTTTTTCGAAGAAGAAAAAGAAAAAAGCTGAAGTAAAACTTGCTTAAATGGAAAAAAACAAGAAACATTTTCGAATAAAATAAAATATGGAATGTTGCTGCTGCTGTTCTTCTTTCTTCTTCCTAAACTAGTTAAATAAAAAAATTTATGATAGGTTTCATTTGCAAAAAAAAAACACAGAGAGAGAGAGAGAGTTTTAAACCAAAATAAAAATTCAAGAAAAAAACTAAATATATTCCATAAATTTGGATATGGGAGCTTTTTTAGTAGCAGCCCATGGATATATGAAATATTTAAATATGGCATTGGCTTGAAGAAAAAAATAATACATACATATATGGCACGAGACAACTTTTTGCCATAAGAAAAAGAAAGAAAGCAATGAAAAGGTTTTAGTCTAGTGGTTAATCAATTATTTTATTAAATAACAAAAGAAATCAAGAAGAAGAATAGCTCGAAGAACAAAAAAATATTCAACTTTCTGGAATATATAAATTATTTGTTGCTCAAGTCAGGTAAACAACGAAATTTGTTTATCATTATTCAAATTTTCCAATAATAATAAATTGTCATAAAAAACTTAATAACTCCTATTTCCATTATTTTAAACGAAACTTTTTTAATGCACAATTTTAATAATTTATAAAAGTTCAATCTAAAAAAGCCAAACAAAATTTTTTTATGATCAAAAAAAGCGAAGGGCGATTACGATGACAATGATCAAAGCGCAAGCACACGATTTATTTATGTTTCTTCGGAGGAAGAAAAAAAAGCAGGCTTATTTAATTTTTTTTTTCGAAAAACAATGAAGCAAAGAGTTTTTTTTATTAAAAGCTTTTTATTTTCTTTTTTCATCGAATGAAAATGAAAAAAAGAAGTTTAGAAACATACCTATTTTTAAAGAAAGAAAAAATGGAGAAAATTGATCTTTAAGTTAATGAATTACCACAAAATAATAATGAAATCATGGAAAGAAAGAAAAAAGCGATGAAAATTTTGTAAAACATACATTAAAGAAAATTGGATCGTAAGAAAAAATTAAAGTTCATGGCCGTTTTTTAAAAGTAAGTTATTTTGGGTGAAAAAGGAAAAGAAGAAAGCAAAAATTTTAGATTTGCTATTTTTCTAAAAATCAAAAGAAAAATGTGGAATTTGAAAAAATTGAGTGATTAGGATTTTTTTTCTGGAAAAAAGTACTGTAATATTTGTGTCAAAGTAAAAAATATTAAAAAGTTTGAGGAATGCCTGTTATTAAGCCCTCAAAATCTGCGTTAATTTATTGTATTATCTCCGGTTTAAAGCTACCCATACAAAATTTCCATATTTTATGGTTAATAATAGCTTTATAAAATCTTAGCAACAAAAATACTATCGTCACAGATCAAAGTGAAAGAAGAAGCATAATCAAATTTACAAATTACTACCAATTACCACTTTATTAGTTCGCACACAAAAAATTCTAGAAAAAGTTAGAAAAGCTTCTTTTTTTTCTCACAAAAAACCATTAATCAGAAACTCGTTAATAAAAGAGTCCAACCTTCTTCTAATCCTTCCTTCCTGTTCCTATTAGTAAGTTTGTTGATTTCTGGAAAGAAAAAAAATAAGGAAAATAAGCTAGCTTCAGGCCTTCTGGTTTCTTCTTTCTTTAACTCACCCTGATTCAAAAAAAAAGAGAATCAAACAGTTTCACCTTTTTTTTTCTTCGGTTGTGCTGTCGCTGCTAGATTTCCCTAAACATACACATCCATCAACAAAAAAAACTTTTATAATCCTCTTCATTTTTTTATTTTTATTTCTTCCTGAACGCAAACAAGAAAGCAATTTTTGTACGTTCGTTCGCGCTCGCCACCTTAAATCTTTTACATCAACATTCAAACATTCATACATTTCACATTTATTCATTCACTCACCTCCGCAAAAAAAAATAAAAAAAAAATAGGAAGGAAAGAAGATAGATAGTTTTATTTGAGGGATTTTTTCAACCAGTTTCTCCTTTTTTTAGTTGTTTAGTTTAATCTTTCTTGCTAATTTTTTACCTTCGAACAACAACAAAGATGCATCTCTTTTTTCTTTCTCTTCCTCCTCTTAACTGCATTTATTGTGTTTCCAAACCGCTATTTAATAAAAGTATCCAATGCAATGGTCAAAAAATATGTAAAAATCATTGAAACTCAGAGAAAAAAGTTTTTTTATTTGTTATTGAATAAAAAAATCTCCAAAGGTACAAAGGTGGCAAATAAAAAAATATTTTTTTAAAAATTGGTAGACAAAACAGCACAAAATAGCTTTGCAAAGAAGAATTTTATTAATGAGCTCACGAACTCAAATAAATCAACAAAAAAAAGGATTGTAAAAAAGGTACCCGTCGTGAGCAAAAAAAAAGAAGTACACATTTTTTATTTTTTATTTTTTTGTAGCCACGCGGTTTTTAATAATAGTTTTAGAAGCTACCCGTCGTCGTGCTGTTGTGCCAAAGATGAAAAATAATTTTTTTTATATATAATAAAAAAAGTGGTAAAGAAAAAGAGACAAATCAACAAAAGATAAACAATAAAATTCACTGAAAGCAGAGTAAATATAATAATAATAAATGGTGAGTCACAATTTTTTTTAAAAAAAATATATATCAAAAAAATATTTTTTTTTGTTTAAAAAATTATGAACTCAAAATAGCTGCTAAAGTTTGTTGTTGATTTGTATTTAATTTAAGATGTTGCAAAATAGTATCAAAGAGTTCTTTATTTTGAGATAAAACTTTGAGAATTGTTGCAAGGCGTTGCTTGGATTTTACAGCTAATTCAGTTGAATCATCAATTGCGCCATGAGCAAATACTTGGACAATTATATTGACAATGGTGGGTAAATTGGAATTATTTTCTCCTAGAACCGCTGGATGATTACCTTCTACAAGATCGCAAAAATAATCATAAACATATGGAGTTTCTTCAGCATCTTCCCAAATAGGTAACCATGAAATAAAAGTTGGAATAACTAAATTTGCATCCACTGCGTTACTGTATTTTAAAATCTTTGCAACAGCAGAAACTGCATTTTCAGTTGCAACCGAACTTTCTTCCGTTGCTCGAGCATCATCCCGTGAAATCATTGCAACCAATCGTTCAATCGCACCCGAAAGGAAATGATTATATATTCCTTTAGGTGCCATTCCCATTCGACCCACGCCATATGATGCAGCTTGACGAACTTCGGGATAAGTATCAGCGAGGGCATTCAATAAAGGTTCAACAAATACACTTTGATACCGTACACCATTTTCCCCACCAAATTCTATAACATCATCAAATACGCAAAGAGCCCATTGACGATCTTGGAAAGGTCGTTCTAGTTTAAGAAGGGGAGCAAAGGCATGAGCAATGGGATCAAAAAATTCAATAAAGGCTTCTTTGAATGACTAAAAATTAATAATAAAAAAATTAGAATATAATTTGCAAAATAAGAGAATAAACATACCAAGAATACAAAATGAATTAAATCACTGATTCGACCAAGAATGGAAGTTTCAAGCTCGATTATTTCTTTTAATTCATCTTGACTTTCTTCGTCGACTTCATCATCTCGACTAGCCTTTTCACGTTCTAATCGGCGAGTTTCATATTTTTCCATTTGAGCACTGATAGTATGGACAATCTTATGAATATCATCAGGAGTGATGATAGCGGCTCCAAGTTCTTCAACGCATTGACCAATGGAATAAAGAAATTCTCCACCAACTTCTAAATCGGTTTCTTTTGAAAGGCTTTCAACAAGTTGGGGAAAGATGCGTTGCCATAATTGTCGGCGTTTTTCCATATTATCTCGAATTGCAATAAATAAGAATGGGAAGATTTCGCCAGCGGAAGAACGAACTCCATCATGGAAAATAAAATTGAGTTGAGATTCCATAAATTCTGTTACATTTTCAACGTATGGAGCAAAGGCTGCTCCCATTTCCCGTGCAAAGCATACAAGCATTTCGCAAGCTGTATTTTTATCTTCTAAACCCGCTGTATGAATGCCCAAACGACTTTCACCTATATCAAGAACATCCCAATCTTCATCATCTTTTTCTTCATCAGCTATAAAATTAATTAAATAGAATTTATTTTAGATTAAAAAATAAATAAATCCAAAAAACAAACCTTCAAGGATAGACATTTCAGGGCTAAAGTTTGCGCATTTAAGAACTGTAGGCATAACGACGCTTAGATAAGGAGCAAAATCTTCTCGAAGAACTTTACATATTCGAGCCCATGCACTAATGACATATGAAGCATTATCATCATCAGCTCCAGCGCTTTTACTTAGTTGTTCCATAATTTCATGGATATCTGCGCTAAAAAGCTCTCGACCAACGGCAAGACCAATAAGTGAAATGCATTCCATAGTTTTCCCTCGAAGTTCAGAAAGTTCTTTGTCTTCAGAATTTTTTAAAATATATTTTAATGGAGGCATAAGTGCTGCATAATATTTAGAGAAATGTTCTTGAGCTGAATCTGCAATAGAAGCCACAGTAGTGATGACTTGAAGAAGGACAATCTTTTTTCGATTTGCCATAAGTTGATTGAAAGTTTGATCCAAGATCCATTGCATTTTTTCCATGATTTGATCAAGATAAATGCTAATAATATTCTTTGGGCAATCTTCTGCAAAGTTAACGAATGCAGCTAAAGCGTGAGCTGATACGCGGGGGCATGAAAGATCGACAGCTCGTTCAAGAAGGGCAGGAACTACGACTTCATGACATTTCTTTTGAAGGGTTGGTCCAAAATCCGATGACATTTGTCCAATAGCATTGCATGCAGCATATCGAACACGTGGATGCTAAAAAAATTCTATGTAAAAAAAAAAGAAGAATTAAATAGCAGACGACGGCGACAAACCTCATCCGCAAGTAAAGGAAGAAGGGCTTCAACAACAATATCACGAATATGTGGTTCCATTTGGCGTTTACAACCTTCACCAATGGTTGATAAACCAAAGATACCTGCATGACGTTCTTTCCAATTTTGTGAACGAATATATGTTCCAATAACTCGATAAGCTGGAGGAAAGACAGGTTTAGGACCTAATGCACATGCAACTCGATCGATGGATGTTTCACCAAGGCTAACCATTCTAAAACATTTATTATATGGATTAATTAGTTGTGTATATTTTTAAACAAGAAAAGCTTACTCTTCTTCAATATCCTCTTCCGCATCATCCACGGCTAACCAATCAGTGAGTTCATCATCAAGCTCAGTCATCATAGACAAGCATTGCTGAACTAAAGGTTCAATGTAAGCTGACGCCTTTTTACGAATTAAAGCTGGAGCACTTTCACATAAAGAAACTAATATTTCCATGCTTGATTGACGATAAGATTCATCTTTTTCTTTATTTGCTGCCGTTGTTAAACAAAGTTCAAAAATTTGACGGAAATATGGGGCCAAGGATTTTGGTACAGTTGTAGCAAGATCAATCATGCATTGTAATGGAACTAAAAAAAATTAGGAAATTAGTTATTGAGTTGTTATAAAAAATTGCCTACCATCATCATCAGTTTCGGTGACGGTTACATGTTCACAAACTTTAAGAACATCAGGAATCATGTCAGAAAGGTGACGAATGACATCTTGTTCCTCTTCGTTATCAACAATGAAAGCAACATAAGCTCGAACTGCAGCAGTTCTAACATTGGCATCATCATTATATAAAAGACAAGTTTTGAACATTTGTTTTATGTCATTCATATAATGGCGTTGTTTAATACCAAAAATGTTTGGAACATTTTCAATTAGAATCATCGCAGTTTCTCGTAATCCTGCGTTATCGGCAGCTCCACAATGTCCAATGAATTCGATAACTGTATTCCATTTTTGATCACCTTCATCATCAATGGTTTGTCGGGCAATATCGGATATAACATCGGTTAACCGTTTTCTAAGGGTTGAAACTTGTTCGGTGCCCGTGGATTGAATGAGTTGATCTTTAATATGATTGAATTCGGTTGGAACTGCAAGAACTATTTCTTCCATTTTATCCGCTACGAGACGTCTAAGAAGAACCAAAGACATGTCACGAACCTTAAAAATAAATGAAGAAAAATTATATATATTTTTAGTTAGGTAAAGCTTTTAAAAAAATTACTAACCTCAGCTGTTACAGAAGCATCAATACCAAGTTGATGAAGGTATATAGCTTTTTGAGAAGTTGATACTTCATTATATTGTTTTTCAGCCGCTTCACGTTCATGGTTATTCGTGGATAACAATGCCGCAATAATACCGTGAAATAATTGTAACTCTTCCATTTTTCTTTTTTACAAAGGGATATATATAAAAAAAAGTGAAGGAAGGAGCTTTTTTGGCTAAAAAAATATAGGATTTAGTTTTATTCGAAATCAAAACAGTTTTGACTAATGTACATATATCGAAACCAAAGCAAGCAAAAATTAAATATGTCAAAGCGAAGAAGAAGAAAAATACGCGCGAAAAGAATGAGGCGCAAGATTTTTTTTGTATTTCGTTTGAAAGAGGAAAAAACGATAAACAGAGGAGAGTCAATGGAAAACAGCTGAAATTTTTTTGTTACAAGGTCAACGATAAAAAAAAAAGGTGGAAAGAAATATGTCCAAAAAAGCGATATAAAAATGGATTTTTTTATTTGGAATCTAGTTTAAATTTTGTAAATGGAAAAAAGGAAAAATCTATGGTTGGAACAATGAAAGGATACATTAGTACCAAATAAAAAACTCAAGAAAATTGATTTCAAAGAAAAAATAATTTGTATCATCAGAGTTTCCAAATTCAAAAGACCTAAGAATTTTCTAAATAAAAAGTATTGATCAAAGTGCTTTTTTACGCAACCTTTTGGTCCCATTTTTAGAACTTTGACTACCTTTATTTTTTTTTTTTGTTCCAAGGATGACTAATGATCGAAATCAGAAGTTTTTTTAGAAAATATTTTTTAATTCGATTGGGAAACTAAATTTTAAAAAGAAAAGTGGCAGTCTAAAGTTATGGAAAATATCAGAGTAATCATTCAAGAAATAAAAAATAGGAACTTTGTCAGAAAAAATCTGAGAAAAAAAGTTTGAGGAAATAAAATAAAAGTGGGCCAAAAAAAACTATGAAGAATGGTTTTTTTTTTGAAAGGAAAGGGAAAGAAAGCGAGCAGCGCCCAAAAGCATTGAACATGATTTTCATGGAATTCGTTGCAAAAGTATTTCATTCTTTTTTTTATTTCATAAACTCTCAAAAAAATTTTTTTTTGTGTTTGGTCGTTCTTCATTGGTCTCTCAATTTGAGCAAAAAACACTTCACAAAGTTAAAAACTTTCAATAACTTTAGTGGGTTTAATTTTTGTTTAAATTTATGTATTTATAAATTAAATTAATATGCCTATTTTCATTTTTGCCAAATTCATTGAAAAAAAACCTAACATAAAACAAAACTCGATGAAAGAAAAAGCATTACAAAAAATAAAAAAGTTTTTGTGAAAAGTTTTATTAATTTATTTAATAATTAATTGTTTTTCTAAGTTTTAATATTTGTTCCATTTATTGGTTAGGTAAGTAAAAGGATAATAAGTTATGCACTAATTTTCAGTGACCAGATTTCTGTTATCATATTATCGGTACTCCTGAATATTGTAGTCACATTCAGTGTTGTTCCTTGTCATTTTTCTCGCCCGTCGCCCGCTCGCCGCCCGCGGCATTTCCAAAAAGTCGCCCGCGCTCGCCCGTGCGCCCGCCAACTTTTGAATCTTCGCCCGCGCCCGCTCGTCGCCCGCGAAATTTTCGATTTTTTCTATTAAAAATCGACTTTTTTCGGTTAAAAAATTAATTTTTTTGATTTTTTTAAAAAGTTGCTCTTCGCCCGCCCGGCGCCCGCGAACTTTCCAAAATTCCGCCCGTCGCCCGCTCGCCGCCCGCGAGCGGGCGCTTGCGGGCGGCTCGCGGGCGGGCGTTTGGCGGGCGAGGAACATCACTGGTCACATTAAAAAGATACCTGGAGCAGTTTAGTTAAAAAAAGAATGGTAAAAAGCGATGAACTTTATTTCTGAAATTTGTGGCACTAACCAAACGAGATAAAACCAAATTTTAGCGAAAATTAAAAAATTAATTAATAAAAAATTCAAAATCAAAAAAGGCATTAAAAAAATCTAACAGCTTTGAATTACAAAATGGTTATTCACCTTTTCTTTTAGAAAAGCTGCCGATCGTCGGTAAATAAAAAAATGAAATTAAAGTCGGCGGCTCTCTATTTAAGAAAGGATGCTGCACACAAAAAAGGATAAATTTCATTATTTCTTTATTTGATCTTTCCAAAAATAAAAATAAGTTTAACTTTTTTAAATATTTTAATAGTTTTTTTTTGTTTTGGTTATTTAATGATACTAGTTTTATAAATGCAGGAAGATAAGACTTCAGGTTTTAGAAGTAAAAAAAATCTTCATCAAAATCAACTTTTCATCTTCGTTCAAATCAAACAACAAAAAAGGCAGCAAAAATTCAACCTAGCTTCCTTCACAGCAAACCAAAAATAGAGCTGTATTAAACGTAAAAAAAGATTAATACAAGAATTTCCTTCAAAAAGATGCGAAAAAAGTAACTGTAAATGTTAAAGTTAGTTAATGCCGATTTCTTATGATACTTTTTTTTTTTTACAAACTATCCATGTAATGCTTTGATAATAAAGCTTCTAATGAATCCACAAACAATAAACATAATAAATAAAGTAAAGGGCATTATTGAAACTTGAAACGTTTTGAAACTCGTAAAGGCAGTCCCAACAGCTCGAAAGGATAGTCAAAAAAGAGTTTATTTGAAGACAGCAATAATGGATTGAAAGCTTCAACGTTTTCGGAAAAAAAGTTTGATTTTGGTGAAGTAAAAAATGGTTCAAAAGTATAAAAAAGATTAACAAAATGTTTCTTTCCATCTCTTCTTTCATTGACACTGTATCAACAAAGTTTTCCAGGTTTGTGTTCAATCCTTAATCCTTAAAGCATTTCCCCAATGATTAACAAACTTCTTGTTTGCATAATTAAACATTATATGAGTTTGTAAGTAGACGAAAAAACATAATAAAAACCGTTTTATTTCAAACTCAAACATAACAAAAATGATTCACAAAAAAAAGACACGCATAGTCAACGTTGTCATTGTTATAAAAGTAAACCTTTCAACGATAGTAGCAACAAAAGATATTACATACATATGTAACAATAATAATAAAGCATTAAACAGTCATTCGATAAGTGATATAACGACCAGCAGTTTCAGATGATCGAACAATTTTAACAACTTCTCCACGACGTAAACCATAATATCTTGCAATAGGATCATTCACTTGAATTCGAGGAAGTTGAGTATCTTTGAGTTTACTAAAAAAACTTCATTAAAGGTATATTCACCATTTTTTGAAACAACATACTATCTAAGAAGGAGTTCAGTTTTTTCATCTTTTGTCATAACAATATGCTCAGGTACAAGTTCATGTTCAGTGATGTTAACCATTAATTCAGCTTCAATAAATTGTTCGATGATATATTTTGGTGCCATATCTTGAATAGCCTAAAAATACATATAAACTTGTTAGTGACAAAGTAAACGAGTTAATAACAAAATCACATACTGTTTTAGCTGAAGGTGTCATACCAACTTGAACAACGACAATAGCTCGAGTTATTTTTTGTTCTTGCATTTGTGTACAAATAGTTTTGATGCTTTTGATACCAATCTTCGGTTCATCTGGGAAGAAAACGAGTAGTTGATCTGAAAATGAAAGAAAACATTAAAGATTCAAAAGTTATAGGTATATGTAGAAAAAGAAAAGTGAATTCGAGGATGAACACTTGATGCTTGTTTTCATAAATCAGGGATGACAACAACAACATAAGTAGCAGCAGAGAAGCAAGAAAAGGTGAAGGAGAACAAACCTGATGGATCTTCAGTATGAGCAGCTAATAAAATGAGATCAGATCGAGCTGGTCGACGTTCACTTGGTTTATCACCGAATTGAATTTTGAATCCTTCAATATCGAGATCTAATTCTTCTTGAGTGACCAAATATTTTCGATCATGGCACATCTAAAAGAAGAATCAGTTAGAAAAATGATAAGAGAATATAAAAGATTCACCTGCATAACAGTTTTTCGAACTCTCCATAGTCGAAATACTTCATTTTCATCATCAGCAGACATAATGGTAGTAAAATGATTGAGATCTAAAAAAGTTATCAGTGTAATACAAAATAATAATTATCGGCATATAAAAAAAATGACCACGATTCGCGAAAGAAAGAAAAAAGAGGTAAGGAACAGACTATAAAGTTTGTTTGATCATCGCGTTGCAGGTAAATTCATTACCCCGAGTTTTCATTGCTCATAAAAACGCGGTGACATTTGTTTTAGTTGCCTACTCTCTAATATCTAATAATAACTTCCAAAAAATGTTTAAAAACTTATCGAATCGTGCTTTACAAAATATTAAAATATTAGATTTTTCTCGAGTATTAGCCGCACCTATGACTTCAATGGTTTTAAGTGATTTGGGCGCAGAAGTTTGGAAAATTGAAAAGCCAGGTTTGTTGTAATTATTATGAGGGAGAGAAAATAGAGGGGTCTTCTTTACTTTAACGGGGCATAGTGAGTTTTTATTCTTGAGATCAAAAACATTTTTCTTTTTCATTGTTAAAGATTCTAATTTTCGAAGAAAAAAATTCATGCCCCGTTAAAGTAAAGAAAGTCCAAATAGAGAGTTTTAGATAAAGATTAGGAGGAGGAGGTTGATGGAGATAAGGAAAGAATAAAAACTTGTAAAAAACAAAGACAAAACTTCGAAGAAATATTTCAAAAGCAAACATTTTTTGTTTCAAAGTTTTTTTCTTCAAAAAGCTTCTTTCAAATTTTCGTGTTAGGAATCCAAATAATTTGAGAACGGTGGCTTGCTTCTTTTTCCTGAACTTCGATGATGCTTCATTTTTTGGACACATCTTTTTTTACATTAACAACTTTTTTTTATTTTCAGGTAGTGGAGATGATACACGAAATTGGATTCCACCACAAATAAATGGACAAAGTTGTTATTTTGCTTGTGTAAATCGAAATAAGAAAAGTATTGCACTTGATTTGAGCCAAAATGAAGGTCGATCAATTGTAAGCTTAAATTTTCCAATAAATAATTATTTGAGGAATTAAAATGAGAAGCATAATTTTTAAGGCCCGAAAGTTAGCAAAAAAATGTGATATTTTATTAGAAAATTTTAAAACAGGAAATATGGAAAAATTTGGATTGGATTATGAAAATTTAAGAGAAGATAATCGTCAATTAATTTATTGTTCAATCACAGGTAGGTTAGCCAACATTAATAATATCGACTACTTCTTTCATAAACTGTCCCATGAAAACATTTTCTCCTAAAAAATTATTACTTTGATTTTCAAAATATATCAATAATTACTTTATTATTCCTTTTATGTAGGTTATGGCTCCCATGGACCGTATGCATCTGATCCAGGTTATGATGTTATTGCAGAAGCGGTTGGAGGATTTATGAAAAATACAGGTGAGAATTTTTTACTTTGTTATATTTTTTCGTTGGATTGAACGATGTTTATTTGATTTTTAGGTCCAATTAATGGAGAACCATGTAAAGCTGCAGTGGCTGTAAGATATTCATCATCCTCTTTCTTTTTTTTCTATCAATTTTTTTTAAAACAAAAATTGGAAATAAAGGATAGCAAAAAATTCGAGCAAGACTTTCGAAAATGAAAATGTTTAAAAAAACTAAAAATAAGAAGCAAATAAGGCGCTTTTTTTCGATCTGAATTTTATGCTTTGTTTTGATCCGAAATTTTATTTTTACAAAAATTACGATATTTTTGTATTAATTTAGATTAGCAGCTATAAGTAAGCCTTTTTAATATATATTTGTTTGCCTTTTTTTAGGTGACTGACATGATGACTGGGCTTTATGCGCATGGAGCTATTTTAGCTGCATTAATATATCGAGATAAAACTGGCAGGGGACAAAAAATTGATTGCAATTTACTTTCCACTCAACTTTTAGCAATGATGAATTTAGCAAGTAATTATTTAAATGCAGGCATCGAAGCCAAACCATGGGGAACTCAACATGAAAGTATTGCGCCTTATCAAGCTTTTGAAACTTTGGATAAACGACATTATGTTGTTGGAGCTGGAAATGATTTAGCTTTTAAACAAGTTTGAAAATTAAAAATAAAGAAAAAATAACAAAAAAATTAATTAAAATTTATTTTAGCTTTGCACAAAAATGGATTTAAAGGAATTATTAAATGATCCCAATTTTGAAACAAATAAAGATCGAGTAAAAAATAGAGAAAAATTGATTGAAATTATTGGTAAAAGGTGAGATACAAATAATTAGAGGCTATTGGATGGAATTTTTTTTGATTTTGGCTTGGAAACTTCCCAAACCATATTATTATTTAAAAAAAATATTCTAAATGGTTTACATAATTAAATTTTACAATACTATTTTTTGGACCTTAAAAACAATGAACTTTTTTTGATATCTCCAAAAAATTCAACAAACATAAAAAATTGAAACTTAATTCTCAAATTGTATTTTTTTAATAAACAAATTTATAATTTTTTTTAACGTCCAAATGTTTTTAGATTCAAAGAAAAGCCGTTATCTTATTGGACTGAAACCCTTCGAACCACTCATTTCCCTTCAGGCCCAGTGAATTCTCTCGCGGAAGCATTTGAACATCCCCAAATTAAAGCATTAAATTTAGTTAAAACTATTAATCATAAAGAATATGGTTCAATTAAAGTTGTTGGTCCACCTGTAGAATATTCATCCATGGAAAATGAAGTCCGATCAGCTCCGCCATTACTTGGCGAACACACAATTGAAATGTTGAAAAATGAACTTGGCTTTAATTTGGATGATTTAAATGGATTAAAACAAAGAAATGTGATTGATTTTCCTTCACCACAAAAATAATGTGTTATTATTAAATGAAAATATGTAAATGTAATTTTCATGATTTTTAACAAACAAAAAATGCTCAAATCAAATTTCTAATTATTTATTAGCAATTTTTTTAAATTTAGACAAAAGAAAGAAAGTTAATTTTTTTAAACAAATACCAATAAAAACAAAGATTTAGCAATTTTTAATTAACCTTAACAAACAAAATACAAAATAATAATAAAGTAGGAGGCAGGAGACGAAGAAACAAAAAAAGAAAGAGCAAAATTACGGTATTCCTGCTCCTACAAATGACAAATTTGGTAATGATTTGAAGCAGCTAAATTCTCTTTAATTTTCTTTTATTTTAAACTTTTAATTCATAAAAAATTTTAATTCGAAGAAATGCTTATAAAAAAATTAAGTTTGATTTTTAATTTTTTTAAGACTAAAACGAACTTCAATGAATTTGTGGAAACAGCTACCATAATTCCTTGCAACTTTTTTTTTCCATCTTTATTCTCTTTTTAATTAATTACTGGGTATTGTTTCAATTGTATATTTATTATTATCATTGTTTTTTCTTTGATGCCTCTCATCTGTTGTTGGTCTCACAGAAGAACTGCTGCTTGATGAAATTTCTCCTCCTCTTCCAAATGGATATAAAATAAATTTAATTACTTTTCGTCGATATGGACCAATAAAAACAAAACTTCCAATATATGAAATCCAACCATGTGAAACAATAAAAATGTTAAAGCATATTGCCATTGCTGGTGATTCTATATTAGACCAAATATAAATGCAATAACCAATCAGAGGAAGGCAATAAAAAATAAGCATCATAATAGTTTTAAATATAAATGTTCGAAGCATCATTTTTTCAAGTTTATACGTTTGTTCAGAAACAAATTCTCGAGTTTTTGAAATAACTATTGTTAAAATTATTGTATAATAAAATCCAAAGAAAAATAGGAATAAAGTTGAAATCAAAATTAGCGTTCCAAGAGCATGTGACGCAGGATTGAGTCTTGCAACGAAAGTTAAATATATTTCATTGTGAGAAATTATTTCTTTTTCAAATGTGTTATTTGTGGAAAAAGCATAAGTTTGAAATTGATTTGGCTCATTGATAGCATATGGAACAATAATTATGGCGATGAGAATTAAAATGGTTAAATAACAAGTATGCGTAGTTACAAGCCTTTTAGGAGTTTGTCCAAATTTAGCCAAAAATGAATTAGGTTGTAAATTAGAAAATTGAAAAACCAACAACGAAACAGTACAAAGTTGAGAATTGGTTAAAATAATTAAAGAAAGTTGAAAAAGCCTTAAATTCGCTTCAACACCAAATTTTCTTCCTAAAATTCCAGTAATTATTCCACCAAAAAAAGTTGGAGTAAATATTGGCGCCCAAAATGCTTGAAGAATTGCGTTTAAAAGTGAAGTAGTTGAACAACCAAAAAACATAAGTTTATATGCAAAATTTATTTTAACACCAGAAAAAAATGGCATATAAACACATAATGGATAAAGAATTGTAATC
The DNA here is from genome assembly GCA_028622995.1 of Panagrolaimus kolymaensis. NCBI lineage: Eukaryota > Metazoa > Nematoda > Chromadorea > Rhabditida > Panagrolaimidae > Panagrolaimus > Panagrolaimus kolymaensis. The sequence continues at coordinate 703,327 of JAJQJQ010000063.1, forward strand.
AAAGCGCAATTCAAATATAAAAAACCATGATAATATGGAATCCATTCTTTTAAAATATCGTAATTACTTATTGTGGAAGACATATTTAAAAAATGTTGACTTTTTTTAGTACAAAAAATTGAAGTTTGTCTGGCCGTTTTTTCTCTTTTTAACTAAGCTTTTAGTTTTAGTTTTTTGGTAAACTAAAAACTATAATTTTTTTCACTCTAATCTTTTTTTTTGTGTTTAGTAAAAGCAGTAAACCTGCTAATTTAAGACAAGCTCCCATTATTTTTTTAATCAAATAAAAAATTATAAATAAATAATTTTCTTTGGTGCCACTCTTTTTCTTTTCTTTAATTTCATTTTATTTATGGGTTTGAAAATCACGTGAAAGTTGGCTTTTTGCTTACAAAAAATAAATAATAGGTGAACTTTGACTTTGATGACTTTTTGGGGAACGATTAAACACTTAACAACACTTTTTTTTTTTGCGAACCAAAAATATTTCTAAAACTCAATTACCAAAATTTAATTAAAAAAATGTAAAAACATGTGAATGCAAAACATTTTTTGTTTTTTGCTGACAAAAAAAAATGGTGGACTTTGGTATTTCAAAGTCGAGAAAAGGATGGATTACATATTTTTTGAAAATCACAAATCTTTTTTTTTCAAATTTACAAAATCCATAAATTTTTTATCGGTGCACTTTGGCAATTTGCAAAAAACTTTATGGAAAGAAAAAATGGTAAATTAAACTTTAAAAAGACTTTATTTAAAATAAAAATCGGCAAAAAAAATTTACATTAAATTATTTATTTTGTTCCATCAATTTCCCGAACTATTATTACTATTATTAGTTACGAAAACTTTGTTTGAAATAGTTTTCTTGGTGCTATCAGTTGTTGGGGAAACGGTTGATGATGAAAATGAGTAACCCATAAATTTGCGTTTAATTAATTTTGAAATAATTCTTCGATATGGACCAATAAAAAAGAAACCAATGATATAAGAAATGCAACCATGTGAAACAATAAAAACGTTTGTTAAAATACAAATAATTGGTGATTCAATTTCAAACCAAATTGTAATTGAATAAATAAAAAGTGGAATAAAATAAAATCCAACCATCATTCCAGTTTTAAATATAAATGTTCGAAACATAATTTTTTCAAGTTTATAAGTTTGTTCAGAAACAAGTTCACGAGTTTTTGCAATAACTTTTGATAAAATATAAGTATAATAAAATCCAGCAAAGCATAGAAAAAATATTGAAACCATGGCTATCGTAACAAAAGCATATGAAACTGGATTGTATCTTGCAACGAAAGTGATAAAAGTTTCCCCAGAATTTAATAATTCTTTAGCAAAAATATTTTCAGTTGTAAATGCAAAAAGTTGGAAATCATTTCGAGTGTTTCTAGCTAATCGAATAAATACCAATGCCACTGTAATCATGCCCGACATATATGCAAAATGGGAACACATAAGTACAGTGGTATTTTTGCCTAATTTTGACCACATACAATTTGGAGTTAAATGAGAAAATTGAAAAATTAGCAAAGCCACGGTGCAAAGCATAGAATTTGTAAGCATAATCAAAGCAATTTGAAAAAACCATATATTCGTTTCTGGACCCAATTCTTTACAAATTCCAGTTACAATAACACCAAAGAATTTTGGAGTTAATATTGGCGCCCAAAGAACTTGCATTATCGATTTGAAAAGGGAGGTTGTGGCACAACAAAAAAATAAACATTTATATCCGAGATTGAGTTTTTTGTCGCTGTAAATTACTGATAAAATAAATAATGGATAAAGCAAGCAAATAATGACGCAATTAATGATGAGGAAAATTTGATACGGTCCAACATAACTAAGCAATGTGTCGTAAGTTTGTGATGAAGTCATTCTTGGTGAATAAATAACCTTTCGCGTTGGTACAAATAAAAAGTTTAATTATCTTGTCAAAAATTAAAAATTCACGTTAGTATTCAAATATGAATTTTCCATTTTAAATTAAACGCTTTTTTTCGTTTCAGAACACTAAGTTTAGTTAAGTTTGTCGAATAAGCAAATATTTTTACCAGGAACCTAAGTTACAATTAGCTTTGAAAATTGAGAGAAAATGAAAAACTAAAATAATTTAGCAATTTCGAGTATAGCTTTTAAATCAAATTTTAGTATTTTTTTATCTTTTCCATTTTTATTGCTTTGAAATATAAATTTATTATTTATTGGCACCATACATGTGTTTTAAATCTCATTAAAAAAAATATCATAAGACGCAAAACCAATTAAAAAATATTTTTTTATTAGTGTTGAAGTCGATGTATTTTTTAGTTTTTGGTTTTTTGGAAATTTTATTATCCTTCAAAGCCCACAAACATAGCAGCTATAAATTATCATATTACGATAGAAAAATAAAGGACGTAGAAAAAAAATGAATCAAATTAAAATTTTAGAAATAAAAAAGTAAAGAATTTTAAAAAAAATTTGACGAAAGACTCTTTCCGCTGCCAAAGTATTTTTTTATTTACCATAAAATTTTGATGACGAAGTTTTCTGCAGCGCAAGTGAAGACAGGCGTATTATGGTTATTATAATACATTTTTTGTTTTTCGTTTTCTGATGCAAACATTAATGTTATCATTTTCGCAAAGAAAATACAAATCTATCTTTTTGTCATCAAAAAAAATTAAATTGATTTGGTAATGAATTATTAAAATTATGTTTTAAAAAATGTCGGATATTTTAATAATCACACAAAACAACGATTATTCATTTTTTATTTATTATAACTTAAATTACCAAATAATAAGCGTAAAAAGGAAAAATCTTTGACAAAATTAAAAACTCCAAACCAGGAATATTTGCATTTAAAATTTCAAAAAAGCCATGAAAAAATCGAATAATAAAATTTGCTTTTTGAGTTTCAGCTGAATCAAAAAATCGATTTTCTGATAAAATTCCATTTTTCATTGGTTTTTCAAAACATTGAATGGGTTTAGGAAAATTTGGGTCCAAAGTGTCAAAATCAAGAAATGCAGCTCCAAGGCGTTTCATAGCTTCAAGTTTGGATTCAGAACCATCGCCTCCGTCGAATTGGAAAAGCAAAGGAAGATCCGAGGGTGTAAAAGATTCAGGGCGGCGCCATCGCCAATTAACTATTTTACTAAAAAATAAAAAAATAGAAAATACAATTAAAAAATTCATCAACCTGCGAAAGTATACAAAAAAACAACAAAATTTTGGTTTGACAAGAAATAAATAATGGTTTTCAAAGCGAAAGTTTAATAACTATTATTTCCGGGGTTGTTTTAAAAAAATCTTTGTTATTTTTTCGTTTTGTTTTTTTTAGCCTCACAAACTTTAAAAACTTACTTGTATGGAAACCTGCCACATTGAATTCCATTGAAATTTTCGATGCATTGTTTTCCCATTAAATTATTATCCGTGACATAAAAATTTAACAAAGTTTCACTAATTTTCTGTAAAATTTTTATCAACTTTTTAAATTTAAAAAATATGACGACAAACTTCAAAAAATTTAGCACTTTTTTCTGAACTTTTTACATAAAAATATCCTCCAGCAATCATTTTGCTCAATAATCCTTGGCTTCCTTCTGAATCAAAAATAATATCATTTTTAATTAAATTTTCTTTTTTATCTATCAAAAAATCGTTGAAAAGATTTCCCCTCCAAATCGTGTCAGCTTGAATCATCCAAAAAGATGAAACATTTTTCGCTAAAAATTTGCATAATTTTGCTCGAAAATATTGAAATAATTGATATCGGCCATCTGAAGCTGAAAAGCGTTTTTCCAATGCGGGAATGGGCCAAAATATTGTATGAACATTTGGAAATGCTTTGGTTAGAGCAAAATGTGTTTCAGCGTCAAATGCAAAAATTACAATTTTTTCCAAAGCTTTTGGAAAGTGATTAAGATTGCAAAGGAAATTCAAGGTAATATTCAAGGCATGCTGAAAATAAAAATTAAACTTATTTATCTATTAGTGATTCATAAATTATTTTTGTTGTTATGAAGTTAATAAAAAGTCAAAAGTGAGTCATGGTACTTTAAAAAAGTTAGAAACGCTTCTTTTTTTTCAAGTGTCTTGCCTTTAAAAAAACTTAATCCAACGATTTTCTTCTTTTCAATAACTGCAATTATTTTTTAGATTTTGAAACCCGGTATCAAAAAAGTAATTCAAAATTATAATAACAAATTTGCTTTTGGACTTTCGAAAAAAATCATTTTTGGCAAATTTTTAAATTGTTTTCTTTGATTTATGGTTTTACAAAACATAAAAAAATAACTAGGAAAAATTCAACGAACACAAAGTTTCAAAATCAACGAAATCAGAAACTCCAACTCGCTATATATCCTCGAGTTTTGTCAAACCATTTTTAAAAATTAATTTTTTTTTGATTTTGGAACGAAATTAATTATTTTCTATTTTCTAAATTTTTTCTCACCAACCTTATTTAACAGCAAAATTGCAGGTTCTTTCACAGCTTTCAACACTGTTTTTAATTCTTCTGATTCCTCAAAATTTATTCCATTTTCAGAATTATTTCGTAAAAAATATATTGCATCCGAACTTATTTTTAATTTTCGTTTTATTTCAAATAAAAATAATAAAGCAAATAAATAAATAAATCTAAACCGAAATTCTTTCATTGCAGAAAATTAAATTTTTTTGAATGAATCAATAAAGGATAAAGAAACAAAAAATCCACGTAAAAAAAGATATAAATTAAAAAAATTCAATTGAAACCCATTCTCGGAGAGAGAAAAAAAATCGAGAGGGTGAAGGAAAGGAAGGTGACAAAAAAGATGAGAAAAGAGAGATAAGCTTTCCATAAAAAAGGTATCCTATGTTTTAAATTTTTAGCTTTAACGGTGAAAATGAAAAAAAGCTGTTGAATAATTATTGAAATTTGGCTTCTTCTTTTTTAACCTTTTTGTTTCACACCTTATTAAAAACAACTTATTGCCAAAGCCAATCAAAAAATTTAACAAAAAAAGGTTTTCAATAAGCTTTGTTTTTTTAGCAAACAGATTACGAAAATTATACGCCTTCGTTTTTTGAGTGGAAAATCAATTTATTAATTATCCATCCAATAAGAAAGTTTTTAACTTCGAGAAACGCAAATGTAATTGTTGGCTTTTCGTTTATCTTGCAAATTGGAGTTTGGCTAATTTTATTTTATCTAATATCCCTAATTTATTTTAAAACGGTACTCTTTGCGTAATGCCAAATTGTTAAAGGTTGTTGTTGTCTGACGCTCGGGTTTTCAAACAAAAAATCGAAATTTTACTCATCCAAAATTAGTCAGTTTATAAAAAAATATTACTCATAAATATGGGAAAGATCAAAAAATAAAAATAAATTGAAGGCTAAAAAAAGATAGATCAACAAATTTTAAAGAAAGAAAAATGGAGAAATTGAAAATACCAAATTAGTAATGTCTTTATTCGCAAAAAAAGATTCAAATACTTTTTTTTTGTTTTTATTTGATGTGTGACTTGAAAAGAAATGATGCGATGCGTCAGGAAATTATTTATTTGGATTCACAGCTAAAAAGGTCTCTTTTCCAACCTTTTGTTTTTCAGCGGCATAAACACAGAGTAAAAAATTTTGCATCACTTTTTGGTACGAAGAAAAAAATACCATAATTTTTTTTGTAGGTTGAAAAAAATTATTCTTTACCGTAATTATTTCATCAGAATTATGAACGATACACTTACTCCACAAAGTTAATCAATGGTATGTACATAAAAATGAAGATATGAATTATTTTGTGTGAAACAATTGCCTCGGCTAGATTTTTTACTTTAAAAATTTATATATAAACTTTTTAGAAATCCATATACCTTGAAATCTGTTCATTAGAGAGGGTAGATAATAATAAATAAGAAAATTTTTTTGTACAACCTCCTCGGACCAACCACAGTGTTTTTCCCTTTTCACCATTTTTAAAAACGCTTTCGATTTTTCAACAATTTTAAAATTACAGATGCTTTAACACCTAATTCGCAAGCATGTTCTATTCGTAAGTTTTAATGAATTTTTATTTTTTAAAAAATAAGTTACATTCTTTATTTTAGAAAGCATGCCTCAAATAAATCAAATTCCGTGTTTTAAGCTCACTAATTCCAACGACTGGAGCCTTGATAGTGAGTTTATTAAACTTGTTAAAACTGCATTATTCGGCAATCAACAATAACGTAAAATGAGTGGACTTTGTAATTTAAAAAAATATTTTTAAACGAAAAATAAAGAAAATTATTTACTTTTTTTTTTACTAACAATGGCCTGTTTATTAAATTTATTTTTATACATATATATGTTTAATGTTTTTAAAATATTTTTATGCCCTTTTTTAGTAAAACTTTTTGATTTCTTTAATCGTGACTTTTTTTTATTTTGTAAAATTTTTTCCTTTTTTAAAGTAGTTTTAATGCTTTTTTAACTGTTTTGTTTATTAAAAAAAATAATAAAAATATTAATAATAAACAGAAGCAATAAAAAAGAAGAAGATGAAAAAAGGAAAGCAAAGAAAAGAAAAACCAGAAGAAAACAACAACATAAAATAAAATATTACAAAAACAGCCAAAAAAAAAAAATAACGACAACAACTAAAAGACCAAAAAACATAAACAACTCTTTTTTTTGTTTCTGCGCATCACTTTTTTTCCTTTTTCTGAATTTATTTTTCTCTGCTGCGCAAAATTTATGGTTTGGCGATCGGATGTTTTTTTATATATCGAAAATGAAAAAAGAATGGGTCGAAGAGGAAGGAATCAACAACAAAGCAATAACACCATGTGTTTGGTCGATCGCTCGCCTGCTACTTTAATTATTTTTTTTACTATCCCAGAAAAGTTGAGTTTAATGATGCGAAAATCAAAAATTGCTTTGTTATTATTTTTTGCTATTTTTTTCAGAATCATTTTATTTTCTTTGCTACTACCATATTTTGTTTTAATATTGATCAACGAAGAGAGAAATCTTAAAACTCATGTTATTTTCCTTCTCCATTGTCCCTAAAAATGAAGATTTCAAAATTATTTAAGTAAGTTTAAAAAAAAATAGAAGATTCTTATTTTTTATTTGTAAACAACAATCATGACTAATAGCAACTTAAAAAAAAGGAGGCACCATGTTTTCTATCTCCATAAAAAACTTCAATCTCCTTTTTTGTGTTTTAGAGAGAGGATGGAACAACAACAGGGAAAGAAACATTAAAAAAATTGTTTTCTTTGAACATCATCGATCATACATATTTATTGTTCGTGAAACTTCAGAAAAAAGAGGTGGAGTCAAAAAAAGAAAAAAAGAAGAAGTTTCAATGAAATTTAAACAACCTCAAAGGTTTCAAAAAAAATATATAAATACCCAAATAGTTTCATAAAATAAAAATCTTCTTTTGCCATAACAAATATTTTTTTCTTCTGATTTCTCAAATTTAAAAAATAAAAATAAAAATGAAATTTATTATTTCTATTGCTTTTATTGCCTTTGTTGTTGTTGCTTCAAGTGAAGCATTAAAATGTCAAAAATGGACTAAAGAAGGTGGAAAAGCTGTCGTATTAGCCCATAACGGCGATTGTGCAGGTGTATGTGTTATGGGTATTGTAAATAAAGCAGGAAAAGATTTATATTATGAAGGAGATTGTTCTGCTGTAAGTTGACAAAAAATTTTTTTTTTCATGTCGAAACCCATTTTAGTTTCAAGAGATTTTTTTCTCCTCATTAATATTTTTCGGTTTCAACACGAAAAACAAATTTTCCCATTATTAAAAAGTTTTTAATATTAAATAATTATTTAGGATAAAACCAAAAAAGAATGCCACAATTATGTTGAAGACGAAAACCAAGCCTTTGCATGCGCATGCGATGAAGATGAATGCAATAATTATCCAGAACTTTTAAAACTTGCTAATGAACATAAAGCTGGCGCCCATCTTGGCAAAGCTTTACCAGTGTTCACGGGAAATTCAGCTTCATCTTTATCCCTCGTTGGTTCCATCTTTGTTTGTGCTTTTGCAGCTATCTTTGGACTTGTATTGTAAAAAATAAATAAATATTAATTTTTCTTAAAATTTAATTTACTTTTTTTTTGTTTCTTGCATTTAGAAAACGATTATTTTTTTTTGTAAATAAACATGACTAATAATTTTTTTATTTTCATAAATCAGAGACAGCGAGTTGAAAAAGTTTGTAAAAAAGTGAAATAAATAATAGAAAAAAAAAGATGGATAAAGATATAACAAAAAAGAGTAGTAAAAAACAAACAAAAAATTATAAATTGTTTGGGTCAGAATCACCTTGAATTTTATCTTCTTCTTTTTCATCGTCATCAGAATGTCGTTGATATGGAACAGCTTGGACACGATTTCGATATAAATAAATTCCAAGAATGTTAAGTGCGGCAGTAATAAAGGCAAGGATAATTACAATTAAAATTAATTTCAACCAATGATTTGAATGAGAAATATTTTTTTGTGGTGCAATGATTGAAATATCCAAAGTTGTTGTTTCATTTTTGCATAATGAAATTGTTGGAAGATTTAATAATTTTTGACCTTTTACTTCAGAAGGATTAAAACATTTTAAAGAATCCAAAAAATGATGGGTTTGTGACGGGGAATTTTTCACAGCATCAATTAACCATTTCATTGAACAATTACAAATGTATGGATTTTCTCGCAAGAAAAAGTAATCCATGTTTGTCCAATTTAATAATTTTTCTGGCAAAATTGAGAGATTGCAATGAGAAATGGAAAAATGTTTAAGAGTTCGAGCTTGGCCAGTATTTACGGAGCCAAAAGCATTTTCGTGAATAAAAGATAAATTTTTGTTGGAATTCAAAATTATATTATCTAAATTTTTTAATTCACAAAACGCACAGTCTTCGATAAATTTAATGCTGGTATTGCTAATTTCCAAGTGTTCAAGGTTTGTAAGAGAAGAAATACTTTTGGGGATTGAAGTGATATTTGGGCCACTGAGATACAAATGTTTTAAATTTCTAAAAAAATAAATTTGCTGCATTTTTAAAAACTTTTGCAATGAGTCATCCTTTTTTCGGAAAAAAGTCTATAAAAACTTACTTAATATATTCAAATAGCTTTTCATCATTGATATTCGAAAACTTGCATTCATGACAATAAAAAAATGTTAGGTTTGAAAGGCCTTCAAAAAATTTTGATGATGAAATTTCAATACCATGAATATTAAGACTTTCCAATTTATTTAAATATTTGAATGGTGTTAATGAAATATTTATTAATGGATTTTTGCTTAAATCCAATTCAATCAAAGTTTTTCCGAGTTTTTCCGTTAAAATTCCTTCATGAATCGATGTAAGAGAATTTTCAGCTAAATTTAGAGCTTTTAATGAAATAAATTTATCAAAAGTTCCATTTTCAATTGTTTCAATTTCATTATGGCCAAAATTTAATTTTGTTATTGTGGTTTCTTGGCCAGGTAAAATTTTATCCTAAAAAAATTTGTGTAATTTTTGGGAAATTTTCAATTTTTAAAAATTGTTACCTTTTTTAAATGTTTAATTAAATTATAATGAAATGTGGCATAACTGATGGTGAAATTATTTTTAAGTATTTTGAAATCGGTTCGATTTACTTTATCATCATTCGCCCAAATATGGCATATAAAAGCATTTAAAGTTCCAGTAAAGCTTGTGCATTGACATGATTTGGCTGAAAAAACAAACAAACTTAATTTTAATAAAAAAGTTTGCTAAAAAAAACTTTCGCTGTTTCCAAAAACAAAAAAAGGAAGAAGAAATTCAGTTTCTAACAACTCTAACGGCTAGATAGCCTTTGGACGTAGTTTTTTCGAAATAATTAATAAAATCTAAAACTTACTTATTTCTCCATCAACTTCTTCGTCTTCATTGTCTTCTTCATCATCATTGGGGCAAGCATAAATAACTCTGCTTTCTTCATTTTCGATATTTGTTGTTTCATTTTCATAAGTTTTTGTTAAGGCAGAAGTTTCAATTACGGAAAGTTTTGGAGGAGCTTCAAAGGAATTTGTTTTATCCGAAGCATTACTACTTCTTTGAATAATCAAAAAAGCCAGTGCGAAGATAGTTAAGAATCCCAAAACTGCACAAACAAATATCCAAGATGGCGATTTTAATTTAGATGGCAACATTTTTTTCTTTTGCCGCTCAAAATATGTATGCCCAAATAAGCCAGCACAAATTTGTTTTCCACAAATGAAATTTTTTTTGAAGAAATTTTTTTGAAGAAAATATAAGGTCAAAATAATCAATAATAAAATTGTTTTCTATGGAAGCCAAAAACCCCTGAATTGTAGATAACTAAGAGAAAAGGTCATCTTCACAATAATGGCAAAGCCAAAAAAAAGTTGTGTATGTCCTTTTTTGTTTTTACTCTTTTTTTCCATCTCATAATGCTTTTGATTTTTTTCCCTTTGGAAAAGCAAGAGAACTAATTTTTGTTTAGAATGCTAATAACGCGAATGGAGTTCATAAAAAATGGTTCGTGACTGATAGTCGTAGTAGTTAAAATATATGCTTCAGTTGAAGTTTGATGAAGTGGTTCAGTTTTCTCCTCACTATTTTGAGTAACAACAAATACCAAAGCAAATATTATGGTTAAAATCACAAAAATTATGGAAACAAGTATCCACGTTGGTGATTTTAATTTAGATGGGAACAAATTTTTTTAATCCAAAAAAATTACTCCAAAGCATTAATCAAACTTTTTTCTTGTGAAACAAAGACTAAGAAAAACTCAAAGAAAATAGTCAATAACAAAAATGTTTATCAGTAAAAACATACCTTGAATTAGATAATTAAGAAAAAAGGGTCAAACTCCAAAAAGTGAACAAATCAATAAATGCCAAAAAAAATAAGAGAGATACAAAAATGCTTTTTTTGGATTAACTACACTTATTTCATTGATGCGTTGAGTGTTTCGATATTGCATTGCAAACTACAAAATTTTTTGTTTTTTTGGAAAGCAAGGGCTTTTTTTGCCGGTGATTTTTCTTACTATTAAGTTAAATGGAAAATGGTTGTTTCTGGTTGTTATGGATTTGACCTTTGTTATCGAAAAAAAATACTGTTGGATTATTAAAAAAATATTTCAAATATTTTTAAAAGGAACTCCATTTTTTTAAATTTTTTTTATGATTTTGATATAATTAAAAATAACAAACGAAGAAATAACAAAAATCAAATTTAAAAAAATTCAGGCATTTATCGTGTCAAAATCATCTTGAGCTTTATCTTCTTCATCAGAATGACGACGATATTGAACATCGCGAACTCGTTTTCGATATAAATAAATTCCTGTGCTGCTCCCAATAATAATAACTAGAAAGACAGCAATCATAATTACAAGACCACGCCAATGAATTGAGTGGGTTTGATTTTTTGGTTGTGGTGGTTCATTGGTAGTAGTTTCCAAAGCTGTTTCATTTTTGCATAATGAAATTGTTGAAAGACTATAAAATATTTTGCCTTTTAATTCTGGTGGATTAAAACATTTAATTGTGTCAGTATGATATCCTTCAAAATGAGCTGGTGAACTTTTTACTCCATCGATTAACCATTTCATTGAACAATTACAAGTGTAAGGATTTTCTCCAACCGAAATAAATTGAGAATTTTCCCAATTTAATAATTTTTCCGGCAAAATTGAAAGATTACACTGAGAAATAGAAAAATGTTTAAGTGTTCGAGCTTTCCCGGAACTAACGGAGCCAAAAGCATTTTCGTGAATAAAAGACAAATTTCGATTATTATGAAGCGAAATTTTTCTTAAGTTTTTTAAGCCTTTAAATGCGCCGTCATCAATCGATTGGATGTCGGAATGGGTAATTTCCAATATTTCCAATTTTGTAAGTGCATTAATACTTTTGGGAATTGAAGTTAAAGTTGGGCCAATGAGATATAATTCTTTTAAATTTCTAAAAAGGAATTCATTTTAGAATAAAATATATTTTTTAAAAAATAAAACTCTTTTAAAAAATTACGTTAAATTACGGAAAAGCTTTTCACCGTCATTTTGGACCAAAGAAAAATTGCAATTGCTACAGTGCAAAATTTCCAAGTTTGATAAACCATCAAAAAAGTTTGAAGATGGAATTGTATTTCCATCAAATTTCAGTGACTTTAATTTAGCGAATCCGTTAAACAAAGTGGGTGGAATATTTGTTAATGAATTGTTTCTTAAATTTAATTCTTCTAAAGTTTTTCCCAAATTATCAGATAAAATTCCTTCGTGAATCGTGGTAAGAGAATTAAAAGCTAAATTTAAGCTTGTCAATGAAATAAATTTATCAAAAGTTCCATTTTCAATTGTTTCAATTTTATTGTTATCAAAGTTTAGATATTTTATCGCCTTCTCATATCCTGGCAAGATTTTATCCTGAAAAAAATATCTTTTATAAATAATAAAACTAATGGACATTATTGATGTTTTAAAATTCATACCTTTTTTAAAATTTCAATCGAGTTATATCTAAACTCAGCATAATCGACAATAAAGTTGTTTTTGAGAATTTTTATATCGGTTCGATTAAGTTTTTGATTAGAATCAACGCAAGTTAACATATTAAATATTCCGATAAAATTTTCACAATTACATATTTGAACTGAAAAAAAGTGAATTTAATTTTCATAATTTATCTATTTTGTTCTTATCGTAAAATAACTTACTAATTTCTCCATCAACTCCTTCGTCATCATATTCACTGTCTTCATTTGGGCAAGCATAAATATTGTTGCTTTCCCCGTCATCACTTTTTGTTCCATTTAATTCATTGTAGATGACTTTCGTTGTAGGAAAAGCAAAATTTTGTGATGGAGCTATTGGAGCTGAAACAGGTTTGGAGGCTGCTGAAGGTCCATCAGAATCGCTGATATTTTGAGACACCATTAATACCACTGCAGCGATGGTTAAAACCCCCAGAAATGCGCAAGCAAATATCCAAGTTGGCGATTTTAATTTATCTTGCAACATTTTTTTTAAAATTAACAGGAACATAAAATAATGGCAGCAACCAGCAAAATTTTTCAAAGAATGAAGATTTTGTGAGAAGAAAAATAAATTTCAAAAATATTACTTTTGTTATTCAATAAAATTGTTTATTGTTTATAGTTTTTTTACCAAAAAATACCCTGGCTCAGTTAATTTAGAGAAAAGGTCAACCTCCCAAAAAAAAAATGGCGTAAATAATGGATGCCAAAAAATTGTTTGGAGCATTTTTATTTATTAATATCGTAAAAAATGCCCGGCGAGCTCTCTTATCTCAAAGATTTTAACCTAATGAAAATGGGGTCATTACTAAAAATGCCCTTATATCCATTATAAATGTGAGAAGTAAAAGCACTTTTTTTATTGGAAAATTTTTATTTCACGTGTTTATTAACAAACAAAAAAAGGAAAAATAAACGGTACAAAAATCAAACATTATTTGTATCAAAATCTTCTTCAATTTTATCTTCTTCTTCACTTCGTCGTTTATATGGAACAAATGCAACCGAGCGTTTTTGACGATATACAAAAATTCCAATGGAAACCAAAAAGGCTAAAGCAAGAATTGCAAAAATAATAATTGCGAGAAGCCAATGATTTTGGAATAAAGCATTTTCTTTTAAAGCTGCGGCGGATTTGGATGTTTCGAGATTGCATAAATCTTCTTCGATCGAAATATTTGAAAATAATCGACCTTTCAAAGATTTTGTTGGATTAAAACATTCAAATTCGTCTTGAATTGAATTTCCATAATGTTTCGCAATTTTTCCATGCAAAAGCGAACTTGAGTTTTTTATTGCTTCAATTAACCAAGAAGTTGTTTGACAATCACAAATAAATGGATTTAATCCAATTAAAATATGTTTCACATTTTTCCAATTTAATAAGTTTTCAGGCAAAAATGAAAGATTGCAATTTTTCATTGAAAAATAATCCAATTTTGGAGTTTTTCCAGTCGAGACAAATCCAAATGCATTTTCATGAATGTTTGATAATTTGGGATTATTTGAAAGATAGATATTTTTGAGATTTGGTAAATTGCAAAAGACACAATCTTCGATAGTGGAAAAATAGTTATAATCCATATTTAAATATTCTAATTTGGTATTATTTTCAAATTGGTTTTTGACCAAAGTTGTAAGTTTGTTTTGGTCCATTCGCAAATGTTTAAGATTTTGAAGATGATAGAAGGCTTTTGGAATTGTTGTAATTAAATTTTGTGTTAAAAGGAGAGTTTTCAAGTTTCTGAAAAGTTTAATACAAAATAGCTAAAATTTACAAAAAAATAAGCTTACTTGATATGAATAAAGACGGCATCGTTAAACATTTTAATTTTGCATCCAACTAAATTCAAACTTTGCAAATTTTCTAAAGATTCAGGAAAAACATTTTCCGGTAAAGCAAAATCAATTTTTTGATTAAATTCCAAATTCAAGTGCGTCAATTTTGTTAAATACGTAAAACCAATGGAATTTAAATTTGGAAAAATATTGAAACCCAAATTTAAATGCAATAATTTTGCTCCAACGCTTTTAGTTAAAACTCCATCGGAAATATTTGCTAATTTTTGATAAGTTAATTGCAAAGTTTGGAGCGAAGCAAAATTATCGAATGTTCCATTTTCAATATGCAAAAAATCGTGATTAGCTTCGTTGAAATTAAAAATTAATTCGGTGATTTTGTGTTCTCTTCCAGGCAATAATTTTCCCTAAAAATTAATTCTTCTTGCAAAATACTAAACAAATTTTGTTAATCTTACTTTTTTCAAAGATTTAAATCCAAAATGATCAAACTTTGCTATTTTTAAAATAAAATCTGGATCCATTATTTGAATATTTCCAGGATGAGTAACATTTTCAAATCCAACTCCATCCGAACATTCAAGATTGTGGCCTTCGCAAATGCAATTTGTCTCTGGAAAAATTTATAAAACACCAATAAAAAATATGCAAATTTTTAATTTTTTTTAGGTGGTGCAAACCTGTTTCTTCATTTTCGCCGCAAACATAAATAATTTCACTTTCATCATTTTTCTCAATAGAATTTGTGGAATTACAAAATTCATTGGCAACAGTAATAAGAGGTGTGCCTCTTAAATTTGGTGGATTAGCACAAGCTAAAAGATGATTTTGAGCTGCGACATCATTATATCCTGCAATTGATCCCATTGGTCCCATAGGTCCCATGCCGCCTAAAGCTCCAATTACATCCATATAATGTTTAATAGATTTTATATAAATGGAATTTTTAGATTGAAGATCATTGATTAACCAAGCCATCGAACAATTACATGTAAATGGATTTGAATCAATTTCCATAGTATCCACGTTTTTCCAATCTAATAATTTTTCGGGTAAAACTTCGATTTGACAAAACCAAATTGTAAAATATTTAATTGGTGGCGAAGTGTGATTAGAAATGGCGCCAAAAGCATTTTCATGAATATATCTCAAAGCAGAATTAAAGCCCAAATTAATTTTTGTTAATTTATTTAATCCACAAAATGCACAATCTCCAATGTTTTCAATCATGTAAGCACCTATATAAAGTTCTTTTAAATTTGAGAGAACTTTAATGCTTGTTGGAATGGAAGTAACATCGATGAGACGAAGTTGTAATTCTTTGAGGTTTCTGAAAAAATAAGAAAAAATAATTTTTTATTTGAAACTTTTTGAAATTTTTTTTCATTTCGTTAAGAATTTTATATAGTTTTTATTTTGCAAATATGCAAATTTAGCACAAAAAAAATTAAAAGTTCCTTCAAAGCCATTTCATTCAAGGAAATATCCCGGCTCAAACATCTTTTCTTTGTTTTGTATTTAAAAAAAACTCACTTAAGATTTTTGAAAATATCGTTGTTTATTTTCGAAAAAGGACAATGTTTCATGTTTAAAACTTTTAAATTTGATAATCCTTCAGGAAAAATATTTGAGCTATCTAAAAATGGCCCCATAGTTCCTTCAAGATCAAGATGTGTTAATTTGGTGTAATTTTGAAATATTTTTAATTCCATCGTTTCCATTCCAAGAAAACTTAAATATAATTCTTTTAAAGTTTTTCCAAGTTTCGGAGTTAATATTCCTTCATGAATTTCTTTGAATCGATTGAAAGACAAGCTTAATTTTTTTAGATTAACAAAATTATCAAAAGTTCCATTTTCGATAAAATTAATTTGACCTTGCTCAAGCATTAATTCTTCTATGGTATTTTCATGCCCGGGTAAAATGGAATCCTAAAAAATAAAAATAATTTAAACTCAAGCTAAAATTTTGAGTTCAGAAGAAAAAACTCACTTTGGTCAAATTTTGAATTTGATTCTCACTAAAAATAGCTTTTTTTACAATAAAATTTTCTTGAAGAATTGTAAAATTTGTTCGTGAAATTTTTTGTTGCTCATTTCGACCATTATTGTAGCAATCAAAAATATTGTTAGAACATTTGCAAAGTTTACCTACAACAAAAAAAAGATGGAAATAAAAACTTATGTATATTTATTATTTAAAAATTTTGTGAAAATGTTTTACTTATTGTTTCATCATCATCATTTTTATCTCCGCAAGCATAAATTGCAATATCAGGAGGAGGAGTAACAACTTTAATATTCGTAATTGAACCAAAAATTTCAAATTGCCCTCCCGCTGGCTGTGATTCAGGCATTTCAAAAGAAGCTTCATAATCTTCAATTGTGTCCTTTGCAACAATGATTTTAGTAGGAGCTAGGCCAGTGCCATTAATCCTAATCGGATCAGAAGTTTTAGCAGGTAAAGGTGACGGAAGAGTGGCGTCATCCGGTAGTTTATCATCAAAAACATCTTGTTGTTGTTCGGTAGCAACAAATTTAACCAACAAAATATAGCAAATGAAGATATTGTAAAATAATTTACATATAGGAGGAGGTGGCTTCATTTTTAATTAAAGTAAACAATTTTTTCCAATATTTTCTTTCGAGAAGCCAAAAATAAAAGTTCGGGCAACCAAAAAATAATAAATAAATGAATGGAAAGAAATTTTTTTTGGGCGGCTTTGGATAAATTGTTGTTTTCCTAATAATTATGTATGTGTGTGTGCTTTTTAAACCCCTTCAATCAATCATTTATTTTTTCTCATGCAATTTATGAATGGCCCTTCAAAGAAGGGTCAGTTATAAATCAGCTTTTTTTTGAGACAAGTTGCCCACTATTACCCTAAAAATAAAGATCAAGAGAGAAAATGCCCTAAAAGATTTCTTCCATCTTCCATTTTTTAATTCATCTTTTTTTTGAGTTTTGTGATGTTTGAGATTAGAGGGATTAAGATTTCCTTTTACCATTTGTCATTTCCAATTTTTTGATCTCTGATGATTAGGTTTTTGGATGTTTTGCAAATAGACTTTAATTTTTTGTTGATGATTAAAATCCAATTTTATTTTAAAAAATTTAAAGGAAAAAATATTTAAAAAAACAAACAAAATAATCCATAGAAAATTTCAATAAAAAAATCATTCAATTTTCCAAAAAAAAATGGTCAAAATCAGAAAAGAAAACAAAGTAAATCAAATTTCAAAAAATGTGTCTTATATTTTTTAAAAAAAGTTAGATAAATATTAATTTGAATCAAAATCTTCTTCGATTATATCTTCCTCTTCACTTCGTCGTTGATATGGAACAGCAATAATTCGATTTCGATAAAAATAAATTCCAGCAATGCTACCTCCGCCAATAAATGCAAAAACAATAAAAATTATTAAAAACCAATGACGATCGAAAAAACTTGGCGTTGGGATTATTTTTTTCTCAGGACATCCATGAAATCGATAACCAATTTCAGTGGAATTACAAAATTCTTTGTGATATTTGTGAAGATAAATAAATGGAATATGAATGAATGGTGAATTATGGCAACGCAATTGTCGAACATTGTGGTCTTTATAATAGCTGCTAAATTCATGTAATTCTATTTTTTGTGCAAAAACCGAGCAATTTGACTGTAAATCATTAATCAACCAAGCCATCGAACAATTACATGTAAATGGATTTTGATTAATTTTCATATTTAAACCTTTTTCGTTCCAATTTAATAATTTTTCAGGTAAAATTGAAATATTGCAATTTTCAATTGAAAAATCTCTCAGGGAAAGAGAAGTACCATTTTCCTCGGCAAAACCAAAAGCATTTTCATGAATAAAATTTAAATGGCGATTATATTCCAAATTAAGTTTTTTCAAATTGATTAAACCACAAAATGCACAATCTTCAATATTTTTAATTTGTGATTCATAAATTGTGAGTTCTTGCAAATTTGTTAGTGCCCCTAAACCTTTAGGAATTGAGGTTACTGAATAGCCAACGAGGCGGAGCTTTTGTAAATTTCTAAAACATTGGAGAAAAAAAATTATTAACTCAATATAAATAATTTTTATTGCCACAGTTAATTTTTTTATTAAGAAACCAATACTTTTCTCAATTTTTTTAGAAAGTTTTATTTATAAAAAGCTTACTTTAAATTAACAAAGAAATCATCAGACAAATTTGAAATGCCGCAATAATAACAATCCAAAATTGTTAAATTTGATAAACCTTTTGAAGCTTGAGTTGAATTCGATCCACCAACAAGCAAAGAAAGATTGTTGTGATATAAATTAAGTTCATTTAAATTACGCAAATTTTCAAATGAAATAAATTTTAATGAATTTCCACTTAAATCCAATTTTTTTAAAGTTTTTCCAAGTTTTTCAGTGAAAATTCCTTCATGAAGAATTTTTATATTGGAGTGAGCTAAATTTAAATTTTTTAATGAAACAAATTTATCAAAGGTTCCATTTTCAATTGTTTCGATATGGCTAAATTCAAAATCCAAATCTTCGATAGTTTTTTCATGGCCGGGCAAAATTTTATCCTAAAAAAGATTAAACAGTATTGGATTATTGTCGCTTCTTTTTTGTTGTTGTAACTGGAAGAGATTTTGTAAATTTTGAACTTTTGATTTTGTAAAGTCTTTCTTTAAATTTTATTTATCTTTGTTTTAACCTTTAGTTCGTTTTTCTTCTTTTTCTTCTTTCTCACGAACGACTAATTTTTGATTGTGAAATTTTGTCGTTGTCTAAAAAGAGAGCGCTTTTGCCGCATCCGTAAAGGTGGCTGGCACCGCGCACTTTTTCTAGAAGCGTTTAGAAGCTGCTCATCTCAGGGCAGCCTAAACGGAGTCCGTATAAAAAGGACTCGACATTAAAGATCTTGGTCGATTTTTGTTTCAATTTTATTTTTGGTTGCTTTGGTATTTGGTTGAAGAGAGTTTGGAAATAAAATAAATTAAATATATAAATTTGTCTAATTCTCTCCCATCGCAAAAAGAGCTTAAGACCGTTCGAGCCGAGGGCCCCAGCAGTAACAGTTGTAATAAAAATAAAAAACTCACTTTTTTCAAACTTTTTATGGAATTGAAACTAAAATCTACGATTTTTACAGTAAAATTTGATTTGAGAATTATAAAATCCGTTCGATTTACACGTTGAAGATAACTTCGACATTTAAAAGTATTGTCTGCGCAAGTGCACTTTTTACCTGCAAAAAATAAATTATTTTTTTCCGGCAATTAAAAATATTCCACAACAAAAATTTACTCATTGTAAAATCATTTTCGTCATCCTCGTCACTACAAACATGAATTTCATCATCGCGTGGAATAACAACAACAGTTTCGGTTGCATTAAATCCATCGATGCTAATAATATTTCCTGATACATCGCCAACATCGATATCAGTTGTTGTTGTTGCTTGAGTGACTAAGACGAGAACCAAAAAATAAAAAAGACCATTAAAAATTATGCCATTTTGAAATGGTCGCTTCATTTTTAAATGGACAAAATTGAAATAAAAAAAAAGTTTTAAAAAAAATGTCCAAATTTTCAACAAATAAAAATTATGAATGAGAGAATAAAAATCGTCATTGTGATCCAAATAATTAGAAAAACTAGAAGATTCTTTATCAACTTTTTTATTATCAGAAAAAAAACATGCCTTGAAGATAAAAAACCCAAACCATAACATATATTTTTTTATATTATTTTAAAATATTGCAGAAAAGCAAACATCTTATCAATCTTGTGCTGCCCAATTTGGTTTCCTCTTATCGGTTGATAAAAATTAGTAAATGTGTCAAAGATAAAAAAAAAAGTATGGCTCTGAGAGATTTTTTTTGATCTTTGTATTTGGAAATTTGGGAACGATAGTGTCTTGCTCCACAATGAAAAAATATATTTTTCTTCGACATGCCACTTTTGATCCAAGTGGATCTATGAGTTTATCAAAAAATTTTTTTGGCAGATTTTCTTCAAACGGAAACGAATCTTTCTTAAAAATATAATAAAAAGTACATTTCTGTTTTATTTTGTTTCGAGATACGATATCTTTGAATATTTAATTGCTACAACTTTCTTAAAATGGACTATTTTTAAAACTAAACTTCCTTATTTTTTGCAGCAAAGTTTTAATTTTAAGCTTTTGAATACAAATGTTCAAAAATAATTTTGTTGTAATTATTGAATTTCTGTATTTTGAGCAACATAAATTTCAAGATATATGATTCTTGAAAAAAACAGGAAACAGGATGTAATTTCCAATAATTAAATATTTTTTTTCGTAAACTCAAAATTTGAAAAAGTGGCGCACTTTTCTAATAATCTTTAATCATCCTGTTTTCTTTCTTGCCAACAACATCGACATCACAATTCCCACGCCGCTTTAAGAAACCAAAGCTAGGTCAAAATTATTATTGAAAATTATTTAGAAACCATTATTCACCAACAAAAAAAAACTGAGGAGTCGCAATTATTTATTCATATTTATTTTTTTCTGTTTTGACTCACACTTTTTTTTTTGTTTAAAGTTTATAGTTTTGTTTTGACGCAGCTTTTCTAAAATGTTGTGGCTACGATAAAGCGAAATTAATTTTATTTTTGAAATTGAGTTCATATTTTATTGAAAGAAAAAAATGTATGAATCTTTAATAAAAGTGATATATATTTTAAATATGTTAGCTGGAACCGCGGCAATGGTAGTATTTGTTTATTATATGAAAATTCAAAAAGAAAGGCTCAATCAATTTCCAAAAAGCTTAAAGTAAGTTTTTATTTTAAATTATTCCAAAGCAAAAGCTTTAAAAAAATAGTTCCAAGCTACAAATATATCTTAATAAAAATTGTTTTGAAGCTAAAGTTTCGTAAAAAATTGTACAGAAATAAAAAATTTTAAAAATTCATCGACACGGCTATTGAACATAAATTTAGGCGCTTTCTTTTCGAGACACAAAAGTTTTGGACTTTTCCATTAAGAAATTTTTTTACAATTTTTTACTTTATACCGTAATTTTTCAGACTCTACCTTCTAACTGCACCATTTCTTTTTGCAGTTTTAACCGCAGCAGGATCAATATATTTTACAATTCACTTTTTAATATTTCAAGATGAAAAAACTTTCTTTTTTAAAGCTATTCGCTTCACCGTTGCAATTACAGCTCAACAAGTTCGAGCAAGTTTAATTTTAATTGTAATTGAACGAATTATTTCAACGATATTTCTTGAAAAATATAGCAAATTTACTTCGAGTTTTACTATGTTTATTGTTTTATCGATTATATTATATCTTTATACTTTTATTTATACTGCACCGAGCATAGTTTGTAAGTAAATATTTTTTAGGAACTTAGAGTATCCAAAAATTTTCTGACGAAAATTAACTAAACATATTTTTAGTTTAAAAATTACGAAATAAATTCAAATTTTTTTATAGCTCAGAAATTTAAAATAAAAAAGTATTAATTCAAAAAAATGTTGAAGTTTGCTAATATTTTTTTCCAACCCATTTACATACAAAAAATTTAAAAAGCTCCCATTTTTGTTTCTCTCTCTCTTTTATTTTCTTTCCCATCTGATAATGATTCATTATTTTTTCTCTTTCCTTGAACATGTCCTTGGCTGCATTGCTGCTCGTTTGGCCTGCAGGAATAGTCGAGTGGACAGGGGCGCATCCATTCTATTCTGCAGAGCTGTGAATTCGTCGCCTATGAGAAAATAAAGCCTTTCCTGAATGCGCACAAAAAACATGTATTGTGCATTGATTTCGGCCAAAATCAATAGTCATTCAAAGGGGAGAAGAGTTTTTTTCTTTATTTTTTCCATTTTTAACAAAATTAAAATAATTTAAATAAAAAAATAAATTTAAATCATTTTTTTGCAGGGATTTTTATAACTGATTTTCAATATTTTTATTACATTCTTTTATATTTAAATCTTTTCCTTCATGGCTGTACGGTAATTATGTCTCATGTCTTACATCGACGCAATCGAACCATGTATCGTTTGCTTGCGTATAAAGTTTCTTTGAAGCGGCGATCACAGGTTTGTTAATTTATTTTATTTTCTCCTGGAAAATAATTTTTTTTGGAAAAAAGTGTACTAAAAATTTTTATGATTTTAAAACTTTTTTTGACGGGAAAGCTTGACTCAAAAAAGTGTTTGATTTTCAGATTGTTGAAAACATAAAAGTTTTGAGTTTTTTGTGGCCAACGATTTTACTTTTTTCTACCATAGCTCCAATTGGAATTATTATGACTATAGTGTTTGCATTGTTTACGAATCAACCTGCTCCAACTTGTTTGTTTTTGATTGTAAGTTCTAGAAGAAGCAGACGATTTTTAAAATGTAGCATTGTAAACTAAACAAAAGTTTTTTCTTTTCAGACCTATAATATCGCTTTCGCATTGGCAATATTCGTTCGAATTAAAGCAAATTTAAAACTTCAAAATACGATTCAAGTTGAATCTCATACAACATCAAATAATTTAATTGTTGAAAGTGCACTTGGAAGAAATTTGCCTACAACGATTTCACATGATAATTATTTTAAGGAATTAAAGCAACTATGGGGCTGACAATGAAATTTGTTTAATTTATAATAATTTTTAATTGTTATTAATTTTGTAAAACGCATTAAATTTTTAAACCTTTTTTTCTGTTACATCTTCCAAGAATTATTTAATAAGTAATTAATAAAATAATTAATTTTTATAGTCACGATCTTCCATTTTTGTTTAGTCCTCGAACGCCGTCATTCCCTAGCAACAGGATGAAATATCTTGAGCAAACAAACGTCTTAAAGAAATAAATCAAATTATAAACATATACAAAAAAAATTCTTTAACTCCGCGAAAAAAAAAGAATTTTTTGTCCATCGATTTTTTTGACATTTGATTTAACATTTTGCCTTTAAAACATTGTTGTCTCACTTTAGTTCACTTTTTTTTATTTTTTGAATATTTTTTTTTTCTAATATTTTCAAAGGCCATATCTCATCACATAAAAGTTTCCGAAGCATGCAAGATCAACTTTGGAGATTCTTCAACACCTCTTAATGTGGATCAAGAAAATTTATCTTCAATACCAACATATTCACAACAAATTAATAATTTGTTTGAACATCTTGATGAATCTTTGTCGCCCTTTGGTTATACAAATAATCAATCTGAAAGCAATAATTTTCTTTCTAATTCACCAGTTTTACGTAAAAGATCAAGAAATAAACTTATATAACTTTTATC
The DNA here is from genome assembly GCA_028622995.1 of Panagrolaimus kolymaensis. Taxonomy (NCBI): domain Eukaryota; kingdom Metazoa; phylum Nematoda; class Chromadorea; order Rhabditida; family Panagrolaimidae; genus Panagrolaimus; species Panagrolaimus kolymaensis. The sequence continues at coordinate 726,927 of JAJQJQ010000063.1, forward strand.
TGATGTTTTCATCAAAAAAATAAGATGCCCATTGACTCACCACAAAGAAGGCGATTTTTTTCTTCTTCGTAAATCGATGGAAGAAAAACCCCATTCATTTATTGACTTTTTTTGGTTTCGCAATTTTTTTTTAAATATTTTATTCCTTTTTTTATAAGTTTTTTTTTTTGAAAAATGAAACTAAATTTTCGAATACTTTGATTTGGAAGCCTTGAGCATCCTTTCTAGTAAAACAGGTTGTCATTCCGTGTCAATTTACTTTTTCATTCACAAAAAAATGAAAGGAAAAATTTACATAAACATGAATGAAAACGCAGAAAAGGGTTTTACATTCTTATTTCATGCAAATAAAGAGGTTATGATTAGCGGCTTAGGAATCATTTGGTTCCAATATCAAGAAAAGGATACAGGAACCCAATTTCAAGGAAAAGATCCAAAGACCCGCTTTTAAAGAAAAGATCCAGCGATACATTTTTAAGGAAAAGATCCAGGGTGAAGGATTAACTATTACAAAAAAGGTGTTTGGATCCAGAGGGCAAGGAATAAGATCCAAGAGTAGCTAAAGGATCCAGGGCCATAGAAAAAAATCCAGGAGAACAAAAATATCCATGAGCATAGAATAAGTTTCAATAGCAGCTACATATTTTTATTTATTTTTCTTTCTTAACATTTTATTATTCATTGGCAAAAAACTATAAATTTGCATAAAATAAAAAAATCCTTTCAAATCGTATAAAAAACAATTATAACGATACTTCATTTTTAGTCTACAAGCTTGCTTGGAGACAGTTGACGCATTTTTTTACGAACTATTAAATTTTGTTTACGTATCTTAAAGAACCAGAACCAATAAAGATTAAATATAAAGATCCAGGTCCTATAAAGGATCATATACATCCAGATACAAAAAAACAAAAGAATTGTCTCCTTCTTTGTTAAAAAATTTTGGTTTATAAAGAAATCATTCAATAATTAAAATATCCCATATGTGTAACTTAAAGCAGCCTACATTAAATAATCACGGGGCATTGCCCCTCTCCTTCTGTGCGCAGCTGCCTTGACGTGGCGAAGGAGCTTGAGCTTATTTTTTAATTGAATCCGTAACTAAAAACTGTGCATCTAATAAAGTAATTATAAAAATATACCTATATATAATAATAAATATGGACATGTTACATTTACTCGGCGCGCCGTAGGCGCGCCTTTACGCCTAGTACTTTTATTAAATTATATTTATTGCCTTTTTTCTAAAGTAAAAAACTTAGTCAAAAAAAATATATATAGAATATATTTATTGAAATATATAATAAAATTAATATTATTCCTATATAAGAGAAAATTAATATCATAGCAATAAATATTTCTCTCGAAGTTCGTGATGCGAATGTTGCAATTATTTTGGTTTAAAAACTGTTAATATATAGCAACAAAAAAAAACAATGGAATAAAACACTGCTTTTTCTTTGGGCTTAAAAAATATAAACAATTTTGATGAAAGAATGGTCGATAAAAATGATGTATTTAGCTTGAGAAAAAAATTGTTTATCTTTACACAAAGTTTCTTTCTCACTTGGCTGTTGGTTGGATAAATTTTTGCATTTTCACATTTTTTACACTACTGCTATTTTTTGAATATTTAGTTCTATTTTTTTTCCAAAGAAATTAAGGGAAAACTTATTTTCTAAGGATTTTTGACAAGTTATTTATTCTTAAAAATATTAAACTTTTAAGCCCCAAACAAAAACTTCAAATAAAAATAATTTGTTTAGTGAAGAGAGGCAATTCATTTTTCAAAACATTAAAAAAAATTGTAATGACGTAGCAAAAAAATGAAGATAGTTTTTAGTGTTTCGCATCTCATATGGAAGGTTGCTCCATGATAAATATGAAATTTTGATTTTTTAAAGACAAATTACTGAAGACAAATAATTTATTTTTTGGTTATTCAAACGAATGTGGTTCAATGGAATTTTTTGGATTCTCTCAAGCAATAGATTTTAAATAAAGAGAGAAATAATTTTTTTTGTGTCTAAACTTTTAAAACAAAAACATTTATTTTGTTGCGCTGGCTTTTGAAGCAAGCTTGCATAGAAAAAAAAAGAAGAAAAAAAGCATTTTTGTTTGCGCAAAAAAAATCGATAATTTTATGCAGCAAATGTTGTTTCATTTTATTTTTTTGTTTTTGGTTGGCGGTTGCTAATTTTGTTTTAACGTTTTGCCTTTTTTGTTGTTGTTTCACTTTAATCCACTTTTCTCTTTTTTGAATATTTTTATATAAATTTTTTTCTATTTTTTTGTTTTGCAATGATAATAAAATAAAGCTGAATCTTAATTCCATATTTATAAAGCGGTACTTCTTCAGTTTAACCACCTTATCAATTTTTATTTTTTATTTTTCATAAAACTTTATTTGCTCATACCCAAGGAATGGAATCTCCTTGGCAAAAACTAAAAGCATCACATAAAAGTCATTTTGAGGCTCATCGTTTTCAATTAGCAGACTATATCGGTGAACATACTTGACGTAAAGAATATGGTACCGATGATTTGGCTTTTTTTAATTTCTGGAACCATGTTATTGAATAATACATATAATCCTGAATAGATTTAATCTTTTTCTCAATAAATAATTATGTAAAAAATATGGTAATAAAAAATAGTCTCGAAAGCATCAAGGTTTTTTCTTGAGCTTTAAAGCTAAATATGTATTTTTATTTTTGTTTTCAAACGTTATAACTTTGTTTTCGATGCCAAGAAAAAAAAGAGGCATTTTTTATATTTTGTTCAAAACACTTGACAAACATTTTTTCTTTCATTGATTGGTATCAAGAAAACATCTGTAATTGTTTTCAACTTTTGTTCATATGTTTTTTTACCACAAAAAAAAAACCCTGGAAGGTTGAACATCATCAACGTAAACATAAGAATAATATTATAACAGAAAAATTTTTTTTAGCTGATAAGCTTCCTTTTTCAATTTCATACATTTTTTTCTTTTGTTTCCTTTTTTCCGTTTCCTCATTCTTATTTTCTCTCACTTTTTTTCGTTAACTTTTGATCACCAAATTTAGTGAAGAAAAAAATAAATAATGAAAAACATCATTGTTTATTAGTTAGCTGTGTTTCCTTTTTTATTTTTTTCACATAATTTTAATGTTTTAACATTCCTTTCTTCGCTTTTTTATTAGCTGTTGTTTTGTTGCTTGCTTGTATCAATGTAAAATATTTTATCAGTCAGTGCGTTTTTGTACTCAATATTTTTTCTTTCTTTTCTTTATTGATTATTGTCAGAAAAAAGAGGTAGAGTGAATTGTTGTTGTGAAGGATCCATGGAAAAGGGTGATAATTTAGAAATGAAAAAAAGTTAGATGGTTTTTTGAGTTTGAAAAAACTTATGTTTGCTTTCTTGAAAGAATAAATTAATTTATTTCAAAGAATTTCCTCGGAAAATTCTTATCCAACCTGTTTTTTAAGAAAATTTAACGCATTTAAACCAAAAAGAGAGTTACCTGAATTCTTAAAACGCAAATATTTATTTTCTATTTTTTTTCGATGAATACCCAACAAATCGTTTTTTAAGCGATTAGGTTTTAACATTTTCAAAGCATGCTAAATTCCGGGTACTCTTACCTCAAAAAAGTTCTCAAAACTTGTAGTCATTTTTTTCTTTGTTCGAGTCAAATTTCTATCATGATTCGTCATCTTTTTTTTTACTTTTTTTCCCTTGTGATAATGATAAGCAGCAAGCTTCCCTTCCTATCCCACGGAATTCCCGTAATAATAATAGTAACATAATTTTCAAAAAATAAATAAAACATTTGTCATTTATTTTACCGTTCGTTGAAATTGGATTACTAGCATTCGTTGATTTTTTCTAAAAAAAAAATTCCTTTGTTTTTTATTACTTTTTTCTTTCTTTACAGAAAAATCCTTATTTTTAATTTGGTTTTTTTGTTAAATATTTTCCGTGAATGTCATCAACTACTCCATCAACGGTGGAAATCGATGAACTTGCTGCTGCAAATAATTCCTCCAATAATGGCTTTTCAAATAATGAAATTCATTTTCGTCCATCAATCGATGAGCCCCATTTAAATTATGTTCACAATAATTTTGAGGACGAAGAAGACGAAAGAAAAAATGAAAATAACGAAGAAAATAAATTAGATTTTATTAAAAAAACTTTAAATTATATTAAAATTTCTTTATCCCAATTAACTGTGGAACCAATAATATTTTTGGTTTATTTAGGATGGATTTTTGGTAATACCATTCAATCACCAGGATTATATAGAAAGTAAGTAAGATTTGCAACTTGGAGAAATTTAAATATTTTTCTCAATTTATTTATCCAAAAATCAATTTCGAACAATGAAACTTTCGTTTTAGAGATCCATTTTCTGTAAATTTTTTGTTATAGAATTTTTTTATTTTTGAAAAGCTAATTACTTTAAAAAAAGATTTTTTTATTTTCAATTTTATTTATTTTTCAAACAGATTTTCTTTTTCTTTTAGAATTTGTGAAATGTATTATTCCGATGATCCATATATAAATTGTTATCACATAGATGCAGAAAATATTGAAAATAAAGTTCAAATGCATTCCGCTGAATGGTCTTTATATAATTCATTGGCATATTTAATTCCAGCAATTATTGCTGATACAATACTTGGAGCATTTGGAGATAAATATGGTCGACAAATGAATATTTTAGTTGGAATTGCTGGAATTGCAATATCTGAATATTCTTTTTCTTTGGCTTTGAGTCGATCGATTGCAGCTCCATATTGGACAACCACGGTGGTTGGAATTTTCACGGGGTTCACGGGTTACATAGCCATGGTTCCAGTTTCATGCAATGCATATTTGGCGGATATAACAGACGATCCTCAACTTTTAACTATTCGTTCTGGGATTTTTAGTGTTTCTCAATCCATTGCATCCGTATTTGGCGGGGTTGTGGCTGCTTTAGTGGATGGAATTTCTATTCCCTTAGCAGTGGATATTGAAATATTAATGTATATTTTTGCATTTATTTATACTTTTTGGAGAATTCCCCAAAAACCTGGTTTCAGGGAGATTGAAAGGAGAAGTCGAGGTTAGTTTTTTAAATTTGCTAAAAAAGTAATTTTTTTCGGTGGAGTGCTTCTAATTTTTTTTGTGAACTTTTTTGACTATTTTTAATTTAAAAAATGCATACTAGCGTCCTAATTTCTTGGATAACTAATTTTTTTGTCCATTTTTTTTTTAGTTAATACCCTCACTTCCGTAACCTCAAATATTTATGATGTTCGAACATTTTTTCTTGAATTATGGCATTTATTAACAATTGGTTTTCGCACTTATGTTCGAAGAAGAATTGGATATCGAAGAGCTTTTATGTGGATTACAGCTTTAACTTTAATGGTTACTTACACCACTGCTGTGGAAACTAGAATGAGTTGAGAATTTATGCAAATTTTTCAAACGATTAAAGTTTGTTTTGTAGGTCAAGTTATAAATAGTTATGTTTTTCGTCGGGCTGGAGATAATGGATTAAATTGGGATTCATCAGACTTAGGGTATTGGAATGCTGTGGGATACCTAATTTGTGAGCAATATTTTTTTCATGGCGAGACTCTAAGTAATATATTTTTTTAGTGATTATTGGAACCCTGCTTGGATTATTCATATTTAAGAAAGTCTTTCATCTTCGTGAAACTACAATTATTATTATTGCAATTATTTCAAGTAGCATTCGAACTGCGATTATTGCATTCGCAACAAAAGATTGGCAAATGTATGTTGCAAATGTGGCTGGATTATTTGCTGGATTAGTTCAGCCTGCAGTGGTTTCATTTATTGTCCAAGTAAGTTTTAAAAGACCTTAATAAATAAATAAGTGACTCTTTGCGTCTCAAAGCGAAACTCCTTAATTTTGTGAAAATTTGGTTTATCGCGGAAACCTGTAAATCCGGTGCTTTTAAAACCTAAATTTTTTAATGTCGAAAAATAATTAAATCCCATTTTTTAGATAGTCCCAAATGAAGAAGTTGGCCGTGCATTTTCACTTTTTGGTATTGGCGGCGATCTATCTTTCATTATTGCGAATGTAGTTTATAGCAATATTTATCGAGTCACAATTGATTGGTGGCCTGGCTTTTTATTTATATTTATAACAATCGTTCAAATGCTGGTTTGCTTGGCTATGGTTTGGGTCCACATAGAAGCTGTGAGAGAAGGAGTTTTTGCTGCTCCATCGGAACCTCCAAGAGATATTCAACGTGTAAGTTTTTTAAATTTTTGTTTAGAAAATATTAAAAAATTAATTAATTCCTAGGCCATTTCTGAAATAGGTTCAGAAGGAACAAGAATAGAATCCCCAGTAATTTCCGCGCCAAAGTCAAAGAAAATGAAATTTAAAAAGAGAGGCAAGGAACCCCCATCGATTTATGAGCACGCCATAGAAAGGGGAAGAATGAAAAATTTGCAACCCATTTGGAGCAGTAATGAAAATATTCATGTTCGAGACCATGCTGGAAGCTTTTATTAAAAATATAATTTGAGTAAAAAAGCAATGGAAATATTTGGAAATTTATTTTATCCCAATTTTTTTTTCCGATCTCATTTTTTAAAACTTAAATATAAATATTGAAATTACTGTTATTTTTTTGTTTTGATTTTGACGTTTATTTTTTAAATTGTATTTTTTATATTCAAAAAATGTACATATTTTTTTCCACTGTAAAAAACCGTAATAAACAATTCAAAAAATTAATTTCTTTAGTATTTTAATTATTTTTAAATTCTAAAACAAAGTGAATAAAATTTTGTTGCGCATCCAGCAAAATCTCTTGTAGCCACGATAAATCGGCATCGACAACGGGCATCATTATGAAATCCAGGCAAAGTTTGATCACAACTTTTATCCGTTTTTGGATGTAGAATTGAATCGGTGGAAGGGCTTAATTGGCGGCATTGACGGAACTGAAATTTTTTTGTAATATAAAAATTTAATTTCATAAATTATGTAACAAAAAAGTTTGTAGATTTTTAAAAAGTTTTAACTTACTTTTTTTTGTTTTTTATTAAATTCTTTTTTGAAAATATTAATTTTTTTGATTTCATTCTGAGACTTCGAAGAAAATATCCTTCTTCGATTTGGCATATCTCGAGCTATAAATTTTTTATTGCTACTGAAACTTGGTGGTTCTTCGAATAATCCATTTTCAGGATTTCGCCCAATCCAATCTGGTGGCGCTACACCTGGAGGGGAACCAATAGATTTTCGGGTGGTGGTTGTCGTTGTTGATGGTGTTGATGAAGTTGATATAATTTCATGCCCAAATCCATGGGAATCAAATTCCAATGGAGATGAAGTTACTGGAGCAAAATTCCATACATGATTGTGACTATCATCAAAAGTTGTGGTTTCTGAAATTAAAATTTTAAAATATTCGAGTGGCATTTTGATAATCGTTGAGTAAAAAATATTCTCGAATTTATTTTTTTGGAAATTTTTTTTATTAAATAATCTAAACAAAAATTTCTGATGATTAAATTATTTTTTGATATTTTAATTTAATAGAAAAAAGTGAGACATCTACCCCTTGAATGACTACTGATTTTGGCCGAAATCAGTGCACAAATAAACCTTATTTTTTTGTGCGCATTCGGGAAAGTCATTTTGGTCTCGTCGGTCGGTCCTGCCAGAAATAGTATGCGCCTTTATCCACTCGACTATTCTGGCAGGCAAAGTAAGCTGCAACTGCGCGGCTTTTATATAAAGCTTTAATTTTAATGAAAGAAATGTGAATTAAAAAAATGCTATGAGAAAAAAGTGAAATAAAAAAGTGGGCACTTTTTTAGCCACTCCGGCAAAAAAAAGCATTTCTTATGATAAAATAAGGTTAGCGGAGTAAAACACAAGGTTTTTTTTTTAAATTTATACTTAAAAATCTGCAAATCAGTAAACAAAATGTTTTTTGTTCATATTTATTTTTTGAATAAAAAAAAGAAAAAACTTTTGCCCTTTGAATGACTACTGATTTTTGGCCGAAATCAGTGCACAATACATGTTTTTGTGCGCATTCAGGAAAGCTTTATACCTATTCCTTATACCAATGGCACTGCCTGCCAGATCGAATGGTTCGCGCCCTAATCCACTCGACTATTCTGACAGGTTGAGTGAGCTGTAACTATGCGACTCATATGCTGCCATTGAAAGGAAGGCACAAATCACTGCAGTGAGGGATGGAAAAAAAATAATAAAAAAATTTTTGGTACTCTTACAAAAAAGATTTTACTGCGATAAAGATAAAGGCAATGAAAAAAATTTTCTTCTTAAGAATTGTTTTTTTTGTTTTAACTTTTTTGGATAATTTTTTCCTTATACCTTTGAAAATAAACAAATACAAAATGTTTATCAATAAACTTTAAAAAAATAGTCAAACCTGGTCTAAAAGTAGTCGTCGTTGGGGGCCTTCTTGTGGTGGATGTCCTGATAGTTGGCCTTCTTGTTGTTGTTGAAGGTGGTGGTTTTGGAAATATTTCTCCATCATGAACTCTTCTCACAGGTTTCAAAGGTTGCATAGCAAAACCAACATTTAGAGTGTTTGGTAATTTTGGCACTGGCGCAGCTGGAAATCTGCTCAATCTTGGATCCGATCGTGGAGGAGGCCACATTTCATTATTGGCTCGTTGAGGAAATAAATGGCCAACTTTAAGATTTTTAGGCCATGGAAAAACAGGAAAAAATCCAAAATCCACTGGTTTTGGTTCATTAAAAGTTTGTTGTTGCGGTTGGAAACCAATAACTCCGAGAGAAGGTTTAGTTTCTCGACCGTCATTATTTTTAGAAGAGTTTTTGATTACCGTAACAGAATTTTGAGATTGAGAAGTATTAACTCTGCCATCAACTTTTTTAGTTGCAATTTTTAAATTTTTTGGTTGTGAATTAAAATAATTTCCAACAAAAAATGATCCAACATTATTATTATTTTTTGAAGGTTGAAATGGCTGAAAAAAATTTTTGATGTTCAAAACACAAATTAAATTAAATAAAAATTTAAAAAGGGCAAGTGTCTGTACTTACTTTTATTAAATGCTGTTGTTGATTGTCTGAAAAAGACGTGGAGGCGTCTTCTTTAAATTGAGGATTTGAAGGGTTGAATGGAGTTGCAAATGCTAGAAAAAAATTTATTGAAATAATAGTTATTTTTTGTAAAAAAAAGTGCTTTAGAAAAAACTTACAAATTTGCAAAATGGAAGAAAACAAAGTTAGTGAAAGGAATAATATTATCATGGCTAAAAATTATGGTAATTACAGATTTGATGTTAAAAGATGGTTTCGAAACGAAAAACGAGAAATAAAATTTTTGAAATTTTTTTTGTGCAAAAAATAAAATTTTACAATGAATAATTTTTTTAAATAATGAAAAAAAAATGTTGAAGAAAGTTTATAAATTTTTCCATGACTCAAAAATAAGTCATAAAATTGTTCAGCTCTGTCTGACTAATAAAGATCCAAATAAAGTTAAGGTTAGTGATTTTCCACCCTCCTCTTTTTTTATACCCATCTTTAATTAATGAGGAACCCTCCAAAACTGGGTTATTCAAACAACAAAAAATCATAATAAAAAAAACAGCAATAAAAAATGAGGACCTTCAATCATAACCTTTTTTATAAAAAGAAAAATCTCCTTCAAAAGAAGAAGATTTTTTTCATGTTTGTCAAAAAGAAAAATAAACTCATAAACACGAGGGAATATGCTTTTTATATGTATGTATGTAGCGGGTGGCAATTGGAGAGGTTTGAACTCTTCAAAAAAGTGATTGAAATAAATCTTAAAAATTATAAATAAAAAAATTTGTGTGATCACCCCTCCTCTTCTTCCTACACACGGTCACGGATCATTTCATATTAGTGTCCTCCTCTCCTCATCTCTTCATTTTGCGCATCTTCAAAAAAAACATGGAGAAATAAAAAAAAAATTCGTCACTCAAAAAACTAAAAAAAAGTGAATGAATGAAAACTACTGAATCGCCTCCGCAACGACGCCCATCCGATTTTTTGTAAATAAGAAATCAGACGGCAAAAAATAAAAATGAGATTTTAGAATTCTATAAAATTATTTATATTAAACCAAAATTCTTAAAAATAATGAAAAACACCCAAATAGTAATAAAGAAAATAAAATAAAACTCTAGAAACTCAATAAAAAAAGGTTAAAATAAAACTTTTTTATGCTTTTTTAAGAATCGAATGAATGGCTTCCGGTCAACCAAAATAAAATAAAATGTTTGTGTTGTGTTTTTAAATTAACCCAAAAGTAAACGTAAAAAAAGAAAATAGAAAAACTAAAATAAAATCAACAAGGTCATTCATTCAAACAAAAAAAACATTATTTACTTGAACTTCTTTTTTAATTTTGGGTGTATGTGAGTCTGTTCCATGTAATTCCGAGTAAAGTGGAGAAAAAAAAGAGATACTTCCAAGCAATTTTTTTTCTTCTTTCAATGGGGTTATTTTCAAAAAGAAAAAAATTAATTTAATTAAAATCACTTTTTGACCACAGAGAAAAAAAAATAGATACGTATATCTCTTTTTAGCCACGTGGTTTAATTTTTTTAAAATTTAAGTGCTGCTTTCAAAAAATGGAAATAAATTGACACAAATTATTTTTTTGAATAAACTTTTTTTTCAAATTTCATTCATAAACTTTTTTTTTTAAAATAGTTGCATTTTTTGTAACAAATTTTTCCAATCCTCATTTATTTTTTGTTTGCAAACAAACTGAATTTTCTATCTTTTTTCTTTTTTGTTGGTTTAAGTTGAAGAAAAAAAAACTGTTTTTGACCGCAAAAAAAATATAATTTAATTCACTCAAAACTTTTGTCTGTGTCTTTCTTTCCCCTGTCTCTTTCAACCTAAAAAAATGATCTTTAGTTTATTTATTTTTTATTTTCTATGTTTTATTTCTTTCAAAATATGTGCTTCCTTTTAAGAAAATTTCTAACAAAGAAAAAAAGCAGTTGTAATTTAATCGGAGAAAGGCATCCTTGTAAAATAAAAAATAAATGCTTACAGTTTTTTTTTCAAAAATTAATCATAAATTACAAAAATGAAAAATTGTGACAGCTTTTTTTAATAAATAAAAAATCTTCTCAAATTTTTCGATTATTGAAATTTATTATTAAAGTTTTACGCTTTTTGGAGGTCAAGGAAGAAGAATAGTTTTTTCTTCTATATTTTTAATCAAGTTTGAGAAGATGAATATTTGAACCAGATCTTTTCAATTTAAGAAAACATAATCCAATCCACTCACTTGATTCAAGTATGAAAACTGAAACCGACGACGACGACAATGGTGTGAAGAAGAAAAGTGATTTGTTTCACAGAAAAAAGAAAAAAAAGGAATGAAAAAGGCTACATAAATTTTATTTAACAAAAGTGTTCAAAAAAAAGTTCCCAGAAAATGTGAATGAGTGGTTTTGGAAAATAAAAAATAATATTTTCATTTCCTGAAGCTCCATTTTTAAAATTTTAAAAAAGTTGTAAAAATATTTGAAAGTTTTAAGCATTTGAGTTGCGAGAATAATATTTTAAACTTGTGAATAAAAAATAAAAAAAACTTTATAATTTTTTATTCTAAATTTTATTTAATACAAAAAAGCTAATAGTAAATGACAATATGTACAAAAAAATTTAAATAAATTCTACCATACAAAATCAAATTTTAATAATCGAGTCTAATAATTTCAACTTCCACACTTTTTTCTGGAAGAAATTTATGGGCGATTTCAATTCTAAAAAAGAGCTTTTGATTATCAAACAAATTAGAAGAGAAAATTTACTCTTTAAATCGATGTGGAATTGTCACACTATGACCTGGAGAGGGGCAACGATGTTTAAGTTCAATATATGGATCGGGATCATTCCATGAAAATACATCATCCCCACATCCTTCAACCACATAATTTCCATTTCCATCAGTTATAGTGGAACCCATAAGATCATCGGTTTCCCATGGCAAAGCTGAAAATATAATTTGTTTTTAAATTGGCAGAAAAATTCGTCATAAGATATAATTTTTTTAGATTTTTAATATTTTTATTTTAATTAATAAAGTTCAAAAATTTGGTTAGAATAAGAAATCAAAAAAATTAACAGCCATTTTTAGAATTAAATTTTTTGGTTCCACAATCCAAAATTTTAGAGTTTTGTTTATTTTGGAACAAGTTTTTATTTAATTAAAAAAATAACTTACAATCTCGATCCAATAATCTCACTTCAACATTAGCAGCCATATATTTATCGGTTGGACATGTAACTTTTCCCGTGGCTCTTACACATCTCGTTTTAGCATTCACTGAAGCCGCAAAATAACATGCAAAAATTAAAAATAATGAAAAATACATTTCTTTTTCTATTTGTCTACCTAAAAAAATTATTTCAGCAAAGTTCAAGCTGGTCGTAAACAGAAATTGTTTTTAATGAAAAACAAAACAAAAAATTAAGTTGTGTCTAATTTTGGGATGGATGGACACAAAAAAGCCTTTGCTTTTGCCTTTGATGTAAGGCTACTAAAAGTGCTATAAAAGTGTCAATCTTCTTCTTATTTTTTGTTTTTTCATTACTCAAAGAAAACCTTTTTCATTAATTTTAGAAAGATAAGAAGGAAAAGAAAATAAAAGCAAAAAAAGTTTCATTGAAAGCTGTAAAAACCGTTTTTGTAAGGTAAATAAGGTCAAGTTGGAAAAGTTCGTGGAAAAAAATTGTTTAGTGATAAATAAAAAAAGGAAAAAACCATTGATTCAAGGATCGATAAACATTTTCTTCCATAAAAGAAAATAATCAGAGAACATCCAAAAATCGACGAAAAAAATACTCAAAAGCCTATAAAAATAATTTAATCTATGGGCAAAAATAATTTTAAAAGTTAAAGATTCGAAATAAAATAATTGAAACAGTAGCAAAACAGGCGGCTAACGTTATGAGAAAGTACTCTCCACAGAAATTTGTTTTGCTTATGCATATCCAAACTTTAGATACTTAAATCAAAATTTAAAAAAATAAAGCTTTTTCTTTTCGAGTTTTTTTTTTGCTTTTTAAAAGCCATCACCAAGTTTCAAAAAATCAAAAAAAAACCAACACCAACAACAACTATGCCTCCTTGAAAAAGAAATGAAAAAATGCAGTAAGCAAAAGAAAAAAGCAGATGTAGCATGTTTTAAACAGTTGTGCTCGCTATTCCACTTTCTCCAAAAATAAATATGCAATTGTCGACAGAAAGAAAAATCATTAAAGCTTTAATGAGACCAATTAGTTGTTTTTTCCTCGATTTTTCATTTCAAAAAAAAGCAAAAAAAGCAGCTGGTAAAAAAATGGTTTCAGCAAAAAATGTCGAAGTTTATATTATCTTCTTTTTAAGCAGCACACACACCTCTGTCATATGCTTGCAAAATTGGCGCCAGTAGTTGTTTCTCCATTTTACAGTTTTAATAGCTATTTTTTATATGATTGTATTGTAATTAAATTTGGGTGGTCCAGACATATAAAATTTTTTTTGATTAATCAGCTGCCTTTTAACTGATTTTTATCGCACACACAAACATAGTTGTATAACTTGTAATAAAACAGCTGCCCGTGTTCGCTTTTAGATTTCAATTGCAGATAATTTCTTTAACATTTTTTTATGTAAAAAACTAATAAAAAAATGAAAAAAAGATGCCTCATAAGTCCTGAACGCACTAAATCATGGTTGGTCAAGAAATGTTACTTTATTTTAATCACCGGCGAGGATTCGAACCCAAAGTTTGATAGGAAAGTGCAAAGGCAATTGCGCCTTTCACCACTCGACCATCTAAACATTCAACGGACACGCTTTGAAAAAGACTTAGATTGTTTGAGTTTTTTTGAAAACTGAACAAAAATAAAAAAAGCAAAAATGCTTTTTAGTGGATAAAGATTTTTGAATGACTTTTTGATAGCTTTTTAGAAATTATAATATTACTTGATTTTTAACATAAAACAATAGACACAAGTTATTTACATGTTTATGGGTTGTATTTGTTCAAAAAAAAAAGTACAACAACGACGATCGCATTAAAAACAATAATCAAGGAAACTTTTAGATAAGAAAAAAAATAATCAGCTTGCTTTTAGCCATTTTAATCATCGATGTTTTGGTACACAAAAAAATTTTCATCATACAAAAAATAACAAACAATTTTCTTCATTTTTTTGTTTAAAAAAGTATTCTTTTTTGGATTTTCTTTTGACTCTAATAATTATTCAAATTTTGTTTTTATTTTTACACAAAAATGGCTGCTTTCAAAAAACTCTCAGTTGGCGCAATGAAACCATGGTTTCCTGAATCAAATTTAGGCGAATCAAGTTTCACGTGTGCTTTTTTGCTTGAAAAATTGCGAGAAAATTGTGAACAATTTCGTGATCTTGAGAAAAAATATAAAGTAACAAATGTAAGTTTTTTCATTTTTGGTTTTCATTTCGCGCAAAAAAACTCATAAAAAAATTTATGTGTTTGCGTCGATACAATTTTTTACTTTTGGACTTTTATAGATTCGAGCCAAAGACGTTTCTGAAGGAAGTGGATATCTTTCAAAAGTTTTTAAATGTGACATCGCTTTAAAACCCGACGACCCAGCTTCCAATGAATATTCTGCCTTGTTTTCGGTGGTCCTCAAACAACCTGGAGTTGAATCGGTTGAAGCAAATTTTAGTGAATTCACAGAAATGACAGATGAAGTAAAAGAGAAATCTAAAAATGATATGATTTCAATCATCATTAAATTTCATCACAACGAAAGCACCTTTTATAAAATGTTTGGAAAAACTAATTTACCCATTCCCAAATGTTTTGGAGCTGATGAGTGGATTCCCGATAAAAAACAATTTGGATATATAATTATGGAATTTTTAAGTAATGGGAAATTTCCGGAATTGCACATTGGATTAACCGAAAATCAAGTGAGTTTATTTTTGGTTCCCTAACCTCAAAAGTTACACTTATCATTGTTAAAAAGCATTTAACATTGGAAAATAAACATTTAGAGCTATAGATAATTTAGCATAATCATGTAGTAAATTAAATTTGGGCATTTCATGCATGTATAAATCAGTGCATAGTCATACAGGCGTAAAGTTAGTATTGAGTTGAATTTTTAAAAAATGAGCTGTAAGCTAATATAACTAAATCATCAGAATTCATTTCATTGCTTGATTTTGTTTTTTAAATATATTCTTTTATACAAAACGCAAATAAAAATCAAATTCAAATATTCAAAAAAATGCGAGACTTAAGAGAGGTTCTGCGAGTTGATTCAAATAGGGCGGAACAAAATTTTTAATATTTTTTATTTTTCTTTACCAATCGGTTCTAAAAAATATTTAAAAATTATTGGTAATGAGCTTTTTTTCAAAAAGTGAGCAGGATATGCTAATTTTTCCTTTTGAAGTTCAAACCATGCATTAACTTCAAAAATTCGGCTAAATTCAGCCATGAAGCATTAAAATTAGGTATTTATCCCATATAAGGTAATCGATTGCGAGCTAATTTATGGTGTATACCATATATTTTAATGTTCACGAAAAACCAGGAGAAATTTGCATATTTAAACTTCAAATTGATGCCATTTTTCAATCTTGACCTAGGGGATGCTGTTCTCAACACCAAAATAACGCCCAGAATCTCCTCTTAATTATGGTTTAGACAAAAAAAAATTACAATGCCTCATTAAGGATTTAAAAATCAAAACGTGCGCGAGACCACATTTTTAACTGGGAAAATGCTTTTTCAATTTTTTCTTTCATTGAAAACAATTCGAACATAACGCCAAAAACGAAAGAGAAAAAAGTAAAAAGCACCATTTTCCCCGTTAAAAATGTGGTCGTTCGTACATTTTTATTTTTAAATCCTTAATGAGGCATTGTAATTTTTTTTTGTCTAAACCGTAATTAAGAGGAGATTCTGGGCGTTATTTTGGTGTTGAGAACAGCATCCCCTAGGTCAAGAGTGAAAAATGGCATCAATTTGAAGTTTAAATATGCAAATTTCTCTTGGTTTTTTATGATATTAAAATATACCGTATACACTATAAATTCGCCCGCAATCGATTACCTAATATGTGATAAATACCTAATTTTAATGCTTCATGGCTGAATTTAGCCGAATTTTAAAAGTTAATGCATGGTTTGAACTTCAATATCATGAATTAGCATATCCTGCACACTTTTTGAGAAAAAGCTCAACGCTAATAATTTTTAAATATTATTTTGAACCGATTGGTAAAGAAAAATAAAAAATAAAAAAAATTTTGTTCCGCCGACTTCGAAAATCTTTAAATTTACTCGTAGAGTCTCTCTTAAGCAAGAAAAATTCAAACATTTTTTTCTTCATCGCGGAAAAAAGAATCATTGTGTTTTTTTATTGATCGCTAGCGTAGCATATATTATGAATCATAATTTCTCGAGTGTAAGAAAAAAAAAGTTGGCAATTGTAAAAAGCAAAATCTAGTTTTAAATAAAAAGGAGTTGTTGTTGATGACTAATAGCCTAATAAAAAAAGGAGCGACGTATTTCTAACCCTGTGGAGAAACAATATTCAAAAATATTTTTTCTATCAAATAGAAATGCTACGGCATCGCTATAATTTTTTTCTGGGGTCATTAACTTTGGAACATTATATTTCGATTTTTTTAAGCTTAACAAGATCTTGATTAATAAAAGAACAGGTCGGTTTTGCTTATTCACATAGTTTTCTAATAATATTTCTTTACATTTTTTTAAAAATTGTTTTTTTGTTTAGCATTATTGGCGTTGTCCATAAAATTAATAAATTCCAGTATGTTTGGAGAAAAAAAATTTTATTTGATAAAAGGTGACACTTTTTACAAAAAAAAAGAAACGAAAAATATATTCAAATATTCAAAGAAAAAAAACTGAAAGCACGTATTGCAAAAAATGATAGAAAAGCAAAAAAAGAAAAATTTTTCTTTCTTTTTTTCGTAACGCCTTTTTTTGTTTCAACCAAAGCATGATTCATGCCTTTGATAGATAAAATATTCCCTAAGCGACGTTATAGATATAACAGAAAAAGGTTACGCTGTAATAGTATTTTAAGATGGGCAAATCCAGCTATCAAAATTGATGTTGAACTTTTTTTAAGCAATATTAAACTGCTTTTTTTAATGCATTTTAAAAGTATTAATAGTTACCATTTTTTAAGGTTATGAGCTTGCTCCGATTCATTGTAAAACTTCAAGCAACTGCTTTGAAAAATGAAGATGAATGGAAAGATATTTTCACTGAAGTAAACTTTGGCGAAGCAACCGATCCACAATTTGCTGAAAGTTGTTATGAAAATGTTAAAAAAGGAAAATCAGGTATCACTCATTTTCTTTATTATGGATTCAAAAAATTGTATTTTTTAAATTTGATTTTTTAGAAAAACTTGTTAAAAATTTAAAAAAGATGGAGAAATTTTTCATCGATCATGAAGCTGCAAATTATGTTAGTGGCGGACCATGGAAAGAATTAGGTAAGATCGTTACTTTCGTGGCGAAAGCAAAAATGAATAAAAAATAGCAAAAACTTTTTCAAACATTCCAATTTTATAAAAATTTCGATTTTATCATTTTTAGGAAATTAAAATTTTAAAATTTCACCAAAAAAACCCGAATTTTTAGGAATTCGTCGAATTTTGATTCATGGAGATTTATGGACAAACAATATTTGCTTTAAATATGATTATTCCACCAAACAAATCACCGATGAAATTCTTGCAATAATTGATTGGCAAATTGTTCATCCTGGAAATCCTTTGACCGATGTATCTCGTGTGCTTTTAATGTGTTGCAACGCGGATGTTCGACGAAAAATAGACCCAATTGTTATTGATTGGTACTATGAAAATTTGGAAAATGAAATTATTGGTGAAGAAAATCAAAAAATGCCTTTTACCAAAGAAGATTTAATTATTTCAAAAAGATATTCGGATTTGGAAAATATCCTATTCGCCACTTTTATGCCTTGCATTCATTATCATGGCGGAAATCCTGAAGCTGATGCGAAACGAGATGCATATATGCAACGATTAGAAGATTTATTGGAAGATAAAATTTCTATGATTGAAGAGCATTTTTCACATGTTTTGAATCCTTAAAAAATAAAGCAAAGTTTATTATTTAAATTTTTTTGTTTATTTTTTATCCTTCCTAGTAATTTTGATTGGCTGTGGAAGCCTGGAAATCTATCATGGGAAAATTCAATAAAAATGAAAAAATTAGCATAAAAAAGTGAATGAATGTTCAAAGTAAAAAGCTTTTCATTGTATGAAAATGTAGCGTTGATGAGCGGTTGTTTTTTTGAGTTACCCAATGATGCAAAAGGATCCAAAAAAAAGCCATAGGATCCAAATACCCAAAACGAATAATTGGAAAGATTTTAAATAATGAAAAAATTAGCATAAAAATGAGTAAAAACTAATTTTTTTTCACAAGCATAATGGAATGAATTTATTATAATTTGCATACCGAAAATTTAATTAAAGCAAAACTTGACAAACAAAACAAATAAATTTTTTTGCAAGCTTGCTCGCAAACGGTGACCTTGAAGCTCTCTTGCTAATAGCTCACAGCAAAAACCTGATTTTGCTATCAAACGAAATTTTGTTTTTAAAGGTAACTTGGGCCTTCAAACCATTCATACCTTGGGATTACTTTTGTGATTTCAAGCACTACCTCTTTCGGGAGAACTACTATATTATTTTTATAATTAATTTCTTACTTTTGCTATTTATAATTGTTTATAATGCCAAGGCAAGCCATTAAAAGAACTGCTTCGCAAGAAGCTATCCATCAAGCAGAGCTAAAAAGGCGGAAATCTGACGTAATAAAAATCGTACATCAAATATGTCAGATGACCAAAAACAAACCGAAAATAAAAAGAAACGCAATCATATGCAAAATAGAAGATCAACATTATCCGAAGCTGAAATAGCCGTTAAAAATGAACAGAATAAAACAGCCAAAAGGAATAAACGTCGTCCACAAAACCAGATAACAGCAGGAGGAAAAGAAATCGATGATGATTCCCAACAACATTATCTTGGACCCATGAACTTGGAATGCACCCATTGTAGTTCAAAACACTTTGAAAGCGAAAAAGTTAGCAACAAAGGTTTATCATTCAGTTTATGTTGTCAACATGGAAGTAGCTTAAGTTTATCCGCTGAACTACCTTATCCTGAAGAACTCAAAAAACTTTTCGATATTAAAGAATTCAAGGATAATATTCGATATTATAATAGTGCCCATGCGTTTGCTTCATTTAATGCAGATATTGTAAAGTTTGGAATTAATCGACCAGGACCTTATTCTTTCGTTGTTCAAGGACAAGTTTACAATCAAATTAACACAGCCCTGAGAAATGCAGAAAATGAAACTAAATCATATGGCCAATTATATTTTACTGATCCACAAGAAGCAGCAGAAACACGTATGCAATCATTTTCAAAACTCAAACCCGAAATCACAAAAACTTTGTCTGTAACTTTGAGTCAAATAAACTGTCACGCGCAAGCTTATAAAATGATGCACGAACAATATGAAATGCAACAAGCTTTAGCAGCTCAAAATGGAACATCGCCTTTGAACTTATCAATGCATTTTAGTCTTAAAACTAGGCAAGAAGCGGCGCTCCGCGCCGCCATGTCTATTATATTACTAATTTTTATTTTTTGAATTTTATTGCAAACATATTACATACAATAAAAAAAGGAAATTTTCAATACAAAGTTGAGAGAAATTATAGATTTTCTTGTTAAAAGTTGAGAGAAGTTTTGGAGTTGGTATAGTTGAGGATTCCATTAAGAGTTGAAAAAAATATTTAATGATGATTCAAGATGAAGCAATTCTATTTGACAAATAGCGAAAAACATAGACTAAAAACAAAACATTATTTTGATATTAATAATAATAATAAACTAACAGTTTCACCAGAATTGCTACAATGTAGTTAATAAATAAGTCAGCATAATAAATATTGAATTGAAATTTTTGTTGATGAATTTAGATCATAATAAAATTTTGATGAAGCACATTATGTATTTGAAATAAGCGAGCAACAGTGAAAAGAATGTCCTAAAAACAAAGAAAATAACAAAATAGAATATGAAAAAAAAACTTACTGTTGATCTGAATGGCTGCTTCGTATAAAGTTGAATGAATGAATATTTTGTTTGAATAAAGATGCTGCTTAGTGTTTGCTCAAATCTGAAATAAAAAAAGAGAATAAATAAAATAAAAATAAAAGACTTACCTCCTGCTCCAACTCTCACCCCACTCCAAAATGCTGCATACCCCGCAGTAGGGGACCACCATAAAGGTGGTTTAAAATAGATCCTCCGAAGAGTTCGTCAATTAAGAAATCAATTAAGTAACAACATTATTAAATTGTTTTATATTAATAAACGAAAAATTTACCACCATATCTTTTACGTTACTTTATCTCCTAATTAATTATTTCCTTGTAAACATAATTTTTAACTTTATTATTCATTCGCTGTTGTCCAAAATATATTTTTAATGCAGACCACCTTTTTACTCGTGAACATGCCACATACATTTGTCCATGGTTAAAAACATCTTTACGCAAATCAATTCCAACAATTTCGAATGTTTGACCCTGACTTTTATTAATGGTCATTGCAAATGCGATTTTAACAGGGAATTGCCTTCGAGCCAATGTAAACGGATAATTTTCTTCGTTATATAGCAAGATTCGATGAATCATAACAACATCACCTTTTTTATCACCAGTTAAAATTTTACATTGCAATGTATTGTTCATTAAGCCAATAACTAATAGTCTTGTTCCGTTGCATAATCCTTCAGTTTGACTGAGGTTTCGAATGAGCATAATTACTGTATTTTTTCGCAAACGTAATTCATGAGGTGGCAATGATGGAGGATTTAAACTGTTTAAATATTCTTGGGTTAATAGTTCTTGTAAAGCTTCACCTTCGATTGCCGAATCGATGCTACTATAAATTTTTTCACCTTCTGCGGGTAACATTGCAACTACTTCATTATTTAATTCGTCAACATCTGCATTTCTTGCTGAAAGAATAGCTGAATTTGAAACATCGTTAAATCGATTTTGTCTAATTAAAGTTCCATAAACTTCTTCGACTAAATCGTTTTCAGTAATAAAATCAGTAGGAATTTCAAAATTGTCATTTTCATCATTGAGTTTTCCTTCACCGATTTTTAACAAATATTCCGCAAATTCAGTTTCTTCTGCATCAGCCCGCATATTTTGGTGTAATTTAAATTGTTCAAAATTTTTCCATAGGTCGCTGAATTTAATTGATAAATTAACACATTCGGATCTCGTCCCATTTTTTCTAACCGGTAATAATTGACGAAAGTCACCACCAAGTATAACAATTTTACCTCCAAATGGTTCGTCAATTTTGGTAAAATCCCGTAAAGTTCTATCCATAATTTCAAAAGCATATCGTGGTGCCATTGGTGTTTCATCACAAATGAAAACATCTGTATTTTTCAAATTTTCGGCTTGTTTTGTTTTTGGGGTTAAAATTGAATTTGAGTCCGAATAGAGAGGAACGGGTAACCCAATAGTTTTATGGACAGTTTTTCCACCGGGTAATAAAATTGCAGCAATGCCAGTAAAAGCCATGGTTTGAACCTTTTTACCTTTAGATCTCAATAAATGCCATAATGCTTTATAAACGTATGTTTTGCCAGATCCTCCTGGGCCATCAAGATAATAAAGTTTTTGGGAAGTTTCATTGATCTTTTCGCTTGCATTTAAAACTTTTTTAACAATTTCCTTTTGTTTGTCGTTCATTGTTGCATACATTTGCTCACCAATAGCTTGATCAAATGAAGAATCATAACGGTCATATTCTTCGTCATAATTGATATTTTGATTCATTGTTGGGAAATCTGATATACTTTTATCTTCATTTTCTAATAACCGGACAATTTCTCGATAAGCTTTTTGAATTGCAACTTCCATAGGCATTGTAATTGCAAAATCTTCAGACATGGCTTCTTTATATTCTTCCCAAAGATTATCAGGGGCTAATGGTGAGCAATGTATTAAAAGGCGTATAAATAATGATCGCATTTGGTATGGCATTAATGAAACACTGGCTTCTGAAAGAACTCGATACCATTCTTTGTCGTCTTCTACTAAACCCAATTCAAGACATGCTTCAGTGAATGTTTGGCAAATTTTTTCATCAACAGTCTTTAATTCGTCAAAACTTGTGGCTCCTTTAACATGATTTAAAAGGATTCGAAGGTGAAATAGTTCTTGATTTGTGGGAGAAACGGTGTACATTCTTCCGAGATTTTTAAAAGCACCTTTGCGTGTATTCCATTGAAATTTATTTGTGTTTTTATTTTTAGCCCAAGTAAAATGTTCAGGTATTTCACCATAAAAATAGTCCCTAGCTTTATGATCTCGTTTATTCAGTTCAAAGTAATCCATTAACATTGTTTTTTTATCTAAAGCTGCTTGTATTCCGTCAATGTTTTCTGCGTCAATAAAATTTACACTTTGTTCATTTGGCAAATGAAGTGGTAATCGGGTGATTGAGTGACTTTTACCATGCAATTCAAATTTAAAAATCCTCCAAGCTGCTTCGGCTGCACCCATATATCGGCTATTTAAAAATGATTCGCATTCGTCGTATTGCACAACACCATCAACGATTTTAATAGCGGCTGCATCATGACCTTTAAAAATGTATTTGTATAAATATTTTACTGCCTTAATGGATGAAACAACTTCAACGTTAATATGACAATTCATTAAAAGTAAGAGATTTGGGCAATGTGGAACGACATATTGGTTATCTACGACAAATCCGGAGTTTTTTGTAAAGGATCTTCTGTTATCTGGTCTTGCATAAGTGGGATAAGCGTCTTCATCAAGTGTAGTTTCTTCTTGGAAATTTTTAAGGAAACCTTTAGAACAAATGCCATCTTTTTCGCATCGAAAACCGCAAGGCCCATGAATCATGTGAGTGGAAACTAAATTAAAGAGATTTGGGAATTTTTCTTGATCGGGTAATTGTGCACTAATGTAACGGTCGATAACTTCAGCACTTCGCATTTTGTAATCTCCCTCCAATGTTATCAATAGATGAGCATGAGGAAGACCTCTTTTTTGGAATTCAATTGTGTAAACATAAGCTTTACAACTACCGAAATAACCCTTTTTTTCAATCAAATCGACGACGAAATTTAACTTTTGTTTAAAAACCCTTGCAATCAAATCAGGTCGATCTGCAGGTGTTTGCCCAGGAAATAGATTTTCAACTATTTCGGGCCAATTTGGGTTGCAGGTCATCGTAACAAACAAATCAGGTTTTCCAAGTCGTCGAACAATGGCCATTGCATCTTGATAAACTTGTTCCATGTAACGGGGAGATCCTGTATGGGTTGAAGGTAAAATTATTTTAGTTCCAACAGAGTTTGCGTTATTATCAATTTGGTGTTTTTTCATAAAAGCGTCAATATTGGCGTAACTATCACGATAAATTTTATTTTGATTTTTTCGAAGGTATTCAACTCGCTCTTTGATAATTTTTAAAGCTGTGTCTACTAACCATTGTTGGAAAAGTCGGCCACCATGTAAAACGGCATTAAATTCGCCTTCGCGTATTGAGATTTTAAATTTAGCGTAAGCTCCTCGAGTTAAACCTTCATTTTTCTTACTAAAAAGTTTTTTCATTTCGTGATGCCAAATTGGTTGTCCATGTGGAAAGAAAATAGGATAAAGCCACGGTTCAACATTTTTATCCAACGCATTAACAGTTTTTAAATGACGCCCTTCTTTATCGTAAATTGTTACATATGAATCTGGGATTTCACCGTCATCAGTAGTAGCAAAAACGGCAGCAACTTCATTGGAAGTTTGTAAATTAAATCGACGTGGATCGACACCTTTTTTAAGACTAAAATGCATTGATAAGTTCAAAGGCGATGTTCCATTTTGAGCTGCTAAAGCTTGTTGCATTTCATATTGTTCGTGCATCATTTTATAAGCTTGCGCGTGACAGTTTATTTGACTCAAAGTTACAGACAAAGTTTTTGTGATTTCGGGTTTGAGTTTTGAAAATGATTGCATACGTGTTTCTGCTGCTTCTTGTGGATCAGTAAAATATAATTGGCCATATGATTTAGTTTCATTTTCTGCATTTCTCAGGGCTGTGTTAATTTGATTGTAAACTTGTCCTTGAACAACGAAAGAATAAGGTCCTGGTCGATTAATTCCAAACTTTACAATATCTGCATTAAATGAAGCAAACGCATGGGCACTATTATAATATCGAATATTATCCTTGAATTCTTTAATATCGAAAAGTTTTTTGAGTTCTTCAGGATAAGGTAGTTCAGCGGATAAACTTAAGCTACTTCCATGTTGACAACATAAACTGAATGATAAACCTTTGTTGCTAACTTTTTCGCTTTCAAAGTGTTTTGAACTACAATGGGTGCATTCCAAGCAGGGTTTGGCGGAATTGAAAAAAATTCCGCTTCCGCGGAAGGCGGAATTATAAAATTCACTTCCGCAAAAGCGGAAGCGGAAGCGGAAGTAAAAAAAAGGCGGAATTCCGCAAAAGCGGAATGCGGAAGCGGAATTACCAAAAAAATTTTTTTGTTATTATACATACATTTTTTTTCCATTATAGTCCACGGTAACGATTTTAATATTGTATGTGTCTGTATCAAATCCTTTGTATCCAAAGTGGATAAATTTTATTTTTTCTATATGACGATAATCAAAAGCTAAAAGATTCTTTGAGACTGTTGCATGCTTTATTAATGCAAATTTTGACCTTGAAAAATGGGGACTTTAGAGTAAAAAAGTGCGATAAAGAGCTTCTTTACTTTAATGTTGCCGGGAAAAAGATCAATTTTGATTAAAAAATTTCTTTAATATGGGTAGCATGCAGTGTTGTCGAATATCGAATAATCGAATCGAATATCGAACGAATATTCGATTCGAAAACCGAATATTTCGAATATTCGAACCCGATATTCGAAGGTTTTCGAATATTCGACAACACTGGTAGCATGCAAAGATAATGTATTAATGAACTAAGGATAAGTTTAGCCACAATATTTTTTCTTATAGCACCAAAAAGGTTTGTTTTTACATCTAAAAGCATGTCGCGCTTTCACAATCAAAATTATTTATATTTTTACGATATTAAGAATTCCTAAATCTTTTAACCATCTATAGATATCATCATTATTTATACCAATTTTAACATAAATATCCCACTTTTGAAATTTTAAAGAATGCCAAACGATTTATTTCAGCTATTTTTGATTGCAAAATTAGTTTCAAAAAGAACCAAAAAACATTTTGTAAGAAACTAACTTATTTCTAATGCGCAATAAAAAAATCAAAAATGAAAGAAAAGTAAAATATTCTCCATGTACGCAAAAATAAAGAAGAACATATTTTTAATTTAAGTTTGTCTTACCCTACTGATTTCATTCGTTACAATGTACTGAAATAAAATTTGATTTCCCAGTGTAAAAGTGTTTACACTTTTATTATTTTTAAAGGCTTCTTTGGGCATTTGATCACAGAATTTTTTTATTATCAAACTCCCGCAAAAAAATGTAAAAGTTTTTGTTAAATATTTTTTAAAATTTGTTTAATTCCGCTTTCGAATTCCGCAAAATTTTGCGGAATTCCGCGGAATTTGCGGAAGTCCAAAAACACGCGGAATTCCGCAAAAGCGGAATGCGGAAGCGGAATTCCGCCAAACCCTGATTCCAAGTTCATGGGTCCAAGATAATGTTGTTGGGAATCATCATCGATTTCTTTTCCTCCTGCTGTTATCTGGTTTTGTGGACGACGTTTATTCCTTTTGGCTGTTTTATTCTGTTCATTTTTAACGGCTATTTCAGCTTCGGATAATGTTGATCTTCTATTTTGCATATGATTGCGTTTCTTTTTATTTTCGGTTTGTTTTTGGTCATCTGACATATTTGATGTACGATTTTTATTACGTCAGATTTCCGCCTTTTTAGCTCTGCTTGATGGATAGCTTCTTGCGAAGCAGTTCTTTTAATGGCTTGCCTTGGCATTATAAACAATTATAAATAGCAAAAGTAAGAAATTAATTATAAAAATAATATAGTAGTTCTCCCGAAAGAGGTAGTGCTTGAAATCACAAAAGTAATCCCAAGGTATGAATGGTTTGAAGGCCCAAGTTACCTTTAAAAACAAAATTTCGTTTGATAGCAAAATCAGGTTTTTGCTGTGAGCTATTAGCAAGAGAGCTTCAAGGTCACCGTTTGCGAGCAAGCTTGCAAAAAAATTTATTTGTTTTGTTTGTCAAGTTTTGCTTTAATTAAATTTTCGGTATGCAAATTATAATAAATTCATTCCATTATGCTTGTGAAAAAAAATTAGTTTTTACTCATTTTTATGCTAATTTTTTCATTATTTAAAATCTTTCCAATTATTCGTTTTGGGTATTTGGATCCTATGGCTTTTTTTTGGATCCTTTTGCATCATTGGGTAACTCAAAAAAACAACCGCTCATCAACGCTACATTTTCATACAATGAAAAGCTTTTTACTTTGAACATTCATTCACTTTTTTATGCTAATTTTTTCATTTTTATTGAATTTTCCCATGATAGATTTCCAGGCTTCCACAGCCAATCAAAATTACTAGGAAGGAAAGGTGTCGATCCACGTCGATTTAATTTACAAACTTCCAATGAAGTTGCTGCCGTTTTTGCTACTACTGATGACGGTGAAATCCCAGATTCATATGTAACAATTTACGATAAAGAAGGGCGTCATTTAAAAACTGTTAATGCGTTGGATAAAAATGTTGAACCGTGGCTTTATCCTATTTTCTTTCCACATGGACAACCAATTTGGCATCACGAAATGAAAAAACTTTTTAGTAAGAAAAATGAAGGTTTAACTCGAGGAGCTTACGCTAAATTTAAAATCTCAATACGCGAAGGCGAATTTAATGCCGTTTTACATGGTGGCCGACTTTTCCAACAATGGTTAGTAGACACAGCTTTAAAAATTATCAAAGAGCGAGTTGAATACCTTCGAAAAAATCAAAATAAAATTTATCGTGATAGTTACGCCAATATTGACGCTTTTATGAAAAAACACCAAATTGATAATAACGCAAACTCTGTTGGAACTAAAATAATTTTACCTTCAACCCATACAGGATCTCCCCGTTACATGGAACAAGTTTATCAAGATGCAATGGCCATTGTTCGACGACTTGGAAAACCTGATTTGTTTGTTACGATGACCTGCAACCCAAATTGGCCCGAAATAGTTGAAAATCTATTTCCTGGGCAAACACCTGCAGATCGACCTGATTTGATTGCAAGGGTTTTTAAACAAAAGTTAAATTTCGTCGTCGATTTGATTGAAAAAAAGGGTTATTTCGGTAGTTGTAAAGCTTATGTTTACACAATTGAATTCCAAAAAAGAGGTCTTCCTCATGCTCATCTATTGATAACATTGGAGGGAGATTACAAAATGCGAAGTGCTGAAGTTATCGACCGTTACATTAGTGCACAATTACCCGATCAAGAAAAATTCCCAAATCTCTTTAATTTAGTTTCCACTCACATGATTCATGGGCCTTGCGGTTTTCGATGCGAAAAAGATGGCATTTGTTCTAAAGGTTTCCTTAAAAATTTCCAAGAAGAAACTACACTTGATGAAGACGCTTATCCCACTTATGCAAGACCAGATAACAGAAGATCCTTTACAAAAAACTCCGGATTTGTCGTAGATAACCAATATGTCGTTCCACATTGCCCAAATCTCTTACTTTTAATGAATTGTGCTGTCAGTGACTCTTGTACTAAAGTTTTATCATTGGTAAATCTCAGAAGTTTATTACTATAAATTTTTTTCTGAAACATGGATCTATGAAAATAAATAAATTTACAATTTCTTATTAAAAAGGTGCGTTTTTGTTGAGTCAGAAAAAAATGCATGATGTTCTATGAAATAAATTTTCAAACTTAGAAAAGTACTTAGTTAGGAGAAAGATATGGTAGCAAAGTGATGGAAAGAAAAAAGTTTAAATTAAAGATTTTTCCATTAGCGCCCTCGGACAAGACATTATCTCAATTTTTTGAAACTAGTAAAATTTATGTTTTAGAAAAAACTTTGACCTCTTTAATTTTTTATAAAAGTTAAGTAAACAAAGGTTTCAAATTTTTTGTTGCATCTTTTAAGAAAAAAACTTTATGAATTTAAAAAAGTCCAAAACTACAATGTTAAGGCGGGTGCAAAACCAAAATAAAATAAGAAATAAAGAGTAAAGCAACGTAACTCAAAAAAAGTTGTTGCAAAAAATTTGAGTTTATTAAAAAAAAATTTTCGTTAATGTCTGTTTTTTTTTAAAGAATTCATTAAATATTCAACTTTTTTTTCTTCATTTTTCGCAGATGTTTTATTTTCCTTCTAATTTTTTTTTTCATCTCATCATTCATTTGCTTAGAAAAAATAGAGAGTAATAATAAGAGTTTTTCTTTTTTTCAATTTTTTTAATTTAGTTTCTCTCTTTTTTTGGTTAAGCCTTTAGATTCGTTGTCGTCGTTTCATTTGCGCTTTATATTTTTTCATTTATCGCTTCTTCTTCTTTTTTTTCTCTCGATGATGGCGGTCTTGTTGCTGCAGTGAGAAGCGTTGAAGAAGGAGGATGGGTTTCTGAGAATTTTTTGCTCGCATCATTCAAATTTTTTCAGCAACTCAAGGGTAAAAAGGTTGTAATTTATTTTTGCATTTTAAGGAAAATAACCGAAAATGCAAAAATTGAATGAACTTTATTTTTATTTTTTATTTATTTATTTACTTAGAATCTTACAGCGAAAAGAGAAGCGTTTTATTAATTAGCTTGATTAAATAAAATTTGTTTTAACTTTCTTTTTAAATTATAAAAAGTTGGTCTTATTTTATTAAATTCAAAAAGTCAGGGTTTTTGCTTTAAAAAATAAACTTTTTTTTCGGAATGAGAGAAACTTTAATTTTTTTACAATCTCGTGATCGCTGCAATTTAACCTAAACCTTAAATTCCACTTATTTAAATTTTTTATTGACATTTATTTTTGTTGTTCTTTGGCACGGTTGAATCAGTTACACCTGCTTTTTGAAAATTATACACCAACACTTCGGCTTCGAAAGATTTTTTTCTTCTAGAAGACAACAGGTTGACTTTGCCCTTCTGCAGTAATGTTTCTGAGAAATAAACTTCACTGGAAAAATAAAACACGTGTTGTAAAAGTAAAATTCTGATGTCAATCAAAATGTAAATGTTAAAGTTCACATTTTTTTTCTCGAGTCTTCCCACGAAAGCCTTTTAAAATAAAACAAAGGTGAAGGATGACATCGAAAAAAATAAGCCTACTTTAAAATTATCCAAAGTTTGAAAACATTAATAAAAAGCTTCATCGTGAATTTTGAGACATAAACGCCCACAAAAAAAAAACAGTTTTGACATTTCCAAAAAATTACCTAACGAATGGCATTTTTCTTGCACCTGGATTTCATAGTTTTTTTAAAGTGTCTGACTCCTTTACTTTTGCGCAAATAATTTTTTCTTAGAATGTTTGCAATTTTGGTTTATTTTCTTTTTTATTAATGGCATCATTAATGTTCTTACCACCACCTCCTACTCTTTAATTTTGCTCTAAGCACACTTTTGACATTTTTTTGTTTAAAAAAATCCTATCAAAATTGACAAATTATTTTTTCTTAAACTATGACAGCTTTCTATTATATTTGTACTTTAACTTCTTTTTTTTTGATGAGTTCAAACAAAACACACCCATTTGCATTTACATTAATATTTTTTGAGAGACATCACTTTTTTTTATATCACTTTGTTTTTTTTTACAGCTGCGCGTAAAAAATATTTTTTTCGAGACTTATAAAGTAATTAATTTTAAAATTTCTGACAATTTTCAGATTTCCTATGTTTATGGCATTATTTGAATTTGGTTGCTACTTGCTTTAAAATTTTTTAAATAAAGTAAAAATTTATTCAAAGATTAATGTTTTCTTGATGCAAGAACCCTGCCTCAATTCGACAAAATTTTATTATTTGTTGGCTTCATATTTATAAATTGCAAACAAATTATAATATTTAAATTTTTGTTCATTGAAAAAAAATAAAAATCTTCAACCATGGCCGAAGACCATTCATATTACGATGAACTTCAGCGCTCTATTCCTGGATATCATTATTACGTGTATGTCAATTGTGGAATGATTAGTTCCATGTATCCTCTCTGCATTTATTTATTATTTGTTCGAACTGATGTGAAACTAAATTTAGCTTATAAATATATGCTTTTTGGATGTGCCACGACTTCATTCCTAAATTCCATTTTATATTGCCTTTGGGCTCCCGTCTTAACTCCAGGCTTCTTTGGTGGAGTAATTACTGGAGTTTTGAAACATTTGGGTCCGGGAGCGAATTTACAATTCTTCAAAATTGCTTTAATTGTGTTAACCAATTCTGAACTTTGCACAATTTTATTATTAGTTTTCCAATTTTCTAATTTACAATCAAATTCATTTTTATCAAATTTTGGTCGAACGGGTAAACGATTAATTATATCATATTTTTGTTATCTCGGATTTTTGATTGCTATCGCATTATTTTTGGTTCCATTTTCTGCAAATAATTTTAATGAATTTAAAAATTATGCTTTATCCCGAAATGATAGTAGTTTTATCAAAGATTTATTGTCTCAAAACGAAACAACAATTATTTTATCTTTCGTTGCAAAACTCAATCCAGCATCATATTTTTTGGGTATCTTTGAACTTGGATCTTCAGTACTTTTATTTTTTCTTGGTTTTTATTATACTGTAATTGTATCCAATGTAATTACAACCACTCGAGATGTGGTCTCTCACACAACGTATATTCGTGAAAAAATGATGCTTCGAGCATTTATATTTAAAACTATTATGATGCTCATTTTTTATGCCTTTCCCATGCTTGGGTATACTGTAGCTTTATGGTTAAATGTAAAGTCGCCACTTTTTATGATGGTTTTAAATATTATTATGGTCTCTCATGGATGGATAAGTTATTGTGGAACGATAGCTTTAATTGGGCCATATCGAAGAATAGTTTTATCGCTGATCTTTAGAATCCCTGAAACTAATGTAACTATGGATTCTTCGGTGGCGCCCAGTTCGGCGGTAATGAGAAATCAATCTGGGCCATTAAACAGCGAACAACTTTCGAATAGTACGTAAAAAAGGTATTTTTGAGATACTAAAAACATCGAAAAAATAAAAATTTATAATTTTCGCGTCGAGACAATTCTTTTAATTCAAAAAAAGACAAATTTTGCATCCAAATATTTTTTTAAGAATGCAACTTTACTTTGAAAATAAAATTTTTAATTGATTTTTTTGTTTGTTTTGAAATTTTGATGATCATTATCTTTTTTTTTTGCAGCTTTACGCACTCCATCTCCAGGTGTCAAAAGTTTAAAGATAAATTCAATTAATGTTGAAAAACCATTTATAACCAAAGTGACCTAATAATAAATACATAATTTGAAGCTTTAAATTTAACCATGTAATTTTTTTTTGAAAGATTTTTATTACATTTTATAATTGTAAATTATATTTTTTTTGTTGTTGGTTGTTTTTGAACTTTCATCTTTGTTGCAGTTTTAGAAATAAATAAAAAATGTTTATAGTTTTATGTCTTTGTTTTTTTGCCAAGGATTCACTTACGCGTAAATAATTTGTAATTAAAAATTACTATGAAGACGTGCAAAAAGTACTTTTAGAATATCAAGGAAAAATAGTTTTGAATTTTTAAATAACGATGTCATTGTAAACTACATACAAGTTTTTAAGCGAAAATACAAGGTTTGCAAATATTCAAAGCTGATCAATAGGAATCAAAAATAGAAATCTTTAATCTCTCTCATCTCGTTCAATAATTTCTCTTCTTTCTAAAAAAAAATTAATGGTCAATGAAAAGCTTTTAGGGGGGGGGGGATTTTATTTTGATTTTTTTGGTCGTTTTAACCCTCACTCAAAAAACAAGAGACTTGATTTGAGATTTTTAACCTATTCTTTTAAGTGCCATCCAAAAATTGCATGAGAAAAAAATATTGTGGTAGATTGATTGATGGCGGTTAAAAATCATAATTTGATTATTCATTTACTCTCAGAGGATTTCTTCTTTTCTTTTTTTTAGATTAACCAAAAAATAGTTTGTTAGAAAATATTTTTTCTTTAAAATGAAGCCAGCTTTTATTCGAAAATTATTTTACAGTACCTTCCTCATCTGCTATTTATTATTAATTACTTTTGGTGCTAGTGAAGAAGATTATATTGAGGATTGTGGTGATCCCGATGGCGACGATTATGACCCTTTAGAAGCCGTTGTCGTGGATCCAATTCCCGTTGGAAGTGTCATTAAGCAGCCTATTAAAAGCAACGAAACCATAAAAATCCTTGATGATTATGATGTGCCTGTTCATCCAACAACAGACATCTTAAGGCAAAATAAAAGCGACCATCTTGATGGTGATGAAAAAAATGCTGCTTCTCAAGCTGTGGAAAATATTGGAATTTATGCTTGCGGCGATAAAAATGATGATGATAAAACAATAAGTAAGTCTTCTAACCTATTTTTTTAAATAAAATTATTAACCCCAATTTTAATCTACTTTTATTTTTTTTACTTCAGATAAACTTTGCAAATGTAAAAAATACAATATATTTGATTGTTTCAATGATGGAAGAAGACACATGCCAATTATTCATACAAATCTTACAATTCTTAAAGCTAACTTTACTGTAAAAAAGGCTATTTTTACGAATAATGCTATTCAAAGCTTGAAAAAAGTGAGTTTTTTCTTCTGAACTCAAAATTTTAGCTTGAGTTTAAATTATTTTTATTATTTTTTAGGATTCAATTTTGCCCGGGCATGAAAATACCATCGAAGAATTAATATTTGATCGAGGTTTTATTAATTTTATCGAAAATGGAACTTTCGATAAACTTGATAATCTAAAAAAATTAAGCTTGTCTTTCAATCGATTCAAAGAAATTCATGAAGGAATATTAACTCCGCAACTTGGAAAAAATTTAAAAGAATTATATTTAAGTTTTCTTGGAATGGAAACAATGGAATTAAAAATATTTCAAAATTACACAAAATTAATTAAACTTGATTTGGGTAACAATCATGCTTTAGCTTTGGGTGGTTCAACTATATTTCCTGAAGGTTTATCAAATTTAAAATTTTTAAGTTTAAAATATTGCAAACTAACAGATTTAAGAGATGATTTTTTCAAAAATATTATGTAAGTTTATATTTAATTAAAAAGAAATGTTTAGTCGTCTCAGAAGCAAAAATATTTTATGTGTTAAAGCACTTACTTTTTTGTATTTTTCCTTGCAAGACCAAAAATTCGGTTGAAATAAACTTCATATTTGATAATAAAAAAAAGAATTGTTTAAAAAAATTTTAAGTTCAAAACGATTTTAATGTTTTTTTCTTTCAAAAAATTCAACAACCAAAAAAATCGAAAAAAATAACAAGCACATATTTTCCAGAAATCTTAAAGAATTGCATCTTAAATTTTCTGAATCTGATGTAACTTCAATTCCAACAAGCATAAAGACATTATCAAATTTGGAAGTATTATCCATAAGTTCTTATGCCATAGAATCCATAGAAGATTGTGCATTTTGTGGGCAAAAAAAATTAACAAAAATTAATTTGGGTTTTAATCCTGCATTAAAATATATTCATGAAAATGCTTTTGGCTCAATCAGTACCAGGGAAGCTCCACCAATCAAGCATTTTACTATATGGTTTACCGCCATCGAAGTTTTACCTGAATTGGAATGGAAAAACATTGAAATCATGGAAATTGATTCGGTTCCATTTACATGTAATTGTTCGATGGCTTGGTTACTTAATGATTTAAAATCTTTTAACTCAATTTATAAAAAAACTATTAAACATTTGAAAACAAATGATGGTTATGGTGGCATGGATGAAGAAGGAAAGGATGAATTCCTTCACAACGGATTTTTTATTTGTCATGAACCACCAAATTTTTATGGCATTTCTTTGCTTCGCGTCCCAGATGAATTTTGTAATTCCACCAATAATGATGAAATTGATGATGATACTGAAATTATTTATGTTTGCGGCGAAAATGAAGAAACACGTTTGCATCACCTAAAAAAAATTAAAAATTTGCATATTTTTTATTGGTGTTTTATAAATTTTTCCAGAGACAAATTGCATTTGCGAAGGCCACAATCTTGAATGTTCGGATGGAGTTGGATTTGAAAATGTTACTCACCCTGGAAATATTCAAATAATGGATCCAGATTTTATTTTAAAAATAGCAAAGTTTGATCATTTTGGATTTAAATTTTTGAAAAGGGTAAGATTAACAAAATTTGCATAAATTTTTATCAAAACTTAAAAACTCGATCTTTTTTAGGATAAATTATTGCCTGGTCGAGAACACAAAATCACTGAATTAATTTTTAATTTCAATGAAGCTAATCACGATTATTTGCATATTAAAAATGGGACATTCGATAATTTTGCTTCGCTGCAAACTTTGCAATTAACTTACCAAAAATTAACAAATATTTCCGATGGAGTTTTAACAAAAAGCGTTGGAGCAAAATTATTGCATTTAAATTTGGGTTTCAATATTTTTCCAAATTTAAATTCCATTGGTTTTACGTATTTAACAAAATTGACGCACTTGAATTTGGAATTTAATGAAAAAATTGATTTTGCTTTACCGGAAAATGTTTTTCCCGAATCTTTAGCAAATTTAAATAGTTTGAATTTAGTTGGATGCAAAATTAAAATTTTTAACGACGCCGTATTTATTCATATCAAGTAAGCTTATTTTTTTGTAAATTTTAGCTATTTTGTATTAAACTTTTCAGAAACTTGAAAACTCTCCTTTTAACACAAAATTTAATTACAACAATTCCAAAAGCCTTCTATCATCTTCAAAATCTTAAACATTTGCGAATGGACCAAAACAAACTTACTACTTTGGTCAAAAACCAATTTGAAAATAATACCAAATTTGAATATTTAAATTTGGATTACAATGAATTTTCAACTGTTGAAGACTGTACTTTTTGCAATTTGCCAAATCTCAAAAATATTTATCTTTCAAATAATCCAAAATTATCGAGTATTCATGAAAATGCATTTGGATTTGTCTCGAATGGAAAAACTCCAAAATTGAATTATTTTTCAATGAAAAATTGTAAACTTCCAAATATTCCTGAAAACTTATTAAATTGGAAAAATGTGAAACATATTTTAATTGGGTTTAATCCATTTATTTGTGATTGTCAAACAACTTCTTGGTTAATCGAAGCAATTAAAAATTCAAGTTCGCCATTGCATGAAAAAATTGCTAAACATTATGGAAATTCAATTCAAGATGAATTTGAATGTTTTAATCCAACAAAATCTTTGAAAGGTCGATTATTTTCAAATATTTCGATCGAAGAAGATTTATGCAATCTCGAAACATCCAAATCCGCAGCTTTAAACGAAAATGCTTTATTCCAAAATCATTGGCTTCTCGCAATTATTATTTTTGCAATTCTTGCTTCAGCCTTTTTGGTTTCCATTGGAATTTATTTTTATCGTCAAAAACGCTCGATTGCATTTGTTCCATATAAAAGAAACTCATAATTATAATTGCATCCATTTTTGCTGTTATTGTTGCTGCAAACGTTGCAGGAATTTATTATTATTTTTATCAAAAACGTGTTATTGCAAATCCATTTCAGCGACATGCAGAAGAAACTGAACTTAGAGAAGACACAGGACAAAACATTGCATGATTATTATCCTTTTTTTGATTTTTGTTTCATTTTTTGTTGCCTTTTTTACCAATAAAGTAAAAAAATCTATTTAAAATTAAAAAATTTTTTTAAAATTAGCACCCCAAAAATTTTTGACGACAATGGAAATAAAAATAGAATTGTTTAATGTCTCTACCAGTATATTGTGCTCCAATACAACGCCAAATAATTTATACACATTTAATTATTTAATAACCACCATTGCCATCGTAGCAATTATTATCATCGCCATTGCTCTAGCCATTGTTTTTGGAATCTATTTCTATCGAAAATGAAAACATGTTATTCCTTAATTGCGACATACTAATGATGAAAATATCAAAAGCCTGATTTTCTTGAATTGTTTTTATATTTCATAACTCTTTTTTTGTTGCTTATTTATTTCATTGATTTAAAATAAAATTTTATTAGAAAACGAAAACTTTAAAAAGAGAAAAAACTAGAAAAGACTAAAAAAAATGACGACAGTGAAAAAATTTTTTAATGCTACCCATTTTTTGAATTCAATTTTGTTTTCGCACTTTTGAAACTTTTTTTTGGTTTGAAGCTTTCTTTTAATTCAGTCACGGTATGTATTATTATGTTCCAGGACCTTGAACAGTAATAGGTCGACCACCTTTGCCAGATTCAATTAAATTATTGACTACAATAAAAATAGCTAACATATGAAATATGTTTACAATAACCATAGCAATTCGATATTTAGTAAATGTAAAACATCGGCGAACATTTTCACTGAAAAATAAATAAAATATATAAAATTTTATTTTTTTGAAGAATTTTTTAAAAATTTTCTTAAATTTCCAGAAACTGCTTTTGATTCGAAAGTTTTTTTAAATTTCATTTAAGATTTTTAAAATGGATATTATAGTGACTTTCTTTGCAAAATAAGCTATAATAATTCCAGTTTGTCAAGAAATAAATTAAAAATACATATTTGACGACAGCCAAAATAGAATTACAAATTTCGGCGAGTTATAAAGCGAAAATCAAAAAAAAACTTACTCTCTATCATGTTTAGGATTGAGAGGCAAAAAGGGCCAAAAGAATCGAAGTTTAGTAAATTTCACAATTCCCCATGTAAGAGTAATCAATTTAATCCATGAAGAAATATGCACAGGACTTGCTAAAGATAATCTGGGTTCACTGGTAAATAAAATATATAAAAATCCAGGTAACGGAACTTCTTCCAAAGTTAATACTAACGATTTGGCTAATCTCGCATAAAATACATTTTCTTCATCATATTTTAAAGTTAAACAAACATCCACCATTTCAAAAACATAAACAAAAACTGAAACACCCGTAAAAAAGAAATAACCATATGCACAATTTTTTGCTATTTCGGTTACAAAATGTGGCAACATTTCATAAATTCTTGCACATAATAAAAAATCCGCTAATAAATCTAATGTGGATGCAAATAATGTTACCGCAGCTATTATTCTCACGGGAGGAGCCCATTCCATATAATTACTAAAATATTTAAATGAAGTTATATATAAAAGGCAAAAATAAAATGGAGGTTTTTTTTAAACATTTTTTTAAGTAATAAAAATAGTTCCTGACATTTTATTTTTGAGAATTAGTTTATTATTTTCCAGAGTAATTTGCATAATTTTTTTTCCGTGTCTAATTGTTCTTATATTTTTTTGAGAATGCTTTTGTCAATCTTAAAATTTGAATTTAAGTTTTTAAAAACTCAAAAATTAATTTTTAAACCCACATAAAAATGTGCAACAAAATAAATTAATTTTCAAAATATAGCAAATTCTCAATTTTTTAAGTTTTACTTTCTAGAATTTTCATCGCTTTTTTTGCAAATCTTTGCATTTTTGTTTCAAAGCCCCAAGGCAAAATGTACGTTTATTAAAACCGTCTAAAAACAATTGTTTAGTTTTTTTTGTTATTACTCCTCTGAGAAAAAAAACTGCCTTTAGTCGTTTTTTCTTTTCAACCTTGAATTTGAGAACATAATTGATCGCCTTTTCTTTCTCCAAAAAAAAAAATAAATCCATTGTTTTTTTCAAAGTAAAACGAAAAATTCATTTTTTTAAAGAACTTTTTGGTTTAAAAAATTAACTAAAACTTTTTGTTTTTTTGTTAACAAAAAACAAAAAACGATAATAACTTCCTCATATATTTTTTTAAGCAGACTCGTAAAAAAAAAAAAATCCAAAGATAATTCTTTTCTTTCTCCCACACACCTTCACTTTCACACTTTTTCATTTAGCCGATGACGTTAATATTCTTCGCATTTTTTTAAAAGCAACTGTTTGTTTCATTTGATTGGACAAAAAAAAAACTAAACTTTTTCTAGACTCAAAAAGAAATGCTTTTTTTGTTTTTTGTTGTCTCCATAGGTTTAGAACGAAATGTAAAGAGGGGGTGGAATATGGCTGAGAGGAGAGCAAAAAAAGTGCACGTATGTATGTATAAAAAACAGTTGGTTACTGATTTTTTTGCGTTTGACATGTTCGTGGCTGTGGTGTTATTATGAATCATTTTTTTAGATTTTATTTGCGAGGAAGAAAATTATGAAATTAGAATTTTCTTAGATTTGTGAATGACAAAAATATTGTTGCTCATTAAGTTTTTGGTTTTTAATCAAATATTGAAAGTTGTTAACTAAACAAAAAGAAAGTTTAACCAGAGTTTTTTAAACGCAAAGAAAAACTAAATAAATGAATGCAAGCAGCAAAAGATTAGAGTTGATAAAATAGATAGAAAGTGGCGCCGTTGAATAAAAAGCAATCAATTAAAGTTAAAATTATTTCTATTTCTTAGAAAATTGATTTTGCACTTAAATTTTTATAATAATAGAAAAAAATAGGATCCAATAAATTTAAGACGAGATTTGCTACAGAAAAAATTTGATTAGAAAATTACTTTCAAGCAAAAAATCAAAAAAAGCACATCGGTTTCAAACTTTTCTTTTCATTGTTCAATTTTTTCTTCAAAAAATCAAATTCAAAAAATTTGCGCGAGTTTTTGGTACTCCGGTTTTTTTTTTGTGAATGAACGAATGAATGTGAGTCGCTCGGTCGCAAGTCTGTTGGCCCGCTTAAATAGTCTAGTGGTTGACGGCGCAACACTAGAGCTTAAGCGAGGCCATGATTGAGTCCACACTGCGACCCGGATCATTATCGTCACGGAAATATATGAAGATTTTCGTGAACACGACCGCCGAAAAAAAAACTCTCCCGAATGCGCGCAAAAAATATGCATTATTGTGCACTGATTTCGGCCAAAAATCAGTAGTCATTCCATGGGGTAGGGGTTAATTTTTTTATTCATTTTTAAGAAAAAAAGTTAAAAAACTGGAACAGAAAAAAATAATTAAAAAGTCAAAAAACAGTATTCAAATTTAAAGCAAAAATTTTCTTTTCAAAACAAAAAATATTCCTCAAAGCAAAAAAACTTACTTTTGTTTATCATCATCAAAAATAAGTCTTCTTCCCATCTTTTTGAAATTTAAAAGAAATAATACAAAAAAGTTTTATTAATCACCGCTAAATTTTGTTGTTCCAGCCAACTAAAAAAAAATTCACAAAAGATAATAAAAAAATATTTAACCAAGACAAAGAGGGAAGAAAAATATGGAACGCGAACGCGGGTACATATTTTAAAAAAAAGTGAGTTTCATTTTTATTTCTTCCTCAAAACAACATTAAAAAAAGTTAAGTGACTTAAGGAAACAAAAGACGGAAGCTTTTTTTTAACGACCCACTCACTTCTTTGTTCTGGGATATTCTTTTTAGAGGAAGCAAAAAAAATAATAGTTTTTGATGATAGTTTTTTTTGAGGATAAGAATGTTTTTGAAAAAAGTTGACAGTTATCTTTGTTGGATGAAAAGTTTGACGTGATTGAAACTTTCTGGCACATACATATCAAAAATAACCACAAGAATGAATGTAAAAAAGAGCCTATGATATGAATGCTTGAATCAAAGTTAAAGAAAGATGCAAAAATGCTATGAAGTGAACTAAAAAATAAAATAAAATGGTTTTAATATTAATTTTTTGCCACATCAAAAAAATTTGATAGTAAATAGCTATTTATGTTGAATAAAGTAAAAAAGTTTTTTAAATAAAGAAATCTTTTAGAATTTCTCATTTTTTAGATTATAGAATTATGATTACCCCAAAACTCATAAACCTATACTATAAATTTAAATAAAAAATCAAGCAGCGAACAGCGATAAATTTTAGATATAAAATTTTAATGGAAAAAGCTATAATTTAATTGACTCTATTTTAAAAATGTCAAAGTTTATATTGAACAAGAAAAAGGCTAAAATGGAAATTGCCGTATCGATAAAAAAAACTTAAAATAGCTAAAAAAAAAATGCTTCAATATAAAAACCAATAGAAACATTCATTAACTAACTAACAATCTATTTTTCAATCGCATTCTTTTTTGTCGATAAGTTAGCTTTATCTCAACGAAAGAGGGAAAGAGGCTTTATCTTTTCTTTCCATTTTTCTCAAGTCCAAGCCATTGAACATTCTTTTTCTTTTCTTTTTTTTCATAAAGATATAATGCTTATAATTTAACAACTCATCAATGAATGAAACAAACAAAAAAATTAACACCGCCCACTTTTTTCATTCCTTCCTTCATTTTTCAATTAACAGTTGCTGATTTATTTAAGAGTCACCACCACCAATATTGTTGTCTCAAGCTTTTTTAA
This sequence comes from Panagrolaimus kolymaensis, assembly GCA_028622995.1. Taxonomy (NCBI): domain Eukaryota; kingdom Metazoa; phylum Nematoda; class Chromadorea; order Rhabditida; family Panagrolaimidae; genus Panagrolaimus; species Panagrolaimus kolymaensis. The sequence continues at coordinate 767,590 of JAJQJQ010000063.1, forward strand.
ATATTCTTTTCTTTCTTTTTTTTTTTGATTTTTAATTTTTTGATAGACAAGCATAAAAGTGATTGTTGTTGTTTTGCTTTTTGTGGCGGCATCTCCCAAAAAATTTGCCACCTTTAATCAAAACTTTGCTTGATTTTTCTTTCAAAAAATATTATTTTTTGGATGCAAAAAAATTTGTTGAATTATTTCTTTTTATTTTTTTACAAAGAAAATTGCTTTTTAACTTGTCTAACTTTCATCTAAAAACAATAAAGGAAAAAACGAGACATGTTTTATGGATTTTAAAATGAAGTTTAAAAAAAAGAAAGATAAAATTGAAATTTATGATGTTTTAAATTTTTTATTAGAAAAATATGGAAGTCGTCAAGTTTCTTCCGGTGCATTTGAACTTAAACAAATGGCTGAAAAAAAGCTTTAGAATATTTTATGTTCAAAAGTTTTGCAAAAAATTAATAAAAACTCGAAGAATAATAAAAAAGATAAGTCAATCAATGAAATCCATTTAACGATTTCCAGAATCTGGGAGTAAATTGTCACAAAAAAAAGACAAAAAACAAAATTTGCATTTCTAAACTTTTTTTTCTCCACAAAACTCTTTTGGCTTTGATTTATTTAAAAATACAAAGTAAAGAATATTAAAAAAAATAATCGAAGCTTCCAATATTGCAAAAGAAAAGTTTAGTATCAGAAATTGTATTCAATAAATTGTAAAATGTTTTAATCCATTTAGTATATTTGCATTTTAGTCAAATTTTTTTTCATATCAAATAAATCCTTGTTTTATGATCCATCGATCTCGTTAGTAATCGATTTGTAATTATTTTTCTTTCGACAAAAACAAAAATTATGTAATAAACGTGTTTTCTATCTCATAAAAAAGCACAAAAAAAGTTTTCCTGCTTTTACTTGTTAGGAATCAAAAATCCATTTTTTTCCTTCGTGTTCGCGATTGTGGATGTCCTCGAACTAACTAACTAACGACAACAACAACCTTCTTTTTTTTTCAGATGCGTGGAAGTGAAATAGAAAAAAAGAAAGTGGGTCAAACGCGGTCATCCATTTTTCTCTCTCATTCTCCTTTCCACTTTCGACCCATCAACCAACCAACATAAAAAACTATTCTTCATTCAAATTGAATTTCCTTTAACGATTTATTTTATTTTGCTCTCTTTGGCTCTCAATCTCCACGTGAGCTACTAAAACTAAAAACTTTTTATCCCTGTTTTTTTGTTTGTTTTTGTTGGCCGAGTTTTTTAAAGTATTATGATTGAATGTTGTTGATTTTTTAGTAAAAATAAAAATAGGATAAATAAAATTTAATAAAAGTAAAATTTTCATTAACAAAAGTTCTGCTTTAAAAAAAATACCGAAAAATTGAAAATAATAATTTTGAGTCTTAACCCGAAAAATTTGTAAATTAGAAGTATTTTATTTTGAATTTCCATTATTCAATCCAAAAAAAGAAAAATATGTGTTATCTTTCTTGAATGTCGATTGATTTTTTTTTTCGTCACGCAAATGTATAAATAAATGACTCATTTCCAATTCAACTTTTTTTGGACAACCCAAAAACAGGCTGCACGCATGATAAAAAAAGACGGAGCCGTTAAGGACAAAATCAAAAAAATCAAGATTAATACCACAGATGGCAGTAAAAATGTAAGGACACAAAGTTTACAAACTTACTGCCACATATGTCATTACTTTTTTAAAGACAAACTTTTAATGACAATGACATCGAATGTTAAAGACAAATTTTTAAGGACAATGACATGGAGGTTAAAGACAAATCGGGGTAACGACAAAAAACAGTAAAGACCTGCGATTTTAAAGACGTTATTTTTAATGACGCTGAATTTGACTAATACAGTAAACCTTTGGTTGGACCGATAAAATTTTTACACCATTTCAAAAAAAATTATTTTTCCAAAATGACACCTTTGGTTGGCCCGATAAAATTTTATGCCTTTTTTCAAAAAAAATTATTTTTCCAAAATGAAACCTTTGGTTGGCCCGATAAACTTTTTCTTATTTTTACACAAAAAAACACACATACAAAATTTTTTTAAAAGTCTTTATTGTGAAACAAAAAATCAAGTAAACGTAAACAAAACAAATTACAAGTCTAGGCGAAAACCAAAAGTAATGCTGCGTTCTTGATATTAGCCATGATAGATAACATAAGTCTTGTCTTCATTGGTTCGCAAATCAGGAAAAGTTTCAACAGGACCAATCTGAAAGTCAATTACATTCTCGAGGAAGTAGTGAAGGAATCATCAATTTCTTCTTCTTGGATGAGAGTGATTGAAGCGTCTTCAACAGTCGTTTGTTATTCTCGAATATTTCTGCTTGAAGTTGTCTGTATTCTTTCATACGAGTTGGCAAGGCTTTTGATGTGATTCTGGACCATTTTTAGCGTGTTTTTCATATCAGCCATAAGAAGTCTATTCTAAAAATTTGCAATAAATGAGTACATATGAATTAACTAGAGAACTTACGATCAACAACCGGCAGAGAAAGTTAAACCAGATAACAAGAAAGTCATAAAAAACAGTCAGCAATTGGAAGACCAAGTCGTTGATTTACTTGAATGCCACCAGTAAGAACATTCGTTAGATGTAAACCATTGATTTGCAAGTAGTTTGGTTTAGTCGCATCAGTAGCATTAGCACCAGGAGTAACAATAGTACCATGACCATTAGCATCTGTAGAAGCTGGGTGAGTTGAAGCAATTCTAGTTTTTCCATGAATGGTCAAGTCTAAAAGAGAAGCAATGTAAGTAAAAATCGAGAAACAACAGGTTTACCTTATTGAGCTACATAGCATGGTGTTATGCTTTGAAAGCATGAAGTCTTGTTTTTTCCTTAGTATTGGTTTAAGAAGCGGAAGAAATAGTATCAATGGATTGAAGCATTGGACGTTGATTCAGTCGTTGAGGTTATCTGTTACGCCGAAAGTCTTTAAAAGCAGAAAAGTCTGGTAGCTTCCTAAAAAGTGTCTATAAAACAAAGCGATCAAAAAGAGCACCAACCTGTAATGACGAAAATGTACCACCTCTCTAACTACCCATATATATTGAAGAATGTTTAGAAGTTAAGGTGGAAAAGCAATCAGCCTTAAATGCTAACCATAGCAAACCCATTAACCGAATACCTAAAAGTGTTTTACTGTAAGAAGATGTAATAAGTAATATAATTTACCTGTTTCCAACAACATAACCAGCATAATGCCTTGAGGAACAAAATTGCATTGAAGTTAGGCAGGAGATAAAGTCTTTGTTGTAACCACATCATGAGCACTAAAACGAAGAAGGGAAGGTAAAAATAAGCAAGTAAAGAAAAAAACTCACATATTGGATAAAGGAACGATATTTACTTGAGTCTTTGAATCATCATCAATGATAAGAGAGGAAGGAAGAGTCTTTTTTAACAACAACAAAAATGATGAAGTCGTTGATGGAAAAATTGGGAAAATCGCGAGAAGGAATATTATAGCGATTAGTTGAGATCAAACTCACTAAAGATGAATACATGTATGGTAAAAATTTAATAAATTAAAAGTGGTTGAAAGGAAACTCTAACATTTAGAAAACGCAAAAAAATTCTAAGTCTAAAAAAACAGCAAAGAAGTGAAAGAGCTAAAAAAAAGTTTCAAATGAATGAAGAAGCAACGGCAGTCAAATTTCGCGATTTCTTTTGTGAAAAAAGCTTGGGAAAACAAACGAAGAGCGCGTTTTCAAACTTATTGCTTTGCTTTTGACATTCAATTTTTTTGCATTTTTACATTTCAGAAACTTTTTAGGAAATCGAACAAAGATAGCTTTTTTTAAACAATATTTTTGCTTTGATTACTAAGCATCAAAAAAAGAATTAAAATCGATTAGGTTTTGGTAAATTTGCTTTGCCATTAAAGCAATAAGTTTGAAAACGCGCTCTTCGTTTGTTTTCCCAAGCTTTTTTCACAAAAGAAATCGCGAAATTTGACTGCCGTTGCTTCTTCATTCATTTGAAACTTTTTTTTAGCTCTTTCACTTCTTTGCTGTTTTTTTAGACTTAGAATTTTTTTGCGTTTTCTAAATGTTAGAGTTTCCTTTCAACCACTTTTAATTTATTAAATTTTTACCATACATGTATTCATCTTTAGTGAGTTTGATCTCAACTAATCGCTATAATATTCCTTCTCGCGATTTTCCCAATTTTTCCATCAAATACTTCATCAGTTTTTATGATGCTCAGAAAGACTCTCCCTTCCCTTTTAGCTGCTTTTTTGAAACTTAGAATTTTTGTGTTTTCTAAATATTAGCGCTTACTTTCAACCACTTTCATTTTATTCATTATCTTACATGGCTACTTTTTTTTCCATTTTAGACACTTTGATCTCACTATTCGCGATTATTATCCATTCTTGGGCTTCGACTTCTCTCCATTTTCCATCAACGACTTCATCATTTTTGTTGTTGTTAAAAAAGACTCTTCCTTCCTCTCTTATCATTGATGATGATTCAAAGACTCAAGTAAATATCGTTCCTTTATCCAATATGTGAGTTTTTTTCTTTACTTGCTTATTTTTACCTTCCCTTCTTCGTTTTAGTGCTCATGATGTGGTTACAACAAAGACTTTATCTCCTGCCTAACTTCAATGCAATTTTGTTCCTCAAGGCATTATGCTGGTTATGTTGTTGGAAACAGGTAAATTATATTACTTATTACATCTTCTTACAGTAAAACACTTTTAGGTATTCGGTTAATGGGTTTGCTATGGTTAGCATTTAAGGCTGATTGCTTTTCCACCTTAACTTCTAAACATTCTTCAATACATATGGGTAGTTAGAGAGGTGGTACATTTTCGTCATTACAGGTTGGTGCTCTTTTTGATCGCTTTGTTTTATAGACACTTTTTAGGAAGCTACCAGACTTTTCTGCTTTTAAAGACTTTCGGCGTAACAGATAACCTCAACGACTGAATCAACGTCCAATGCTTCAATCCATTGATACTATTTCTTCCGCTTCTTAAACCAATACTAAGGAAAAAACAAGACTTCATGCTTTCAAAGTGTGTCGAGGCATAACACAATACTATGTAGCTCAATATGGTAAAGTTGTTTGTTTCTCGATTTTTACTTACATTTACTTCTCTTTTAGACTTTGTCATTCTTGGTAAAACTAGACGTGTTACAACTCACCGAGCTTCTACAGATGCAAATGGTCATGATACTAATGTTATGCCTTGTGTTGATGTTGAAGCTGCTGCTGCTACTTCTGCGTTGCTGCTACTGCTTGCGACTAAACCCTTGAACTTGCAAGCCAATGGTTTACTTTCATAGAATACTCTTACTGGTGCACTCAATGAAATAAAACGACTTGATCTTCCATTTGCCAAATGTTTTTTATGACTTTCTTTTTATCGGGTTTAACTTTTTCTGCCGGTTGTTGATCGTAAGTTCTCTAGTTAATTCATATGTACTCATTTATTGCAAATTTCTAGAACAGACTTGCGAAGGCCGATAAGAAAAACTCACTTAAAATGGTCCAGACTTATCTCAAAATCATAGCCAGAAAGAATCTATTGAGCTTCAAGCAGAATGACTCGAGATTTGGTGGAAATGAACAGACTAGACCTCTTTTCGATGTTGAATATTCAGGTATGCTTTTTCTTAACTTTTTTTCACAACAATAAATACTTTTCGTATTTTAGATAGTGATACAGAAGAACAACGCCAACAAAGCAGTAAGACTCAAATGAGTGGAGAAGAAAATCAACCGACTGATAATGGGGAGACTCAAAAAGAATCTGAACTGAACGAAATGGATTCTGGAAATGAAAATGGAGCGAATGGAGAAGAACAAAGTTCGACTGAAAGTGTTAATGATGAGCAACATGATGGCACGACTGAAAGATCTTCTGAGACTCAAAACAATGCTGATATTGCTGAAAATGGTGATACCTCGTCTCAAAATCCACAACCGACTTCATCAAAAGCTGTTCCTCAAACTCCGAGCCAAATTATCAGCGATCACATGACTTCTATGGATTTGAATACTCCAATAGCCCGGAAAAGACTTCGGTTAGTTATTATATTTATCTTCATTTCATTTTTAATGATACTTTTTTAGGCAACGTTCTAATTAGCCTGCCACTATGGAAGAAAGACTACCATTAACAATATTCATCTTGCTTTTGTTGTTTAGACTTTTGTATTTTTAAATTTTGTTATGTTTGTATTGTTATTGTTTATATTTTTTGTTTCATAATAAAGACTTTTAAAAAAATTTTCTTTGTGTGTGTTTTTTTGTTTAAAAAGAGGAAAAAAGTTTATCGGGCCAACCAAAGGTGTAAAAATAAGAAAATTGTTTTTTTTGAAAAACAGCATAAAAATTTATCGGGCCAACCAATGGTGTCAATTTGGAAAAATAATTTTTTTTTGAAATGGTGTAAAACTTTATCGGGCCAACCAAAGGTTAACTGTATTAGTAAAATTCGGCGTCTTTAAAAAAAATGTCTTTAAAATGGTAGGTCTTTAATGATTTTTGTCTTTAAAATTATATGTCTTTAATTTTTTGTCTTTGTCCTTAAAAATTTTGTCCTTAAAATTTTTGTCATTAAATTTTCGTCTTTGTCCTTAAAAATTTTGTCTTTAATTTTTTTGTCATTAGCCGCTTGTCTTTAAAACATTTGTCTTTACATTTTTACTGCCACAGGTGGTATTAAAAAAGTAAGGACAAATCGGCTAACATGTCTTTAACCTTACTGCCATCTGTGGTAGTAAGTGGCTAACAGTTTAACATGCGTGTGGCTACTTTTTTTTTATTAATCCAAATAAAAAAATTGTTATTCTTTTTACACCTTTTTTGAAATCCGTTGTTTTTTCAAAATACATATCTCGTTTATTTATAAAGTTGTTATTATTTTTTTACGAAGGTAGCTTTTTTGATATTTAAATAAAAAATTTGTTAGAGTTTTACGAGAAAATTTTCCTGGGTTTTTAATATTAAAAAGTTTTCAATTTAAAAGTAATAAATTATTTTTTGAGTTTGTAACTTCCAAAAAAACTGACCACTTTTTTTTTACTTTTTAATTTGAACTATTCTTTGCTCCTATCGACCTTCCTATATTACAGCCATAATTGCAACATTAAAAACGGAAGTATCTATCAAAAATGATGTTGCAAAGTATTGGCTCGGAGTCTTTCTTCTACGTCACAATCAAACAAAAATAAAAACCGGTTAAAAACTTTTGTAAAAAAAAGTTTAAACCTTGGTGAAAAAAGAAATGACCCCTAAAAAGTATGTATCGAATTTTTTTAGGCTATTTTAAACCTTTTTTTCTTTCTCGATGTCCGGAGTTTCCATTTTTTATTTATAAAATTGCGTCCTTTTTTGGTTTTTTTTTTGAAAACTATAACGGTTCCATTTCAAAGCTTTTCATTATCACGTTTTTTTCTTTTATGCTTTTTCACTAATTATGATCGCTTGCTTCTTCTTGTGATCAACATTATCAAAAAGGCTTCTAGAATGAATACGAAAAATAAAAAACGTGACAAAAATCACATTAAAAACTTTTCTCTGTTTTTATTTGAACTTGAAAGACGACATGTAATAAAAGAGGGTTTACATTCTTAGAATTTTTTCAACTTCGCATGCTTCTTTTTTTTTCACAAACATTCTAAACTTTGTTATTTCTTTTATTATTTGGTTCCAATTATTTGCCATAGTTTGATTCCCTTTTTCTCCAAGAGATCTCAAATTTGTTGATTTTGAGTCTAGTCTGTTAGGTTTGAAAATTTTAAATTATATTTAATTTGCTTCTTTCTTTTTTTCTTTTCCAATATATATTATATATAAAAAATGACAAATTATGAATATTTAAAAAAAATTCAGTTGTGTTTTTTCTTTTTCTTAATCGACGATAATTTTTTTAAACAAATTTTAATAATTTTTAAATAAGCGCTATCGTCTTCTTTTTTTGGTTGTATTGTCTTTTTTTCTTGACCTTACAAATTTGTGATAATTCAATTATTAAAAAATAAACGTTTTTTATATATATTTGAATTCAAATTATTAGGAACGTGAATTTTCTGATTTGATTTAACTTTCTTCTTCAACCGTTGCTTTTATTATTTTTATTAATTCGTGAAAATTTGAACTTCTGTAAAAAAATTTACTTCATGTTAAAAAATTTTTAGCCTTTTTTAAACGAAGTCACAAACAAAAAATAAAAATGGTTCGTGTACAACCCGATCCTGCTTCCCAACCTCCTCCCCGACGACACCCAAATGCTGTACAATTTGATCCAGAAGCAGCAGAATATTACCCATCCGCTTGTTGTGAGACGTTGCATGTTAAAAATGCCGTGCTGGCTTCAACTCTCTTACAAGTAAGTAACTTTTGTTTTCTAAAAGCTTTAATTTGAAAATTTTTTATTTAAATGGTTTAAAAGAGAAATCTTCTAAATGGGTCCCAAAACAATTTTTTAAAGATCTTTCAAAACAAAATTTTTTTTGTTAATTTTTGATTGATTTTAAGAAAAACCTCTAAACTTCATACATTAATTTTTCAGATCGCTTTTTGCATTTTATTATCCATTCTTTATGTAAATCTCGATAGCAGTGGATTTCTTCGAGCTGTGGATATTTGTCGAACTTCTATGATCCTATTATTTTTTTGCAATGTCGTCGGACTTTTATGCGCTTTCTGTGGAATTTTGCGAGAAAAACTTATTTTGGTTCAAGTTCAAACTCTTATTTTAACTTTCCTCGTGGTTCTCGCCGATTTCATGTCGCTGTGTTTAGTTTTAATTATGGCGATTGGAAAACGAAATTATGCCACCGCTTCAATTCCCGGCATTTTTATTGATACTGATCGAGTTGAATATGTTTTGGGTCCATTTTGGATTTATTTAGTTGCAATCATGCTTCATATGGCTGCCGCGGCTACTATGTGCTTTATTGGAGTTTATAATCGATATTTAAAATTTTTAAGGGTATGTTTTTTCGCGTTTGGGAAAAAGGGCTTTTTTATAGGGAAAACATTTATGTGACTTAAAAAAATATTTCTTAATTAAATTTTAGACAGCAAAAATAGAAAATAAATTTATTTTTTAATTAAAGATTTTTAAAAATTTAGTTTAAAAAAAACAAAAACAAAAAATGTAGTCAAGTTGTGCCCCCGAAAAACTTCCTTTAAGGAAGCTCCGTGTAAAGCGATAACCGGGAAGCTTCGGACCACATCGAAAAAGACTCAAGCAAAATTACTTTTATAAAACACACAAACCACAAAATAAAACAGAGGCCAAGTTGCGCATTTTTTTTACACACCTGGCAGCAACAACGAGCTAGCTGCCTCCGAACGAGACGACTAAAGGGAGAGACTTTCTCTGTTTTGAAAAACGCTACAAAAATGTTTTTTTTTTTTATAAAAAGTTTTGTTGAGTGAAAAAAAAACTAAAAAGAGAGAGTATATCTTTTTCTCTATGGCTTGACACGACTCTGTTGGTGCCACTGAAAAGGCCGAACGCGTATTTTGTTATTTTAGTTTGTTTGTCCCTTTTATAAAAGCAATGTTGTTTTTTCCATTAATGTGTGGTCCGGAGTCTTCGGGTTATCAAGGAAAAAACATCCGGAGGCAACCACTTGACTACATTTTTGATTTTTGAGTAAATTTTTAAATTTCAAAAAATTAACACATTTTTTTTATCAAAAAAGTTTAAAAAGTTTGGATAATAACAAAAAGAATAAAAGAAAGTTTTATTTATATTTATTTTTTCAGGAAAAAACTGAATACACTAAACTTTCAACCGAAGGAAATGTCTCACAACAACAACCTCAACAACCAAATGTGATTGCAGTAAATGCTTCAGACGATTAAAAAACAAAAACAAAAATATGAGATCTCTTTTTTATTCAATTTTATAATTTTTCTTATTGTAAAATTCGTGTGTGCAATTTTTTTTATAGCGTTATTATTAATATTTTTTGTGGTAAAACTGGTATTTATAAAAAATTTTTTTAACAATTTTTACTTTACTTTTTTGTGGTCATTTTTTTAAATTTATTTCTATCCTTTTTACAAGTATAAAAAGCGCCGTTAATTAAGGAAAAAATTTATTGCACAAACTTTTAAAATGAAAAAAGTTTAATTAATAAAGCTCAAAAAATGAAAAGCAAAAAAAAAACAGGATTAACCGCATCGTGAAGAAGCTTGAAGTCGAGTGATTACTTTTTCGGATTGATTTGCTAAAAAAAAGATTTGGGATTTATAAATGGCTAAAAAAAAAGTTTTTAAAACATACGTTGAAGACAACTGTTGCAAGTTTTGGGGCAAATAATATCAACAAGAAGTTTGAGTTTTCGTTGATGGGTTAAGAAATCTAAAAATTTTCCAAAATACTTTAATCAAAAATTAAAGTTGTTAAAAATTTTAAATTTTTGAGATTTTCGTGGTGGGATCTGAAGCTATAATCTCCCAGCGAATTCTAAGTTTTTGATGGGAGAATCAAAGAAAAAAGTTTCTAAAATGTCTTTAGTCTTTTATTTATTTTTTTTTGCATTTTTTGAATTTTGCTATAAAAAAATGCAAAAACACTTACTTGCTTCACAATGTGACATGGGACTTGTTGTTTCTTCCATTAATTTATCAATAAAAACTTTTCCAAGAATATCTTGTAATACCAAAACATCTGCTGGAATTTTTTGAACCTTATTATTGCTTGTATCAGCATCAATAACTTGATATCGATCGAAATCAGGGCAATAACTTGAAAGTTTTGAACAAAATGAAACTAAATCTTCACAATTTTTATTTGTGGATTTTCTTGTTGAAATATTTGCTGAAGTTGAAAGTGACATAATTTCTGAATTTTTTATTTCTGGATTTTTGGGTTCAGATGAGGAACTTTCTTTGACACTATCATTTAGAGGTGGAAGAGATGGAAGTGGAGGCAATGAACTTGATTCGGGGGATTTTGAAGTCGTTGAAGAGGAAGAAGCTTTTGTGGTTGTGGAAGTTGTTGTTGCTGCTGGAGTAGTAGACGATAAAGAAGAAGATGGTGCTAAGGCTGAGTCATCTACGGGTGTGGGTTTTGCATCTGCTTCGCCACCGCCAAAAGTTTCAATATTTCCTTTTCCTCCATTTGCATAATATTCAGAGAGGTCAAGGCGAAGGGTCTAAAATAGAAAAAAACTATTTCTTAAAAGCTTAACTATTATTTTCATTTTTGTTAAATTTAGCAGAAGAAAAACCATTCGAACAGGTTTTTTGGTAGAAATTTGCGTATTTTAAAAAAAATGATTTGAAATTTTTTTTAAAGTTTGCTTTTATAAACTAACTTTTCGTTTCATAAAATCCATTAATTCTTTTTCACTCAATTTTCGAATACTCAATTCTCCATCCATGCTTCGAGCGCATTTTTCAAATATTCCATTTTCACGTTGAATTACTTTATTTTCAGCAATAATTTCATCGCCTCGAATACAAGCTAAAAAAATCATCTCAATTTTATAATTTCCAACTTTTATTTTTTGAGAATTACCGTAACTAATAATTAATTCTTCCTTGGGACCTTTAGGACCATTTTTCCAATAACATCGTTTCATGACATCGCCATCCTTCCAAATTTCTTGAAATTTTTTAGTTGTTGTTGATCCATCTGGAAGGGTGCAACCTTTAAGTCCATTAAATGAGGAATACGTTGGAGATGAATCACAAAGGAATGGTTCGCCATTGGAAGAATAAACCACTTCACCAACAAGAGCCCATTGGCCATCAATGGTGCAACCTTAAAATAAATAAATGAAAAAAAAATTTTTTGTGGGAGAAATTTTTAAAAAAGACATGAATTTGAATTTTAAAGATTGGTGCTAGCTTTGAAAAGCAGTGGGAAAAAAATTATACTAAAAATCGATTAGGAAAAATTATTTTTCGATAAAAAAAAGTTTTTATAAAAAATTAAATTTAACCGAGCTTTTTTTGTAAAAAAATTTGTTTTTCTGATAGAATTTACCTTGTTTTGATACAACTCCATGATTGCAATAATAAGTTGAAATTCCATTGGTATCATTAAAATATACTCCATTTTGATATGTTGCTCCTCCACCTTGAAGTTGGCAATCAACGTCTAAAATTAATTTTTAATTTATTTTTTCCTAACTTTTTTTTTAAATTTGCATTTTTCTATTTTTTAGATACTTACAATTTCTTGTAACATTTATTAATCGACAATTTCCTTCATTATTTCGTCGACATTGAGTCCATTGACCTTCAACTTCAACATAACCCGAAATTCCAACATGAATGGAAGTTTTTTCTGTGACACATCCAGTGCATTTTAAACCTACTTCTTTTCCATTACGAATGCATGAAATTATTTCACCCTTTTGAAGGAAGGGTTTATTTGGAGTTTTGGATGTTAAAGTTTGGACTTGAAAATTGCCTTCCGTGACTTTTGCTCCTGATGGAAGAGTGCATTTAGTCCCTAAAAATTTGTTGAAGAAAAGTTTAGTATAATGCAAATTATTTCTTCGTGAAGAAAAAAAAATATTTAAGCTTTTTTTTGAGCACATGGCGGGGCAGAAAACTTACATTGCAAAACAGTTTTTTTAACTTTCAAATAATCTCCTAAGCATTCAGTGGTTTGATGATTTCCATTTTCGTCTTCCATAGTGAAAAAGCTGCCGATTTCGACCACTGTGCCAGTAGAATCAATGCAATCTAAAAATATATTTTTTTTAGAGTTTTGAAAACTAAAAACAAGCAAAACAAGTAAAAACAGAATTTATTAATCCTTTCAACAACAAAATGTTTCAATCTAAGATTTTTTCTTCGTTCAAAGATATTTTCCATTATTGAAACTTTTTGTTTTAGTAATTTTGCTTCGAATTTTAAAGTATTTTTTTTTAAATTTTAACTTACTAATAATTTTTAAAACCAATGCATTATTTTCTTCTTCACATTGATATTTAAAATGTTCATTAGAAAAAACTTCTCCAGGTTTAACGATGGATTTATCTTTGTCTCCTTCGGGAGCACATCCAATGGGTTTGGCATGGGTTTGACCATTTTCTCCTCCGCTGCTGGTTGCACAATCATAGAGAATATTGTCTCGAACAAAACTTTCTCTTGATTTACATGAAATTGCTGCAGGAGGCGAATGATAGGTGGCTGATGGGGATGGAATTGCCGGCCAAGCAGCAGTTAGTCCAAAAAACAAAAAAATCGAAAAATTTGGAAGTGTTTGGGAAATCATTTTTCTGAAAAATGTCAGAATATACAGTTTTTTTTACAAAAAAAATTAATAAAATCGCGAACACGAAAAATTTTATTGTATTTTTTCGCAAATTTATTTTGTCAGATTTAAAAATGGATACAAAAAAAATTTTTTTTTTATAAAAGTGCAAAACTAAAACAGTTATTTATTTGTTTCCAAAAAAAAATAATAATCTAAAACAGAACCTCAAACAAAGACTTTAGTCGGCTTAAATAGATAAATTCAAATTTTCACGCGGATTTTACACACATTGAGACCAATGTACAAAAATATGTGTGTGAAAAGGATTAAAATAGAAACTTGTATTTTGAACCAACTTTTTTTAGCAAAAAAACTGTACTTTTTTTAAGACTTAAATGAAACTATATACATGGCTATATAGTTAGATTAAGAAAAATAAAGCAAAAAAAAAAACCGTAGTTTTTTTAAATTATTTTTTTTATTTCCCGATATTTAAAAAAATCGCAAAAAATTTAACAAAACAAAAAATTAAAGTCTTCGTTATAAATTCTTTGTCCATCATCCTTCATCGATGAATGATGTTGTCGTCATACAATATTATTTCAAGGATGCGGTAAATTTATGCAAATGAAGATTATTGTCTCTCACATACAAATTTGTCAGATTTGTTCTTCTAAAATGAGAAAAGTGGCAGATCGCATGCGCATGCACGCGAGTAAGCGATTCCACTCATTTATTCACACACTCAAAAAAAATAAAATAAATGACCATTGAATGAAAACAACAACAACCAAAAATGTGTTTCAATCTCTCTGTTCGGTCCAATCTGAGAGAAGAATGTTACAAGCAAGCATGGAAAAAAAAGGTTTGGTTGGTTTAGTTACAGATGGTTTAAATGAAAAATAGTGGTGGCACTTAAACTAATTTTTTTGTTTGTTACAAAAATTGAATGAACAAATAAACAATTCAAATTGGAGGACCAAAAAATTATAATAAAATTAAAGATTAAAAAACTCTGTTTTGTGTATTAAATGTTTTTAAAATTGCTATAGTTTTGTGAAATTATAAAACTAAAAAAAAGATTGCCAATAAACATGGAAAAACCTATTTTTTTCTATAAAATTTTAAAACTAAAAATCCCCCAAAAAATAGTGATTCAAGGCAGTAGATTCACTAAAAAAAATTTCACTTCTGTAAAACATCGAGAATATTGGAAATTTCTAAGAATACTGCAAATAAAAAAAAATCCAAAACTTAACCAACTTATTTAAGTTTTCTTTTTTTGAGTCCTTTTTATATCCACTTTTTAAAATGAGTTCAAAAGCATCACGAATCATTTTTGCTTCAACAAAAAAATAAAAGACAACGAAAAATAAAAATCTACGCCTTCCGCTTCTTTTTTTTGTGAATATGTATGTTTTGAAGTTTTTAACTTCCTTAGTTTTTTCTTCTTTTTTCAAGAAAATCACGATCTAACTGTTTTTTTTTCTTCTCTCAAGTAAGTGCCACCATTTTTTTAAACCGTTTAATAATCTTCTTTCTTTTATTTTATTTTGTTTGTTGACATTAATAAAAATTGTAACATCAGTGAAATTTTATTCATGCATTCACTTGACATTCTTTTTTTTGTAATTTGTGAAGTTTGGTTCCCTATATTTTTTTCTGTTTGTAAATTGGTAGAAAAATTTCTGCAAGATTTTAAGCGCCAAAAAAACATTTAACAAGAATAAAAATATGAGACAAAAAATGGAAAGCATTTATTTCGACTTTTTAAAAAGAAGCAAAAATAAGGATAGCAAAAAAGTCTAACATGAAAGCTCTGCTGCATCTTCTTCATAAATAAATTGAGAATCATCTATGCCAAAGCATTGTAATGATTGGGGTGAAAATACACCCGATGGAGTTATCACCATGCCATCATCTGAAAAAAAAAACATCGTTTTTAGCTTTCAGAATTTTTGCATATATTTTCGCAAGAAATTATTTTTTCATTAAAACATACCCGGATTTATATTAAATGGAGGAGGTGGTAAGCCTTGTTGCTCGTAATGCCTCAAAAAGTTGCATAAATGTTTCAAACGCCGTTCTTTACTTCGACGGTTTTGAAACCAAACCTAAAATGTTTTGTATTTATTTATGTTTGCTTTTCGGTAAAAAAAAGGAAAGAAACAAACTTGAATGACTCTCATGCTTAATCCCGTTTCTAAGGCAAGCTTGGCTCTGGCATGTTTCGATGGTTTTGGAGTTGTTGAAAAAATTTGGTTTAATACGTCCAACTTAAAATTATTTTTATCAAAACAAAATTGAAATGAAATATTCTAATTATGCAAATTTTTCAAAAAAAAATAAACGTATCAAAAATTTAAGGCGTTTCGCGGAAAGACTCAATGTAACTTTTTTATTTTCGCTCAAATGGTACATTTAAATCTCGATGATTCAACGTTCTCTAACCTGATTTTGTTTTATCGTGGTTCTTGGCCCGCGTCGTTTCATAAGCCTCCCATCATCGCTATACATTTCACCAAAAGCATACATTTCAAAAGGGTATTGAGGAATTATGGGGTTCATCAACATCGTTGTTGAAGTCGATGACGAAGAACCAAACAAATCTGATGATTCTTTTTTAAAAATTATTCTTTTTTCCTTTTTTGTTGATTCATTTTTTTCTTTTTTCTTTGATTCCGAAAATTTTGATTTTGTTTTTTCTTTTGGTTTCTCTACAGACTCTGCAATTGGCATGTTTTGGGATGGTTGAAGATCTTCGTTGTGAGACATACAAGAGATAGATTTGTTTATTTCATCAAAAACAATTTGTTCTCCGGGAGCAATTTGTCTGCCACAAAGGAAGCAAAAATGGCAATGAACATGATAAATTAAGCCGGTCTAAAAAATTTTTAGAGATTAAAACTAAAAAAATTTTTAATGGTCTTTCGCTAACTTTGAGTTTATAAACCATTTCATTAGGTGATATCCCTAAATGGCAACCAGAACATTGAAATGGGCTATAATTGGAATAATAATGAAAATAACAATAAAAATATCCATCTTTTTCATAACATTTTTCATTCAAATTTTCATGGCAAACGCAACATTGAAGGCATTGTTCATGGCAGAAAATGTTGCCAACCTGTAAAAAATTGAGTTATTAAAAAAATCTTTTATTAAAAAGGGATTAGTAAAATGGAATACCCTTAATAAAAATTGTTCCTGGATAGGTAATGTGCAAACATGGCAACACGGCGAAGATGGCTAAAAGAAAAGTAAAATAAAATGTATAATGTTAAATTTAAATTTTTTAAATTTCATTTTTGTATTAAAAAAATAATTAAAATTTTCTTCAAAAAAGTGATTTCTTTTTGGTTACGAAGCAAAAATTAACAGCGATGTAAAAATATTTTTGAGGTTTAAAAATCATCGAAAAATATGAAATTTTTAATTGATTTCAATAAAAATGGTTCTGGAATGACATTTTTTTTCTGTCAATGAATAAAGTTTTTTTAGAGCTTCAAATTTAATATAAAATAATTTACCTGTAAGTTATCTTTATTTTTCCAGCAATCTTCATTTGAATCCCAATTTTGTCCAATATGTTCAATAACTTCTCCAATCGCTGCCAATGGTGGTTTATCATCAGAATTTTCAAAATTTCCTTGGAAACTCTCAGAATGTAGCGAATCAGATAAATATTCAGAGCAAGGATCGGAAATCGAAGTAATTCCAAACATTTATAAAGTAATAACAAAAAAATATGTTATTCTAAGAAAAATAAAGCAGGCGATGTAGTTACAGTAAACTCAAAAAAACGAACTTGTTGATGGACCAGCCTCTAGCCAACAATGTCAATACTTTGGAAGTGGTGGATGTGACAAATTCATTTGACATCTGTTTCCTTCAATATTTTTTTTCCTCACCCTATTTTTTTATTCATTGTCAAACAGTTAGTTTGATATTATTCTCCCATTTTTTTTTCTTCGTTTCTTGACTTTTTGAGGTGACAAAATGCTTTTCCATGCACTCGCTTATTTGTTTCTGCATTAAATGCGGGAGATCCATGTTGAAGTCGTCTAATCAAAAATTCTACAGTAAAAATAAACGAAGGATAAGCACCCTTCCTTCGTTTTTCTTTTTTTGAGTTATGTCTTGCTTGTCACGAACATTGTCTTTTTTTGCCTTCTCTCTCTCTCTCTCTCCACAATTTTGAATGCTAAAAGAGGCAACAAAAAAATGGCATTTTCGTGGTTGCTTTCAGGCCTCTTCCTTCGGCCCGTCCAGCCCGGCCCGGCCCGGGCCTGGCCGAGGTTTTTCAACATTCAGAAAAAAAGTAAAGGGATAACCAAGGCAAAAAAAAATTTAATGAATTTTTACGCGCCGCGGGCCGGACCGGACCGAAAATTAGACGGGCCGGGCCTGCAAAAGTCGGCCCGTGGAAGAGGTCTGGTTGCTTTCGAGAAAAAAACCGATTATTGCTTGAAGATTTCCAGATTTCTAATTTTTTTTTACAAAAAATTGTAATTTTTTATTCTTTCCTTTATTTTTTCAAATTCTTTCGGGAAAAAATATCATAAAATAAGGAAGACAATTACTCGCTTTTTTCTATCCAAGAAATAAAAAGTTTTTATGTTTATATTTTTTTGTGTAAATGGAAACATTTTTTTCTTTTATTTAAAAATATTTATTATTCAAACAAAACCCACAAAAGTTTAAAATACATCAGGAAAAAGGAAAGTTAAAATGGTTGATGTTGGTTTTTTAGAATTAAAAAAAGATGCAAAGAAAGCAGCAAGCTTCTCGCCATGAAATTTCAGATGGTGGAGGAAGTTCGTTTTCAGGCGCTTTTTTGTTGTCCATAATGAGATAGTGGAAGGTGAAATGAAGTATCGCTGCTCGAAAGTTACTAAATTTCCTGAAAATTTGTGAAATATTAAAGATAATTTAGAAAAAAAGATAGTTGAAGTGAATAAGAGAAGAGAACTAAAAAATCTAACAAATAAAAAAAACGTTTTAGTCCTAAAAAATAAAATTAAAGAACATTGCTAAGAAACTAGCTCAAAAATGATAAAGGTCGCCTTGCGTCGGCGGCTGTTGTTAACCAATAAAAAAAAAGATAAATTTTCCTCAGAATCAATAACATAAAATACATCTATAATTTTATATTTTCTGGAAGTCTATGGCTATTTTTCATTTTTAATGATTTATGAAAATTTAGAAATATGTAAAACAAATTTGATTTTATTATAAAAGTATTATTAAAGTTTTTATAAATTAAAAAAATGCATAAATAATGGTGAAATTTATTGATTTGAATCAATTTTTTTGTTAAAAGGCGAACATTTTGGAATTCATTGTACCAAAGTTTAGTTGGGGTAGTTTGTTTGTTATCCAGCGCAAATTATGCACAAACAGCAAAATATTGAACAAATACATTCACAACTAACATCTTGGCAACCACAATCAACGCAACAACTATTATTATCAGCAGCAACTTTATTTTCAGGAATAGTTGGAATAGTCATGTTTTTTTTTGCCAAAGAATTTGATTTACCCAAAGGAATTGTCTAAAAAAATTTAGGAATTAGTCCTAAAAAACAATTGAACAAAACAAAGTTTAAAATAATAAAAAGACCCAAAAATGGAAAATGGAAATTGTCGCTATAGCCAAAAGCTTAAATCAGTTTTTTTTAACAAAAAAAAAATCAAACTGTGGTCTGCCCTTCCGGTTGTTAATGGACATATGAAAAAAAGTGATTAATCTCTTCCATTTTAATAGCTTTGTTTATAGCAACCAAAAATTTTTTTTATGATGGATTTTTATTGTCATTTCATTCAGTCATCTATTTTACTATAATTGCAAACCACTTTTATTCATTATTCTTCTTTTCTACAAAAATAACTTCTTTACCTTCAATCAAACTACTTACTTTTTAAGAACATTGCATTCTAAATCTGAACGGCAAAAAGCAACGAACTCCTTGGAAAGATATTATTTGTTATTGCTTAATAATAATGAAATCAATCATTGGGACCTAAAATACGAATAAGACAAATTAAAAGAATGATTAACTATAGTTTAAAACCAAAAAAACATAGTAATCGTGTCTCAAAATGATAACAAAAAACCTTTTAAAAAAGTTGTATTTGATCGGTAATAAAACGAAGTTTGTGTGCAATTTATAGAAAAATAATCCTAAAAATGAACTTTATTGTTTAATATTATAAATTTTTTTTATATATGATTTAGTATTTTGATTAGACATAATTTCTGCTTTTCGCAAGGTTTTCATGAGTGACATTGCAAGTATTCCAACGTTTAAAAGTTATATATAATTTTTGTAGTTTATTAAAAGTAAATTTAAAATTTGTTTTCAATGTTAGTTTTGAGTCAAATTTTAAAACCATTTTAAAGGTAGACAAAGTTCTACGTATTTTAAAATCACGTAACCAAGCACATGCATATTAGTTTCATTTTTTTTTATTGGTGGTATTAATCCTTTGGGTTAATCTCCTTTTTTCTCTGTTGCCATCACCAGAGAGATTCATTCATTTATTCCTTCTTTTTTTGATCCATTTTTTTCTACTGCAAAAAAAATTAACCGCGGAATTACCGATTTTTCAACTTTATCCGAAAAAAGCCAGCCAGCACACACAAACATTCAAGTTCCGGTCCAATTAGTATCATCGAGGTTGCATTTTTCATTTTTCCCTAACCCTCAAAAATTCTAAAACAGTGAAAGAAAAAAAAAACAAATATGAAAAAAATCAAAAAAGTTTCTTTCTTTGTTTTTTTGGTTTCTGGGAAATTTGTTTTTTCTTTTTCGCTGCCAACTTTTTTTTACTTTATTGTTTTTTTCTTCTATGTTCACTTTTTTTTTGACATTCTCTTTTCTTTTTTGATGCACAAAATTGGAAATGTGTCCACCGCTTTGATGACCTTGAGAAAAAAAAATAACAACAGCAGCCACAGGCAGCAACAGGTAAAATAATAAATAAAAAAAGAAGTGTAGATTTACAAAACTAAAGTAAAGCAAAGAAAAAATAAAAATAAAATATTGTTGATTTTTTTGTTTGGACACGCGTGGTTCTTTTACGACTTAATTTTATTTTGGGCGATGAATGAAATTTTAGAACTTTTTATTTTTTTGACAGATTTAAATATGTTTGTGGCTTGTTTTGATGTTTGTTGATTTTTGGCAATAAAACTGTATCTTTTGAACGTCTAAAAATAAATTTATGATTTTTTTAGAATTTTAAATTTTTCGTTCAAGACAGTAATATTTTTTTCGAACTTTATTTTTCGATCTGAAACGCAATTTTTTTTGAAGAAACTACCTTTTTTTGCTTTTTATTATTTTTTTCCCTTTTAATGTCTGTTTTTTTTTCTATGTTGCTTTTTTTCTAACATCCTTATTTCCCATTCTTCCTTCTTTCCATCCAAAAAAAAATTACATCAAACAAATAAAGAAAAAACATGTGTTGATGATTGTTGTTGATGCTACTTTTTCCGCGCAAAAAAAAAACAGCAATCATCTTCAAAAAAATATATATATAAACCTCTCTATTTCTGTGTGATGGCGGCGTCTTTCACCATTATTTTTTCTTTTGATTTTATGAAAACATTAAATCGATGATCAGAAAAATATAAGAATATAATCGTTGGTAGGGGTGTTCTTGTGTCTTTTTATTACCCTCAGGGCATGAAACATTTTCTGCGCTTTTGTCTCTCTCTTCTTTCGTTTCGCCTTTTTTTATTAAATGTCCGAGTCGAGCCACGCATCTATCTGCCAGCCATCCGACCAGCCAAAATCAGTCAGTCAGTCAATGAACCAAAAAAAGAAAACGCGATTCAAATGTTGAAAAATAAAAGAAGGGTTAAAAGCGCGTGTAAAAAAATAACAAAAAAAAGGTGATTAGGGTTGATTATTTTCGCCTTAGAAAAGAAAAAAAAGAAGAGATATTGATTCGTTTCGCCTTTCATCTATTATACATATTAATTTTCCGTGGTCATCGTCGTTGATTCCTTCGATCTCTTTTTTTCTTTCTGTAATTATATCGCCAAACCTAATTATGAGCCTATTAAATATGTATGAAACAATCATCAAAAACGGAATTTTTTTTGTGTGTGCGAAGAATGTCTTCTTTTTTTTTATTTACTAATTTTTCCTTAATCGTATTAGTTTTATGACTTTGAGAAAATCATAGTCACAAGAAAGAAGAGCGGAGATAATTACATATCATCATCGTCGGTTCAATATTAACATTTTTTGTTTGTATCTCGCCGTTGACCTTTTTTTTTGAATGATGCCCAATTATTTTCTTTTTAATTATTAATAAGAAGCCGTTTTTGTAAAAAATATTGTTTTTGTGTTACAAAATAGCAACAAAAAAAGCAGTCGTTCTCTTCAAAAAATAAAAATAAAACTGTCCAATATTTGATTTTTTAATTTAATTTTCAGTTTTGTTTTCTATGTTTTTTTAGAGCAAAGTTTAATTAAATTTCTCGTTCATCTTATTTTGTTGTTTCTTTTAATCAATATTTTTCTTAGTTTTTTTTTTCTCGATTTATCAAAATTTGCTCGATGGCTTGATTTTTTGTTGTTTCTATTTTTTGAAATTATTTCTGAAGAGAGAATTTTTATATATTTCATTCTTACTCAATTTTTCGACCAAAACTTTTTTCTTTATTTCAAACCTCTGAATTTTTTACTATTTTTTAAAACCTTACATTTACATAAGTATTTTACGCCACATTCATTTCCACCCTCACTCATCATTATTTTAATGTATGTATTTTTTTTTCTTGTAAACTACAAATTAGGTCCGTTTTTTTCCATTCCGCATTTAAATTTTGTTTTGTTTAATCGAAAAACCGCAAACCTCAAAAACCTTTTAACATTTTGATTTTTTTTTGTTCCATTACTTTTTTTTTCTTTTTGCGGTTTTCAAACAAATAGTTGTTTTACTTGAATGAATGATGTCAAATGCGACCAATTTTCAGATTAACAACAAAAGAAGAAAAAAGAATAAAAGTACTTTTTGGCGGTTTACTTGAAAAAAAAAATCGGTTGCTTCTTTCTAATGTAGTCAACCAACAGTCAAAAAAAGTTTTATACATAAAAATATTTTTGAATAATAAATTAAAGAATGGTGATTGTTGGAATAAAATTATTTATTGATTAACTAAACACTCGAAAATTATTAATTTTTAAAGAATGAAATTGGAAGAAATATTCAGGCTGATTCTTAAATTGGCCCAATTCATTGTAACTTTTTTATTACTTTATGCCATTGGCTTTCCTTATTGGATGATAGTGGCTGCTGGACTTTTAGTTCCTATTTATGGTAAGTTTTATTTCCAAAATTTAAAACAAAACAATATTATTATTATTTTAAAAGTAAAAAAAAACTGACCTGAATTATTAAAAATCCCTAAAGCTTTTTTGTCTTTTGAATTCCAAAGCAATAATTCAAAAAATGTTTTTTTTTTGTATAAAATTTTTTTTATATTACCGGCGAATTATTTTGGTAATTTTATGCTGGAAAATATTAGTTACTGATAAAAGCAATTTAAACTATTTTTATCAAAACAGAAAATATTTTTTGTTTTGCCTCGTCAAAGCTTTTTAATTTCCATTTTTTTATTTAAAAAATATACCACTTGAAATGAGAAAATTAAAAAAATTCTTCTTTTTTTTTCAGGCATATATTTAATGTTTCGATCTCCGGGTAAAACTAAAGGTGGTACACCATATGCAGATTATAAATTAAATGCAATAGCTAAAAGTTGGCATAAAGTTGATATATCTTTATGTTTGACTATGGCTATAGTATGTTTTATTTTTGCTTTATTATTATTCTTTTTTTATTTTAAAGTAAGTCTAACTAAAAAATTAATAAACAAGTTGTTTGAAATAAAAATAATTTTAGTTTACAACATTCACCTCAAAGATTTTACTTGCTGCCTGTTCTTCTTTGCTGCTTTCAATTTTATATGCAATGAATGGAATTTTATTGACCAGAAAATTACAAAGTGGAACCATTGATTTTCCTGCCAGCCACAAAGTTTGTTTCTTTTTTAAACAAAAAAATAAAATGTTTTTTTCTTACTTATTGGATTCAATGGAATTTTAAGTCTCAAAAAAACCAAAAATTTTTGTTTTGCCTCATATAATGTAGGTAAGGTTGTGTGTTAAAATCATGGACTTCATAAGTCGACAATTGTAAATCATTGGCCAAAACGAGGAATCGAACCCCGCAAAGTCGAAGAGTCATAGCGGTTGCGCCTTTTACCACTCGACCATTCAAACATTAAAAACAATGGGAGAAAAATGAAGTTGGGCGCATGCAAAAAAAGAATTATACAAACTATTTTTTTTGTAAAAAATGTTTTGGAAGTATTTTTAAAGGTTTTTCAAATGCATTTTGAAGCTCTTATATTTAAAAGAATAGTTTACCAAAAATTTATGAAGGTTATCTTTTTTAGCTTTTCTCAACTTCAGCTTCCAAAACGAGTCCATTGACTAATAAATCCAATGAAAGAACCTTGGATTTATTTGGAAGTTCAAGAAAACGGGATGAAAGCGTTTCAAAATATAGTAATAGCAAAAATAAATTAAATAATGATGATGAAATTGGAATCCACCGAAAATCAGCGGTAAATTATTTTTTTATTTTCGTTTTAAGAAAAATATTTATTTTTTTATTAGGTTCCTTCACCAGAGCCACCAAAAAATCTTCATGGTGATGATGATGATCAACGATATAGTTATCAACAGCCTAAACAAAGTTTATCCCCTCAATATTCCATTGAACGTCGACCTCGAGCCACTTCATGGTTTACGGATACGGGAGATAACAATAAAAAAGATTTTCCAACAATGACGATTGAATCAAGTTTTATTTCATCTCCAACTGATAATTCAAAAGGGTCACATTTGGATGCTCGAGAACAATATATTAAATCAAAGCAATATCGAGATTTTATGGAGACCACTCCAAATAATAATAATAAACAAAAAAGTGGTGTTGCAGCAAATGTTCCGAAACGTTCAACTTCGAAAATTCAGCAAGAAAAATTGATGGAAGATTTCAATGAAAAATTTGCTTCAACCGAAAATTTAGAAAAGCAACAAAAACTTGAAGAAGAAAAGCAAAATCAAAATAGAAATAGTATTTCTCCAAAATTATTGGTATCATCTGGAAATTCTATAATTAGCAGCGAAAAAAATTATAAACCTTCCACAACCGCGTATTCTCGAAAACAAATTATACCAACAATTGAATCATCTCGAAAAGAAGGATTTGAAGAAAGTTATCGAGCATCTCAACAGCCGGAATATCAGCCGCCACAGCAGCCAAGTATCCTGAAAAAAATTAGCACTTCAGGTAGAGTTGTCTAAATGAAAAAAATTGGAAAATTTATAGAGATACATATTTTTATTTTCTCAAAAATGTTCAAGAATGAGTAAATTTTTTATAATTAAAATTTTAAATTAAACGCTTTCTGATTTTTTAAAGACTTTTTATATTTATTTTTAAAATTACTAAGCTTCATTTTTAATACTCTTATTTTTTTTTTCATGATTTCTAAGGTTCCCAATTAGTGTTAAATGTCGGTCGGCCGGTAGACGGTTCCGACTCGAAAAAGTCGGTCGGTTACCGAAAATAAAAAGTCGGTAGAGATTTGAAAAGTTCGACTCACAGCTCCAGGAAACAATTTTTTAAGAAATTTTATTTTTATTACCTGATTATTGGATAGTAGGGCTATTTGTTTTTCGATGTTGCCGAAAGTTTGTACCACATGGGAGTCGAGAAATTTGAATTACCGACATTTTACCGACAAGTCGGTCGGTAATTTAACACTATTCCCAATCTCATATAATTAAAACAATTTTAATTTCTCGATTTATGATAATAATCATAGCTTTCAGGAAATAATCCATTTGAGACGAGTCAATCAAGTAGCCAAGCTTCACATTGGTCTTCCCAATCAGAATTGGATAAAGTTTTTTATTCTAAAAAACAGAAACAACAACACCAAAGAAACCCAAGTTATGGTGAACGAGCCATCGATGTTGGAAGTTATAAAGCGAGTCCAATCGAAGTTATTGATGCAGAAAGAAAAAATAGTGACACTCATTCTTCTGGAACTTTACATTCCCTTGATGTTATTCTCGATGTTGAAGCAACGCCCAAAGCTCCAAGACAACAACAACAAACATTTAGCAGCTATGTTCCTCCTGAAAAAGATCTGCCGCCGCTTGCAAACAGAAGCAATAATGTATTTAAAATTTCTTCAGCAAGCACGATTCAAAGTCATCAAAGCATTAGTGTTAATGATTCTCCCCAAATGCCAATGAAATTTAGACACCCAAAAAAAGATAATCAAATTCAAGATACTCAAATTTCTGAATATCATCAAATTCCAGCCCGAATTGCAATCAAACAAGCAGTGATTCCACAAAAAGGTGTAATCACTGGAATTGCAAGACCTTACAGTTTTCAAGGAGAAAATAATTCCAAACGACAACAAAGTCAAAGAGATGAAGAAAATGATTTATCTTCAACTCCATCGCGATCCATTTCATCGTTGACTGGGTCATCATCTCAAGCGAGAGATGCTTCACTTATTGCGGGTTAGTTTTCTTTTTCACACTTATTATATTTTTGGCCTGAATAAACTTTTTTGTTAAACAAAATTTAAAAACACTTACTTTTTTTCAATTCTTTTTGAAAAATTTGAATATCTTGCAATGATTTAGCTTTCTATTTGTCTACTTTGAACAAAAAAGGTTTTTAAATATTTAAATAATTTTAAATTTTTTAATTTTTACTATCATTTTTTTGATAAAAATTTGTAAAAAATAAATTTAGTATGGAACTCAAAATTTTTTTCTCTCCGCTCTTTTTTATTGCCTATTTTCATTATTTATAAAAGCATTTTTATTTAGACTCAACTGCAAGTTCCACAATTCGAATGGATGACATAGATCGAAGGGATTCTGCTCGTTCACCTTTACGTGATTCAAGTTTAATGACAACTTCCACCATTGTGAATATGAATTCAGCTTCAATTCGTGATTGGTCGCCATCGCCAATTTCATCCATTTCAAATAATATTGATTCGAGAAAAGAATCATCCGAGGCTTCTCGAATTCATAATCAAATATTTTTTGGACGTCGAGAATCCCCTGGAGAAAGTAGCAACGGCGGAAGCAGCAGTGGTGGCAGTAATAATGGAAAATCTGTAACTCCACAGAAAAAAGGTTTAATTTTTTAAAATTTATTGAAAAAAATTTGTAAAAATATGCAAAAATTTTGAATTTCAGGTTTCGATGTAATTATTCGACCTCGAGATTCTCCAATCGAAAGTCGCCCACAATCAACAACGACCACAGAATTTTCTCCTCGATACAATGCATCTTCAACAACTTTAACAATAAAAAGTTCACCAGATTATTCCAAAAATAGGCATTTATCCACACAATTTTAGTTTATTTATTGTTCGTTTTTTTAATTTGCATTTTTTATTTATTAAAAAAATTATTTTTGCCAAAATCAAAATAAAAATAAATTTAATTCTTTTATCTTTATAAAACCTTTTGTTTAATTTTGCAGTGAAAACAGAAAAAAAATCATATTTTTTTGCTATGTAAAAAAAATCATACATATTTTCAAGGCTTTTTATCGAAAATATTTTGGTTTAAAATTTGTTAAGAAAAATAAAAAAATGAAGCGAAAAATTCTTCGATAGTAAAACAAGCTTGCTTCAACTATGTCCTTCCTATTTTTTCTTGTTAGAAAGTTGTTTTTTTTTCTTTGCTTTTTTTAAAATTTTTTTTCTATCTAAGTTTACTATTTTTGAGTGAAGAAACCTTTTGCGACAATTTTAATTTTGAACTTTTTTTTCAAGTTTTTTTTCTCCTTTCTGATTTTTTTTGTTGCTTTTTCCTATAGCCGCCAATTCTTCATATTTCCATTTTGACCTTTTATTTTTTAAATATCATATTTTTTCTTTCTCAAAATGTAAACTGCCTTCATCTCTTTTCTTCACTTTCCCAGCGAATATTTTTTTAAACAAAAAAAAACAACATCCGTATTTGCCATATTTTTTAGCGCCAGTTTTATGTTGAAATTCAGCGTTGTTGAGCTTTTTGCTTGATCACGAATCGCGATGAAACAAAGCAGAAAACATTTCTCCGATTTTTTTCTCTCATCCACAATAAAAAAAAGTGTCTTAGTTTTTTCATTTTTTATGTTGCTCTGCAAAATCTTTTTTTGGTTTTAAAAAGCTGGAATTTTTTTAAAATAAATGAAAAAAACTATTATTTAAAAATAAAAAAAAATAAAAATTTTCAGAATGAAACGAAAAGCTTATTTGATTTTTTTGATTTTGGCTTTTGCTGCTTTTGGAACTCTCCAAGCTTCCGCTGATTTGGAAGCCATCAATAACACCGATGACGAAGTCATTAAAGTTTGTGAAAACGAAGGCGATAAAGGTACTTTTTTATACACGTCTCCCCGGAATTAACTTTTAAATATTTTTGCTTTTTCTAGAACCCTGCAAATGTTATGGGAACACCATTCATTGCAACGTGTTTTCTGAAAGGTCAATGGTTTCTGGATCCGAATTTCAAAATTTTAAAACTCTCAATCACACCAATATTCAAATTATGAAAACTGATATGGTTGTCAAAAAGGTTAATTTAAGTAGCAATAAAATTAAATCTTTAAAAACGGTAAATCAGTTTCTTTTTGTTTTGTTTATTCTATTTAAAATTCCTTAAATTTCAGGGAAAAATTTTGGTTGGGCATGAAAACACTGTCGAAAATTTGGATTTGGGTGGAAACGGGCTTGTAAGCATTGAAAATGGAGCCTTCGAAAACTTCGTTTCTTTAACATATTTGCGTTTAAGTTATAATAATTTAACAACTATTGTTGTGGCCTTGCACACACAGAAGTATTCAAAGTGCCGCGTTCTCTGGTCCCGTATGGAATGGTGCCGTGGATGGCTGAATGGTAATTCTCAATCACGCAAATCTCATATTTTGTCATAGTTGTTTTCTAACTTTGTTCAGTTGTATGTAATTTATCCTTGCCGAGCAGTTGCTCCAATAAAGAACACTTTATATTTGTTGTACCTGATTGAGGTTACAACAAAGTGGTGACAACATCGTGATCAAACAACTCAAAGCCTCCGAAAAGACCGCTCGCATGGTACAAACTTGAAAAGTCAAAATGAGTTACGCTTTACCTCCCGAAAAGCATGATCATGTTCAATGGTTAGCTGGCATGATGTTTTATGTCTTTTTGTTCAAAAGCGAAACTTCCGTTGTTGGTTATCGAGTAAGAAACCATCCGGTTTACGATTTAACCGTTAACTTAAATCTCTGTTCGGGTGATCTCTTGTTCAATGAAGTCAAGTATGAACTCAACAAGAATACAGCATGGTCCAGAAATGGCAAATACTCCAAAAAGAAGAGGGGAAAGGGTCATGGAAGAACCCAAGACAGAAGTCGAAACCTCAGGATGAGCCTATGGTATGGTACTGCAATCAAGAAGCGATTGGTATGTTTTCTGTGGAATCAAATATACTTATGGTCAAAACCTGGTAAAGAACAACGAATAAAAGCTGAAATCAAAGCTAAAATGCTGATGTCAAACTTGGTAAAGAACTTGATTATGATACTTCTATGGTAACTGAAAGTGTAATTCCCGTGATTTATCTGTACTCGATGGTTATGCTCGTATGTTTATCTCAAAACTCATATTGTATGTACTATGTTCTCCATCAAGTTCGTCGTCCAGAAGATGCTCAATGAAAGCTGCTGAAAGAAGAGTTAAGGCTTAAGCTCTCGAAAAGCTCCGTTTGATGATAGCGAACAATCATCCGGCTTACGATTTGGCCGAGAGCACAAAATCTCTCTCTCTCTTTTGCTATTTCAACATGGTCAACTCAAGTGATAGCTGATGCTGATCAACATGGTAATTGTGCAATAAGAAAACGTTTTGATGATAGCGAAGAATCATCCGGTCTACGATTTGGCCGTGATCGCTTGGTGAAACCAGCTGTAAATCTCTTGATCATGAACACATGGGTATGGTAATACTGCATGGAATGGAATCCGAAAAACTTCAGAAAGGAGAGGAAAGGGACATGGAACATGTGCCCAAGACATGGAAGTCGAAACCTCGTGGAAGAACCTCTGGTAAATTGGTATGGATTCTGACGTCGTATATGATCACTTGGTAAAGAAGCTCAAGAAGAAGCTAAAGAAATGAATGGTCGTGGTATTGAACAGTCGAATGGAATGGCTGAATTTCTCCTGCTCAACTACATGGAACCGGAAGTTTCTGGATTGAAAGCTCGTCATGGTAATGATAAAGAATTATGGAAAACGCATGATATGAAGCTCGTATTGTATGATCTCCAATTGAAGAATCAAATGGACATGCTAAAGAAGAAGCTATGGAAAGCTAAGAACAAGACAAGAAGATGATCGTCAACTCAAAGATAGGTGGAAGAAGAGTGTTGTGGCCTTGCACACACAGAAGTATTCAAAGTGCCGCGTTCTCTGGTCCCGTATGGAATGGTGCCGTGGATGGCTGAATGGTAATTCTCAATCACGCAAATTTCATATTTTGTCATAGTTGTTTTCTAACTTTGTTCAGTTGTATGTAATTTATCCTTGCCGAGCAGTTGCTCCAATAAAGAACACTTTATATTTGTTGTATCTGATTGAGGTTATAACAACTATCAGCAATAAATTTTTGACAGCTCAACTTGGTTCCACTTTAAAAAATTTGGATTTAAGTTATAATAAATTAGTTTGGATTTCTTCCTCAAATTTCAAGAATTTGAACCAATTATCCAGCTTAAGTTTTCAAGGAAATGAGAATCTTCAATTTTCTTTATTGGATGATATTTTTCACGAAGCTTTATCCAATTTAGAAACTTTAAATTTAATGAGCTGCAATATTACAATTCTTGACGATGACATTTTCATCCACCTCAAGTATGTCTCTACTTTTTTTTTATTTGTATTAAAGCTTGGTGGCATAGGCATAAACAAAAAAGTTTTGAAGATGTCCAACGAAAAAAAAATACTTAAAAATCAAATTATTTTCAGAAATCTTGAAACCCTTAATATCGGCTTTAATCCAATGACTTCCATTCCAAAAGCATTCAACGCTTTGGCAAACCTTCAAGTTTTAAATATTCACTATAATAAAATCAAAAAATTAGCAACCAGTCAATTTGAATTTAACAAAAATCTTAATCGAATTGATTTATCAAATGGCAAACTTGAAACTATTGAACAATGTGCATTTTGCAACCTCCCAAATCTTGAATTGGTAGTCATTAATCAAAATTTAAAATTGAATCATGTTTCAAGAAATTCCTTGGATCAAATCAAACTGGATGGACCTTTGAAATTACGAATAATTGGAATTGTAAACTCATCACTCTTTATAAAGGTGGAAGCATTTTTGAAGGATTTAAAGGTCTTTATCAAAATTGTTGGCCAATTATGGAATTTTAATTTCCAAAAAACCCGGTTTGAAATGTTCCTTTTTTGTATTTTTTTTTTACATTTTGTAATTTAAACATAAATTTGGCTTTTTATCAAATTTTTTTCCTTTAATAATGGTTAATAAAAAATGCATAAATTGAAAGATGTGTTAAATTCTCATAAGTCTTGCTTTATTTATTTGGTGGATGCCACTTAAAACATGGATAAAACTAAACACCGAAAAATTTTTAAAAAAAAATTATTTTTTGTAATAAAAATTATTTTTTGAGGCTATTAAATGAAAAAAAATGTAGTCAAGTGATGCTTTCGAGAGGAGTCAGCCAAAATGATAACTCGAAAACTCCGGACGACACAAAAAGAAAGAAAACAACGTTGCTTTTATTAAAGGAATAAAGAAACAAAAGAAACAAAATACGCGTTTGGCCTTTTCAATGACAACCGACGACAAAAGCTGTGTCGAGGGAGACACTCAAAGTGACGCTCTCTCTCTCTATTTGGGAAATTAACATAGTAAAATATTTAAGAAACTATTCTAATCGTGCATAGGCCCTTTTCAACAATCGTGTCGATTCTTAATTATTTTATTCAAAGCAATCCAAAGTTTGCCCTGGAAAGCTTTCATCCAAATTTAGAGTTCCAGCATCAAAAACTTTTTCAGCTGTTTTTCTTTCCGAAATATATTCATCTGGAATAGTAATACTTATTTTTCTCTTGCATGGAGATGTTTCATAATTGCATTTATGATATCTGAAGAAAAGAAAAATTTTTAGATAATAAAAATATAATAAATATTAAAACTATAAGAAATTATGATTAATAAAATTTTAAAATAATAAAAAAAAGTTTACAAAGGCTGAAAATTAATTTTTTTGGAATAAATTTTAAAAAGCTAAACTAACATTGTGAGTCTTGGATCAATATTTGAAATTTCATTTTCCGATCCAGAAAGTTCAAAGCTTCCATCATCATCGGTGATGCCTTCAGCCATTTTGTCATCGGGGCTATTTGGATCATAATCGAAGAGTTTAACTTTGATATTTGCCGCGGGTCGACCATCACAAGTTAATCTTCCTCGAACTGCAGCGGATTGAGTTCGGCCAATACCCAAAATTCCAGCTGAAGCACATGCAATGGCAAAAATAAAAAGTAAAAAAGGAAGTTTCGTTTTTTAAACAAAAAACGAAAAAAATAATGATTGGAATCAAAGAAAATAGAGTTTGTTTTTGTACTAAAAAAAGCGGTCTTCCCAAAAGGTGAAATCAAAACAAAAACAACAAAAAACGCACTTTTTATTTATAGTCTCAAAATTTTTTGGATAAATTTTTATTTAACCTTTCTCAAACTTAAAAATATTATAAAATAAAACAAAAAAAATGTGGTCAAGTGTTTGCTTCCGGATGTTTAAATTTATGATAACCCGAAAGCTCCGGACCACATTTAAACAAATAAACGACCTTGCTTTTATAAGACAGAGAAAACTAAAAAAGAGAACGAAGATGTGTTTGAAATAATGGCAACCAAAAGAGACGGCTCAAACTAGATAGTCAAAGACACGCAATTTTTTTGAGCGAAAAAAATCATAAAATTGCTTTGGAAAAATTTTTTTTAAAAAAGGATGTCTCTTTTAACTGTCAACAAGGTGGATGTAAATAAGGCATTTTTATATTTGTATTTTATATATTTTTAATTAAACTTTTTTCTAAAAAGTAAGTTTTATTTTCATTCTTTTTGTGATCAAAAAGTTTTCAGGTTATTTAATTAGAGTATCGATTTTTTTCAATTTTATAGCGGAAATAATTTTATTTTTCCTTTTTGTGTCTAAGAAAAAATTAGTAAACAAATAAATAATAACTTTTTTTTATGAGACAAGGACTTTAAACAAGTTTTTTGTTTTGTTTATCGTTTTGTTTTCCATTCTTTTTTTTTATTAAACTGTTTGTAACCCTGAGAAACGAAATGGAAGATAGATAGATTTTTATCATTATTTTTTTTTCTTTACTTCTTTATAAAAAAAATAAGAAAGGCCATTCTTTTATTTTTTCATTTTGACTTTTTTTCTTTCTTTTCTGTTTTTAATTTTTCTAAAAGAAAGAAAAATGAAGCTCATTCTTGCTATTTTTGTTTTTGGCATTGTTTGTGCTTCCGCAGGAATTTTGGGTATTGGCCGAACTCAATCCGCTGCAGTTCGAGGAAGATTAACTTGTGATGGTCGACCCGCGGCAAATATCAAAGTTAAACTCTTCGATTATGATCCAAATAGCCCCGATGATAAAATGGCTGAAGGCATCACAGATACTGATGGAAGTTTTGAACTTTCTGGTTCGGAAAGTGAAATCACTACCATTGATCCTCGACTATCCATGTAAGTCAATAACATGTATTTGACACTAAACCAAAATTTTCTTGTTATTTTCTTTTTGGGTTATGGTTTTTTATTCATTTTTTTACTGCCAAAAAACGCCCAAAGCTTTCTAAGATTTTAATTATTATATTAAAACTTTTTTTAGTTACCATCGATGTGGTCGAACTAATGAATGTGAAGTAAAAGTCAACATTGAAATCCCCGATGAATATGTTTCAAATGGAGCTAATCCTGAACGGGTTTTTGATGCCGGCACTCTTAGCTTAAACCAAAAATTTGCTGATGAACGGAAACATTGTTAAAACTTTGATTTTGATTTTTTTGTGACAAAAGTAAAATTTTTTAGACTTTTGAATATTTGTTTGATATTTTATTAAATAAAAAAACTTGAAAGCAAAATAGTAATTATCAGTTTCAAAAATAATACAAAAGCGAAAATAATTTAAAAAGTTTTAAAATAATTTTTCTTCCACGCGAACTTTGGGTTTTTGATTTTCGAGAAACCAATCGGAAATGCATTCAAGGTTATTTTTAATATCTTCAATATTTTGAGCATCTTTCTTAAACGTAAATGTGACAATAGCATATGGCTTAACTTTTAATTTAATAAGTTCTAATAAAATTTCTGGATCAATTTCTTCTGAAGTTTCATAAATTGTCAAATTAAGCCATTGAAATTTTTGCAAATGTTTACAAAAAATTAATTTTTTCAAGGAATCGTTTGAATAAATAATATTTAAATTGATAAAAGTAAATTCAGTTAAATTTGGAGCTTTTGAAAGTATATAATCTGCAGAAATAGAATTTCCTGCATCATCTCGAATATCAACAAAATTCAAATAAAGTTTGTTAAGTTTATTTGAAAGAAAAAGATTTGCTTCATTTAAAGTTAATTTTTCTTTTGTAAGACTAAAACTTTCTAAAGTTAAACGATAAATATGATTTGAATAGCATGAAAAAGTTCCACTAAAATCAAAGGCAAGATTTGTAAACCATTATTTAAATTTTCCTATTGGAAGCTTTTCGTAATGACTCCATTTATATCTAGGCCATTGGGAAGCATAATATAATCCATTTCCTTGTTGATACCAAACTCGTTTATCAAGACAAACAATTTTATTCTTTGCAAAAAAATATTTACAACTTTTTTGAAGCTTTTGATATCCTATGGGAGAGAATGGGTTCTCAGTGATGTAGGATATTAAATAATATGGAAATGGAAAGTTTTGACGCCGAGGTGATTCAAAAGTAGAATTATTTAAGGCAACACCAATTTCAGCCATTTTTTAAAACTTAAGTTTATTAGTTCTTTGAACAAAAACAAAAAATGGCGAAAAAATATGTTATATCTTTGTTTCTTTTTTGATGGCAGAAAAATGCAACAAAAAAATCGATTGACCTCTAAACTACTCAAAAAAATAATAATGGGACTAACGAAGAGGTGGCGTGCTGAGTTATTTTATCCAATGCACTAAGTTTTTAATCAACAAAAATAATCACGATTTTGCTTTGCTTTATTATATTAGAAGTTCGAAATTAAATTACAATAGAAAAAAACATCAAAAATTTTATCAAATCAATATAATTTCTTTTATAAATCCATAATGCAAAACAAGCCCTAAATTCTTATTATAACCAAATTAATATTTAGGTAAGAAAAATTTGGAACAAAATATTTATCTGTAAACTAAATTAATCTTAAAACCAAACTTTTCCTCTGCGTGAGAAAGGGACTAAGTGTAAACTCTATTTCGGGAACAACAAATATTCAAATATCTGCTAAATTTATTTTAAAACCATAAAAAGCTGATATTTTTAAGGAAAATGAAACGGTTGAGAAAACAAATAACCAAAGTATAAAATATTTTTAAAATTTTTATTGAAAAGGAAAAAAGAAAACAAAATACAATTTACAAAACACATTGAATTTTTTGTTACTACATTCTTTGAAATTTCTTCCAATAATTTTTTTCTATTTTTTGCAATTCAACCATAACTTCATCTTTAATTTCAGGTTTAAAATATGATAAATTGATTGGTTGGCCATTATAATAAAGTTTTTGAAGATCAGGAAAATCGCCAATGTATTGATATGATTTGAGATCGACGGCTTCACATTGCCTGGACTTATAATATCTATATCCACCAGCAACAACAGCACTGGTAACAGCAATCGTGATCATGGCAGGCAAACAAACAAAAAATAAAAATGGATGGATGGGTGAAAAAGGGTTTTTATAGATCTGGAAAAAGAAAAAAAATAATTAGAGGATCTTGATTTTAATCTACAACAAAAAAAATTATCGACGACGAAGAACGCGTTTTTGAGAAGAAAAAAGAGAGGCGAAAAAAAAAATAAAAGAATCAATAAAAAAAAGGATGCATAAATAAAAATAAATTTCTTTGACCATTGATGACGACCAGGGATGCTCGATCGTTCGTGGTTCGGAGTTTGAAGTTCGTGATGTTCGGCCTTTTTTCCCCCAAAAATGTTCGAAGTTCGATGTTCGGATCTTCCAAAAGCCAAGATCGAGCATCCCTGATGACGACTGACTGCTTTTTTATGAAGAAAAAAAATAATTATCTTGCTGACCACCGCTGCTCACCGATGAATGGGACTGCATTTTGCCAAAAAAGAAAAAAAAATAGGGTCAAAGTATTTGGAGAGGGCTAAAAAAAAAGAAATATGGAAAAGGACAAAATGAGTGAGAGAAGTTTTGACTTTTTTTTTCTACAACAGCCGCGAGTTCAACTTTTTTTATAAATGCTTTTTTCTAGGACTTTCAAAACAAAATTTTTAAAATTTGGATGTTTGTTTCATTTATGTGAATCAGAGTTTAAAAGATTTCATAACATTATTATTTCCTTTTTTGATTGCTTGAAAAAAAAGATGAAAACAGGTTTTTGCAAAAAAAAAATTACTTTAAAAATTATTTTATTCGTTGTTGCATGGTAGAGATTTATTCCTTTTCATCGCTCATCTCGAAGATGATTCATTCAATAGTTTATCTTTCTTGATTGCCTCTAATTTAAGCTGGATCAAAAAAAATAATGAGTGCAAAAATAAATAAAAATTTTTATTTAATAAATATTAATAATGTCGCATCTAAGTTTAAAAGAAAATTATTAAAGAAGCCATATTGCTTTTTTGTTTTTAAAAAACACAAGAAAATTTGTTTTAAAAAAAAAGCTAGAAATTCAAAGTCCATTTCTTTTATTTAAAACTTTTTTGAACTCAAAGGTTTACAAAACTTACAAATAAAAATAAGGCACGAGATATCTGCAATTTTAAGAAACCATAAAACTTAATTTTTTGATTATTAAAAAAAAACTTCTTTTTGCATCATACAAGCCTTTGATAAAATTGTTTTCAAGAAAAATTTTAAGAAAAAATAATAAAAATTAATGTTTTATAAATAAAAATAAGTTTTAAAAAAACAGGTGAAAATTTAATAAATAAATTATTTGTTTATTAGCTGGAGGCGGGAAGAGTTTATTAAAAAAGAGAAAAACAAATTTTAATAAATAAAATACCACGAACGTGACTTTGGCAACAGTAAAAAATAATTTTATTTTTTATTTTGATGGTAATGATTCAAATAATTGAAATAAATTTATGGCAAAATTTAACTTTTGAAGAAATTTATCATCCATATTTTCATTATTATTCTCGAATTTTTATGGATTTTACTTTTGGAATTTCAATATTTATTTATTTTTTTGCTGCATTTGTAATTCTCAAAAAATCCACGAAACAAATGGGAATTTTTAAATATACTGTATTTTGTCAACTTTCATGCAACATAATTTTTGGTTTATTTTTATTTATTTTTAATCCAATTTGTTTGGCGCCTTTGCCGCTGTTTTCAAATTTTAGCCATTTTCTTCCAATAATAAATCGAGATTGGATTTATTATTTAACTTCAATTTTATTGTTTCCAATTTCGGCTGGAATGGTGGCTTTTGTTTTTGGTTTGGCTTTTCGAGTTTATTCTGTTTTTAGTATTACAATTAATCCCGTGGAAAATGTTAAGAGATTCTTTATTTTTTATTTATTCTCTTCTGGATTTGTTTGGATCACCATGGCGGGTAAGTTTGGAATTTGAATAAAAAATAAAACCCCAAAAAAAAGTTATCTTTTTTGATTTATAATAATTGAATACAAAAATGAAAAATAATATGCCTAATTTTTTAAATTTACATTTATTGATTTCTGAATTTTTTGTAGTTTTTTATTTGCTATTTTTCATTTCTTACCTTTTCAATATATTTTAGTTTCTTTTTTTTTAAGATTTTCAGAAACAATTATGAAAAAAATTACGTAAATTTTGCAAAGTATTCCAAATTTTTATACAAATAAAAGTCAAAGGATACTGACAGCTGGGGCGAGAAAGTATATTTGTTTTTATGAAAAAAGCTTTTGAAGTATTTTTTCATATTTTCCTCCATCACCATTTTTTTTTGGGTTGGCGGGTGTCACAATGTTTTATAAAACTATAATATTACACACACAAAATAATATTTTAGCACCATGCATGCAGGTGTTTTTAATGTTTTCAAATTAAACGTAACCCACGGCGGTATAAAAGTGAAGTTCAAATGGAAATGAAAAATTTGGTCGTTGGTGGTCGAATTGCCAAAAACCAAAGGAAAAGCTATTTTTTTAGTAAAAAATGTCTGTTTTTTTGCATATTTAATTATAATTCTCTACGGATATTCAGTTGAAAAATATTGAAACTCTCACAGAATATGTAATCGAATATTGCGGATAAGATCGTGAAGATAGATTTTCATAAAAAAATCAATGAGCCGAAATCCTAGCGTAAGAGTTTTGAGCATTTTGGTCATTTTTACGTTAGAAAAAGTGATTTTTTTTGGAACTTTTTCAGAAACAATTATGGCTAAATTCATTAAGTTGCTTTAATTTTATTCTGTGACATTGAAAATCTATAATCTTATCTTGCCTACAAATTGGTATAATTAGTTTTTCCGAAGACAATCTTTTTACGAAAATCCTGACGTAAGAGTTTTTTTCATGCATGATAACATAGCTTTTTTGACAAAATTCCAAGGAAAACTATTTCATAAACACTTGTAAAAATTCAAAAATGGTCAAAAAACGATAAAATAAATCCCCTTTGAATTTCTAGTAACAATTGAATATTTTTTTGTTAAACTTGCTTTTGCACCACAACCACTTGAAGCTTTTATAATAGTATCATAGTAGCAAACGATGCTCAAAAAAATTATTATTTTCAATATCAACCATTTTGGCTTACTTTCATCATTTCTAGGCCTAATTTTGGTCGTAGAAACCGAATTTTATAATAATTACTGAGGGTGATAAGCAGGGCTTTGCGATATATCGAATATCGATATCGAATATCGAAATATCGGGGCTTTTTTTGGATATCCAATATCGAATATCGATATCGGAAAAATAAATTTTAATATCGAATATCGAATATCGATATCGGGACTTACAAATATCGATATCGCAAAGCCCTGGTGATAAGCTTAAAATGGAGTTATAGCAAAGCGAAAAATTTTCATATTTAAAAAATTCATAGCTCATAAACTAGATAATGAAATGGACCAATGGTTATCAAATTCGTTTTCTACGACCCATATTACGTCTAGGAATGATGAGTTTAAAATTAAATCACACATTTTGAGTATTTTGATTTTTTTGAGCATCGTCTGCTACTATGATGCTATTATAAAAGCTTCAAGTGGTTGTGGTGCAAAAGCAAGTTTAACAAAAAAATATTCAATTGTTACTAGAAATTCAAAGGGGATTTATTTTATCGTTTTTTGACCATTTTTGAATTTTTACAAGTGTTTATGAAATAGTTTTCCTTGGAATTTTGTCAAAAAAGCTATGTTATCATGCATGAAAAAAACTCTTACGTCAGGATTTTCGTAAAAAGATTGTCTTCGGAAAAACTAATTATACCAATTTGTAGGCAAGATAAGATTATAGATTTTCAATGTCACAGAATAAAATTAAAGCAACTTAATGAATTTAGCCATAATTGTTTCTGAAAAAGTTCCAAAAAAAATCACTTTTTCTAACGTAAAAATGACCAAAATGCTCAAAACTCTTACGCTAGGATTTCGGCTCATTGATTTTTTTATGAAAATCTATCTTCACGATCTTATCCGCAATATTCGATTACATATTCTGTGAGAGTTTCAATATTTTTCAACTGAATATCCGTAGAGAATTATAATTAAATATGCAAAAAAACAGACATTTTTTACTAAAAAAATAGCTTTTCCTTTGGTTTTTGGCAATTCGACCACCAACGACCAAATTTTTCATTTCCATTTGAACTTCACTTTTTCATTGAAGCTATACCGCCGTGTAACCTTTCCAAAAATTATTATTTTCTACCGGTGTTTGGGAATTCAAAAACCACTAATTCATTATTCTTTAAAAACAAAAAAAGTTTTTTCCTAATTCGGAACTTTTTTTCGACTATTATACTTCGACCAAAGATTTTGACAAGCATAAAAAAATTTATATAAAATATGAATAAAAATTCAAATATGTATTTTAAAAATCCTTTTGGCACAAAAATTTTGTAAAAAATCAAAACCATTAAAAAATTTGTATATTTTTTCAGTTCCTTATCTTTCCATGGCTGTAAAAACAGATATCTTGCAAAAAGAATATGAAGCTGCTATTCCAGCAATAGTGGAAGTTTATAAAGTTCAACCTTTGACTGTTGGATTTTTACCCGAATACACAAGCAATTGGTTTATGGTTTTTGGATTTGCAATGGCTTTTTGGTTTTGTCTTGCAGCATTTTTAATTGTTTCTTTGAATCTTTTGTTTATTTATCGACTTGGTGAAATTAAGGATTTAGTTTCGAAGGAAACATATTCAATGCAAAAAATGCTTTATCGGTAAGTTTTTCCTACAAAAATTATTTTCGCACCAAGACATTTTTGTGAAGTATTTTAAACTTAAATTTTTTAGGGCCCTGGCAATTCAATTTTGCAATGTTTTAATTTTCGTTGTGACTCCAATAATTCTAATTGGAATTGGATTTGTGTTTCCTTCAAAATATGGAAGCATTTACACAAATTTTGCTCAACCTATGTTTTCTATGCATATTATTTTTGATGCACCATCTTTGATTTATTGTGTAAAACCATATAGAAATTACGTAAAGAATTTATTTAAAAATGGTTTTTCTTTTCATGTTTCAAGTAGAATATTTCCAGATGTTTATGAATAAATACTTTTTACTTTTTCCCTTTTTAAAAAAAAAAATATGCTTTAATTACCGGTCACAAAAAAAGAGAAAAGTTTTGTTGACTTTTGCTAAGCTGATAAGAATGAGCAATAAATTCTATACTATACAACAACAAAAAATAGAGTGTATTGTTAAAGGAAAAGAATTGCTCGCTTATCTTAAATCCAACTTTGTTTACAATGAAAAAATTTTACCACACCTTGTCTCAATTTTATTTTCTGCTTTGCTTTTTATTTTAGCAAAAAGAGTTCAACAAAAAGTCATTATTCTCAAAAAATACACAAATTAACAGAGAAAAATAAAGCAAAGAGAAAAATCTTGAATTTAAAAAATATTGATTCCAAACAGATTGTAAAACATATTTTTCTTAAAAGTGAAGTCGAGACATTAATGTTGAAAATAATTTGAATCATAGGCG
This sequence comes from Panagrolaimus kolymaensis, assembly GCA_028622995.1. NCBI lineage: Eukaryota > Metazoa > Nematoda > Chromadorea > Rhabditida > Panagrolaimidae > Panagrolaimus > Panagrolaimus kolymaensis. Next base: position 808,385 of record JAJQJQ010000063.1, read on the forward strand.
ACGGCCATGATTGAAAAAAAAACATTTAATTCAAATTAACATAATTTGCAGAATAAATGATTTATTTTCTATTTTACATTTCTAATATCCCGAGTTCGATAGTTGCGCTTATAATAAATGAAGTTTAGCTTTTTAGCTTTTTTAAAAAATTTAATTTTTTCCACAAAGTGATGAATCACGTTTTCATTTTTCTTTTTTTTTGTGATTGTTTTTTATTATTATTTTATGCTAGTCCCTATTTTTAACTTTTAGCGTTACTCTTTTCTAGAAAATAATTGGTGGAGCGATAATTTTTGACACTCTTAAAATTTAAGATAAAAGTTTCTACAAACATAAAACATAAACAAAGAAAGCTAAAAGTATTGGAAACTAAAAAAGGAATCTGTTATCAATTTTTGTCTGTTAATTTATTTTAATTAAGTTCCTTTTGGTTAAATTGGAGAATCATGGCTAATTAAAACTTTCTTAGCCATTCGGAGCTAAAAGATTTTTTTACGGTATGTCTTTTTCTTATGCAATATCGATAATCGATTTCGTGATTATAACACAAAATTAATAAATTACTAAAAGATGTTGTTTACAATTTTAACAACAACAAAAAACAACCCAATAAAAAGTACTTTGACCTTCCTGTTATTAAAACAATTTGATTTAAGCAATGAAGTTTGGTCTCAATGCAAATAATAAAAAAGCTATAATCTTTACATCATGAATATCTTATTGTTCCTTTGTTTCGTCATTTTCTTTCTTCTTTTTTTTATCATGAAAATTGCCAAGAAATCAAGAAAATTTAAGCGTTTTTTGCCTATTAATCTTTATTGATATAAACTTGAAGCAAACATCAGAGCTAATCGTCAAAACAAAAGTAAAAAAAATTTAACAGAAAAAAAATGTTTTAAGTTTGTGGTAAAATTTATTTAACGAAGCTGTGAAGACGATCTGTTAAATCCCGCCCCATTTCAATGACGCTTAACATTGAAGAATAAAAGGTTTTTCTCATTTCATCCAGTCCAGCAAAATGATACCATTTTAAAAATGGCTCTCGTGCTTTGAAATGAATGAATTCAAGCAATTCTTTTTCTTGATATTTGACATTTGAGACATTTTCTTCTCCTCGATGGAAATTTAGAAGATTAACAGAGCTAACATAAAAACATGGAATTTTTTCTAAACGAGAGTCATTCACTTTTTTGATTTCTGAGTTAAAATTTTCTTTCACTAAAAATTATTTTAAAGTGACTATATCTTGCTTTCTTTATAAATAACTTACATTCATTTAAGCAACTTTCAGCAACTTTTTGATTAATTTCCTTAATACTTTTATTTCTGCAATAGTTGTAAAAAATGAGGTCGCATTTCGAATGAATAAAAGCTATCGATTGTTTATGTTCCAAAGCTTCTTTTGCAAATTTAATTTCTTCTTCGCACATGGTTTCTTGAAGAAGTATAAAAAGGAAATCAAAGGCACAAAGGGATTCATCGCTGAAATTATTAATAATGGAATGGCAAGCCGAAATCATTTTTAAAGAGTTTTAAAAAAATTTTAGAGAAAAATAAACTAAAAAAGTTTGGCGCCTTTGTTTAGATTTTTTTGGAAGTTTACGAGGTAATGAAGCGAAAACAGAAATAAATATGGGACTTACTCGTAATACATTTTATCATCATGTCTAAACGTTCCTGCTCCCGGGATATCATAAAGGTCGATATTTGAACAATTCTTCGTGGCTTCTTTGTACGTATACCTTGCAGCTATTTGAGTTGTCTCAACGATCCCGACTTTAGCGGCTTTTTCATCGTTGTCATCAATGCCTCGAATAGCATTTACTAGACTACTTTTTCCAGATTTTGTATGACCACAAAAAGCAAAATTAAAACCTTTATCCTGAAATTTGTTTAACTTTTATGGTCCTGATTGAAAAAGTAATCCCACATTTGTGATGCCATGAAACTTTCTCGCTTTATCAATTTTTTCTTTTCGCATTAGTTCTTTAACTTCCTCATCATGTTTTCGCTGGGCTTCCCTCGTCTTTTTGATATTATATTTTATTGTATTTTGTTCATTTTTTTCGTCATTCAATTGTTTTTGAATTTCGGCTAATTCCAACTCTTGCATAATTTTATCCTCAAAGGATTTTTGTCGCATTTTGTATTCTTCAATCACCAGCTTTACTTTAATTTTTGCAGCATCTTCAAATTGATAAAAGCAATGCTAAAAAAACAATCTTTTGGACTTTTTTTAAATTATATATTTTTCTTAAAAATTTGATGATTCATCCAGGTTTCTTGCCAATTTTTAAATAAACTTACAATTCCATTTTCTTCATCCACAAAAAGTTTAAATTTAAAATCTCGAAATATATCACCAATAATATTTTTCATTTTAGTATAAAACATTATTATGCTGACCAAAGAAGAGAAGAAAAAAAGAGCCAAAAATAAAAAAGATGGAATAAAATAAAATAAACCGATTTGAAAGCTAACCATAAATCCAAAAGTCATTACAAACCCATATAAGAACGCCATGATATCACAAGCAAGATAAATTACTCCAAATGCAAATCCAAAAAAGACACAGCTCAAAAATCCAATAAAGAGGATACCAAAAAAGCCTTGGTTTAATAAAAAATGAGCAACATAAAAACCGCAAAAAATACCAACAAAAAAGAAAAGACAGTTTGCAAAAGAAATGTTTTTAAATTTTGCTTTGGTTTTTAAAAGGTTTATAATTTGTTTTTCAAAAAACATAGAAATTTTATCCTTCGCTTCCTTAAATTTTTTAGAATGCTTAATCAAATGGTAAAAAGACACAAAGGAAAGACTTAATCCAATGATGTTTGAAAAATGTATTCCAGTGAGACAAAAGCACAAACTAATGGAAAAAACCATATTTGCATAAAATGAAAACCTTTTTGAAAAAACAATATTCCATCCCAGACCAAAAATAAAGCCAAATAAAAAATTATTGCTTAGAAATAATCCAAGTAAATAACTTAAAATTAAAATGAAATAGATACAAACTAAATTTCCTGAATATACAAAATTAGCAATTGCTATTTCTTTCTTGCATGAATATTCTTCTAAAATATACTTAATTAAACAAATATTTTCTATAAAAAAACAAAATTTCTCTTTTTCATGCGGTAGTTGAGTTGAGAAAGCTTAAATTTTGACCGCTTTTATTGAGTCTTAATTTTTTAGAATTAAAAGTCAAAAATATTATCATAATGAATTTATCTTAAATAAAAGATTTTCCCCGTGATTTCCAAATTCTTTTCGCTATTTTTGATACAAAACAAAATTTATTGTAAAAAGTATTTGGGTTTTCTTTACATCAACATCTATAGTTTAATTCCTGAGAAAAATAAAATTTTACGAAAACAAAGATGTTTTCAAAGTTTGGGCGCTTTCGAAAACAAGCAGTTATTGTTATGTAACGTCTTTTTTTTGTTTGTTATTTAAAGTCTTGCCAAAATAATTAAAATTATATTATATTTCAATTTACTTACTGCAATCGGTTGCTTTTAAAGTCATTTTGTCAACATCTAATATTCCAATGGGTACACCATTAATATCAGCCTCTTCAATATTTTCAATAATATATTGTTCGTCGCCAATTTTTATAACTTTTTGTAATAAAACATTATTACAATAGTTGCTTTTTGGTAAAAGTATTATTGCAGACCCATATAGGTTTAACATTCGGCATATAAATGTTCGCTGTGATTGCGTTATCAATACTTCAACAAAAATTCTATCATATGTTTTTTTGTTATCATAATTCGAAATGGATTTAAATTCAGGTTTGCACCAATTTACGCCAGGAATATGCTCCTTGAGTTTGGTGGCATTCATTTCTGCAAACTTTACAGATTCTTCATTCAATTCGATACCATTGTTAGTTCCTGTGGAACCTGCAAAAAAGAAAAGAAAAAAGAATCAATCAGAAAATATTTTGAAGAAGAAAAAAATGAAATCTAACCAATTAAGCAACCGCAAACAGAATTTAAATAACCAGTAGTTGAGCCTATATTTAAAAAACTTTGACCTTTCTGAATATAAAGATTTTCTAAAACCGCGGCATAAAGATGAGGCGGCAAAAATGTTAAATTTCCAAATTTAAACAGTGAGTTCATATAAATTTCTGGTTTTGGTTCTATGGGTAGAAAAAATCCTCGACCAATTGTTGTAAAAGCAGTAATAACTTCACTTTTGACTAATATTCCATTTTCTTGCAATTTATTTATCATTTTTTTATTATAATGTATGTCCAATGCAAATTTTGGATCATTTTTTTTAACATCCTTTAAATAATCTGTAAAATATTTCATTCTAAAAAATATTAATTGATTTTTATATAAAAAAGCGAGAAAAATAAATTCAAAGGTAAAGCTATCGCCTTAAAACGATCAAAAAATAAAAATTTCAAAAGAAAAATATTATTGATTATATTTTTTTAGGTTTATACATCGAGGATAAAATACAATAATCATATGATTAAACAAGTTTTTTAAAACTCAAAAAGTTATTAAATAGTTGGAATTCCTCGTGCTTTTTTTGATTGTTCATATAAATAATCCAAAAATTCCGCTTCTTCAAATACCATATCTGATTGTTCACCTCTAATTATAGCACGCATGGATTTTGCCGATATAAAGAAACATTTTATCCCGCTCAGTTGAGAAGCATGTTTTTCGAGTTCTTTTTCAAATGAACGGCGCACTAAAAAGAATAAATTTTTTAATATCTTTTATTTTTTGAAAAAGTTGAGCCTACATTCTTGAATGTGATCTTTAATTTCTTTTTCAGATGGTATGGAACGAAGGGTTCTGCCTGATTCATCTTTCAAATGAAAATCGATGTCACATTTAGAACGAACAAAAACAACTTTTTGATTATATTCCAATGCAGCGAGAGCATATTTAATTTCTTCTTCGGCAAGCGTTTGTTGCACTAAAATTACTAAACAATCAAAGCCACAGAGAGCTTTTTCTTGATAATATTTTTCTGCTTTATGGGACATTGCACCTGAGCCAGGGACATCATAAAACCGAACGTTTGGCATTTTTCCATTAGGAGCTGTGTAATATTTGATTGTTTGCGTGCATTCAAGAATATCGACACCTGCAGCATCTTCGTCATTTTTGTTAAGACCCCGAATGGCATTAATGAGGGAAGATTTTCCATTTTTTGTATGACCCACAAAAGCATAATTAACATAATTTACCTGAAAAATAATAACCAGAAATGAAATTTTATTAATATTATTTAAAAGTCTAGAATTAGTTATTTGAATAAAAACGTACATTATCAACACAATTTTTCTTAGCGGCTTCTTGGGAAGAAAGTTTTATTTCACTGTTTACTCTTACTAGTTTGGATGGAGCTGTCGCCAAATAAGCTTCGATTTTTTCATTTTTTTTCTGCTGCTTTTCATATTGTCTCCTCATTTTATTGTAGGATTCTTGATATTTTCTAGTTAATGCTCTTTCAGCCTCAATTTTACCTTCCATTTCTTGCATTCGGCTAATATAATGCTGCTGATTCGGCATGATTGCATTCAATTGATCAAAGGATAATCCAGAAGCAGATAAAGTATTGAGGAAAATTTGTTCAGCAGGAATTTGTTCTTCTTCGGAAACTGATGACAACCAGTTATATCCAAGTTGAAGAGCAATACCGGTTAATGGGTTAGCAAGAAGTCCTACAGATTGTCCCATCTAAAGTTTGCCTTAACGAAAAAACAGATTAAAACTAAAGTAATGGATAAACTGTTATGAAACAGATTACTTAAATCGCTTAATGATGATTTTACAAAAAATAAAAATTTATGAAAAGTTATTATAGTTTAAACTGAAATAAATGTTTTACAAAATCGATAAAATCTTGTTCTTCTGTGGAGAGAGTTTCATCCAAAAGTTTCATTAATAATAAAGCGCTAACAACAAACATTGGGATATTCTTTCGTTGTTCATCCATTAAATTAAGTTTAAAAAATTCCAGCTTTGCTGCTTCATGTTCTAAAATTTTTATGTGGAAAAAAAACAAATTTTTAAATTAATATTGTTGGTTTGACTCACGTTGATCAATATTATCTTCTTTACAAATGAATGTTCCTGACTTTTTCAAGCTCTGAATCATGATATCGCTTTTATTCAAAACAACTGTAAATGTTTTCTTTGAATGAATGAAATATTCAATTATTTTTGCATCTATTTCCACAATCGTGTTTGGAACGACAATGATGAAAAGTTTAGCATCAATTTGGTCAAGTTCTCTGAAAAATAAATCTTTTAATTTATTCATATTTTTTGAAATTATCGCAAATTTACTTTATAACGTTTTGAAATTCCATTGCTATATCATAACTTTGCTCAGTGAAAATAAAATTATTTGACAAGACGTATTCCTGTAAACTTTTAATAATTGTTGATTTTCCAGCGCTTTTTAAACCAATAACGGCAACATCGAAGATTTTTAGATCTTTTTGGATCGGCGCTGCGATTTTTAAATTCAAAAATGACATCAGACTTTTTTCATCTTGTTCGCATTTGATCATTTCGTTGTCAGGCCCATCGGTATGTTTAAAAATCATGGCAAATGAGCTAATATTGAATATTTGCTCTTTGGGAAAGCTGACTTGAAGCTCTCCAAGAGAATTTAGTATTAATTGTTTATCTTCTTCAACATATTTGGCTTTGGTTTGATCTATCGGTAAGGTTTTCAACCATCCATCAAGTTTAGTTCGAATAATCGCAATTGGAATATTGTTTTTTTGAGCTATGGTTATAACCAAATAATCTTCTTCTCGAAGATTTCCATCAATCGTGATTAACAAAGAAGATAAATTAGATAATTGAGATTTTTCAAAAAATTCTTTATAAATTGGTTCATTTTCTTTGACCCAGCCATCGACGAATCCATTATTTGGGTAATTGAGCTTATAAATATTGCCAAAATTTGTTTTAATTGGATTTGTGGTGGATAATTGTTTAGGCCACAAACCACCAGCTAATGCGCCAATCAATGTGCTTCTTCCAGTTTTTGGTAAACCAATAACTCCAATATTTATATCTCCTTGGGATGGTGGAATGATAATATCTGTTGTTCCTTGAAGTTTATTATCATTCACCACAATTTTATCTTGTGATTCTATTTCTGCTGGTTTAATCGTTAACTTTGCTTTTTGTTCAATCATTTCTCGAGCTTGGCTTGTTACCACTTTTTTTAATTCCGTAAGAGATGTAGCAAGTTCTTTGGCTTTTCTTTCTTCTTCTTCATTAATTTCTTTCATTATATTAATTTGTTTTTCTTCTTCTTCTTTACGACTTTCAATTTCTTTGACCTTTGCATCTTCATTACGTTGTAATTCTGCCTGAAACCTGTGACATTTTTTTAAACTTTTTAGTTTAAACTTGCCTGAAGATTTGCATTCCATTCCAATGAACTTTGTTCCGATTCTTCTTGCATTTGTCTTAATTGATCATGAAGTTTTTGACTTCTCAGTTCAATGTCTTTCAAGTGCGCTTGGGAATTTTCAGCTCGTTGTTTCCTTTGGATTTCAAAGTGTTTTTGACGCTCCTTAAAATTTGTAATATTAAAAAATAAAATTGAAATTTTAAAATTTATTTTTTATGTACCTCTCTTCTATGATTTCCTTCTTCAATTTCTTTTTCAAGAAATCTCATTTTTTCTTGCCTTTCTTCTTCCATTTTTTCCATATTTCGTCGGTGCTCTTCTTCAGCCTGAGCTTCTAAAATAGCATTTTTGCGCTTTTGCTCCTCAAGCGTAGCCATATGATTTTCTTGAGCCACCTGAAATTAAAATTTTATCAATTCTTATTGCTTTTTTCTTTTTATTAAAAAAAATTTAAAGCTTACTGCTTCTTTGGTTTTTCGTTCTTCCTCAATTTGAGCTTGCCTTTCCTTTTCATATTCTAATTTTTCGAGGTGAATTTTCTAAATTTTTAATAAAATTAAATTTTTCTGTTGATTAAAATTCTTAACCTCTTTTTCTTCATCATCTTTCTTAACTCCAGCAATTTTTTTGTCCCATTTTTCCATTTGCTTTCGGTGCTCGGCTTCTTTTTTTCGTTTTTTTTCTTCTTTCTTCCTTCCTTCTTCAGCTTCAGATGCGTGATCAACAGAAAGAGAAAAAATCCTATTCCAAAAGGTTTTTTGAATTGGAGGGTCGCTGCTGCTCGTTTGATCTTTGTTTGGAAAATTTGACATCGGTAAAAATTGTATTTAGAAAAGTTATTTTTATTTTAAAAAAGATATAAATGCGTTCAACGCCTTTTAAAAAATTTTAAAATCAAAAAATTTTAAATATTTTATTAAACCGAATTTTATTAACCTCTTAAATCTGAAACCTTATGACCTTTTTAAAAATTGCTGTAATTTTTTTTTGTCTTCTTGATTTTGATACCTTGACATATCACTCATAGGCCCATCTTCGGCTACTACAATTGATGCTAAAGCGCTAACATTAAATATATAGTTTCTATCAAAATTGACACCAAGGTTATGCAAAATTTTTAAAACGAAAGTTTTATCTTCTTCAACATATTTGGCTTTTGTTTGATTCTTTGGTAAATTACACAACCATTCATCAAGTTTAGTTCTAACAATTGCAACTGGGATATCATTTTTTTGAGCTATGCTTATAACTAAAAAATCTTCTTCTCGAAGATTTCCATCCACTGTAATCAACAATGATGATAGGTTTTTCAAATGAGAGTTTTCAAAAAATTCTTTATAAATTGATTCATTTTCTTTAACCGAACCATTGACGAATCCATTATTTGGATAATTCAATTTATAAACATTGCCAAAATTGGTTTTAATTTGATTTGTGTTGGATAATTGTTTAGGCCACAAACCACCAGCTAATGCGCCAATCAATGTGCTTCTTCCAGTTTTTGGTAAACCAATGACACCTATATTTGAACCCGTCGATGAAATGATTATATCCTTTGATTCAAGCGAATCACTTTTTATTTGATTATAATTTTCTTCAGTGTTTGATACATCTTTCCGTATATCTTCATTAATCGTGTTTGCATTTAAATTTGATATTGTTGCTACATTAGGGGATAGCATTATTTGGGACTTCATTAAACCTGTGGTGTTTAATTGTATCAACATTTTGTTCAATTCATTTGCCTTATTTTTTTCATCCTTTAATAATTTTTTTTGATATTCAATTCGTTCCTTCTCAACCTTTCGACGTTCTTCCAAATGTTCCAAATATTCAGTTTGAGCATTTTTTAAATTTACCTGCAAAAGTAAATATATTTTTCAAAATTATTTTATGGTAAAATTTTTGCTCCTTACTTCTGGTTTTTGTTCTTCATTGTATAGCAGAATAGTCGAAACATTTGGCATAGGCTCATGGTGGTAAATTTTTGGTGTGCTTTGGTGATCATATTTAACTGTTGCAGTGTAAACAGATGGTTCGTTTTTTAATGGAAATACGGAGAGAGCCCGTCGTGGTGGAGATGGTTTAATATGTTTCCTTGATTGATGACCATCATTTATTGATTCTGGTTTCTGTAATTGCTCACTATTCCTTCTAAGTAACCGGGTGCCGTATTCGTGTTCATTGATACTTTGATGACAATTGGAGCAAATGTTTTTTTGCATGTCACTATCATTAAACAAATTAGATTCAGATGAAGCCGAATGACTTGAATTTTCGCTTGCAATAGCATTAATATTTGTTACCAGTGGTGTTTCAAATGCGCGATGTGTTTCTAGTGTCGAGTTTATTGAAGAATGGCTCGTCTAAAAACACAAACTTTTGCTTTTTATTTTTTTTTTGAAATTTTTTAATTTTAAACCTTTACAAGTTTTTTTTATAACATAGGTAAAGTTTGGTAAAGCAATTTGCGTTTTTTAATAAACTATTTTTTTAATTTCAAAAAAATGTAAGAGTTAGAAAAATTAGCTAACAAATTAAAATTCCGATCTGTTGCTGCTTTTTTTACAAAAGAGTTTATAGTTTGAAACCAGCAATAAAAATTATTAAAGAAAAAAGCTTACACTCGATATTTTTGACTTCATAATCTGATTTTTTTGTTCTGTAATTATTGCCCTCTGTTTTTTTAAATCGTACACGTCAGCTAAAGCTTTCTGAGTCTCGTGTTTTTGCTAAAAAAAATTGCATATTATTTTAAACTATACGAATCTAATTTACAGCTTCCATTCTGCTAATGTGTATGGTTTTGTTAAGTTGATCTTTCAAGAGTCTCTTTTCATTTTCATTTTTTAATCTTTCACATTCTAAACATTTGCCTCGTTCGCAATGTTTATCTATAAATTGAAAAAACAAATTAATTTTAAGCCACCATACTTTATTTTTATTAAATCCATTTGCGATTGATTTAAAATGGAAATAATTATTTCTTATTGTTTTCTTTCAAGCTTATAAAAATTGAATTACGGCAGAGTTTTATTATTATTCCAGAATTTCGGCATTTTTTTGAACTATACGCGCAAAAAAACTACTAGTTATTTAACAAATAATCTTACAATTTTTCTTATAATCATCAAGCATTTAAAAAAAACAAGATAAATTATAAGACAATACAATGTAGAGCTAGATTTTTGCGCCTTTTTTTGACAAAATAGCTTTTATGTTTAAAAATTACAGTTTAAAAAAGTAAATTCAAAACCGGCTTAAAAAAACAAACTTACGTTTAAGTGAAGCCATAATTTTTACGCATTTAAAAAATATTTTAGGAATAAAAAACTATAATGTAAAAAAATGAAGAAATTGATGCTGGTAGAAAAAAAAGGTGTGATTTGAAGAAAAGAAAATAAAAGTATTTTCTCTCACGTAATGCTTGCCGATTAAAAAAAAATCGCTGATAAAAGCTCCGCCTTCCTTCTCCTTTTTTTGTTTCGCTGTTATATTTGAATTATTTTTATTAGTGTTGGGACTGCAAAAGCGGTGGTGTTCATTGAGATAGCGATTTAAAAAATATGCCATTTTTCGATGCTGTTGCTGAACTTTTTACTGGTGATTCTCCTACAAGAAGACGAGAACGACAGGTAAAATAAAATTGTGAATAATTTTTGCGAAAAACGCATATTTAATGTTTTTAAGGCAGCTGCTGATAGAATTACAGAAATCCGAGAAGAAAATGAAGTTCGTGCAGCAGAAGCTACAAGACAACGGGAGTACGAAGATGCCAAAATTGAGAGGGAACGAGCCGAAGCTAAACGAGATCGAGAAGAGCGCAAGTTGAGAGAAGAAGAAAAAATTGCCCAAGTTAAAGCTGAAGCGGAATTTAAGCATCAAGAGGATGAACGTCGATTTGAAAGAGAAAGAGCAGTATGTTTTACTTTTAAAATATACATTCCAGGAAAACTTGAACTACTAAATTTTCCAAATTCAAGTTTTTATTTTTAACTCTGCTCAAAAAATCAGAAACGAAATGGCGCTGTTTGCCTCGTTGTATCCAAAAACTTTACGTATTATTTTTTTCTTTTAGGAAAGGGATTCAAGAGAAAAGGAACGGATAGCTGAAGCTAACCGCAAACAAGAGGCACTTGATAAAACATTAGCCCAAGAACGAGAAGATAGAAAGCGATTGGAAGAAATTCGCCGCCGCGATGCTGAAGATGCTAAAGAAAGAGAACGGGTATTAATGTATGCTTTTCTTTAAAAAGAAAAGAATATTATCAATTTTTAAAATGTTTTTTTTAGCCAAGATAGTCATGAACGTGAAATTGGGATGCTTACTGCCATGCAAAAGCTGGCGATTGATGCTCAAAAGGAAAAAGATGAAGTAAAAAAATATTTAAAAACTAAAAGTAAAAAATTAACATTCCTTTTTTAGGAAGTCAAAAGAGAAAGAGAAACACAGCAAAAGATGACCGAAAAGCAACTATCAAAGATGCAAGATATCGTATGGAAATTTTTTACTTATTTAAAATTATTGATAAAAAAAATCGATATTTAAAAAAAGAAAAGAAATTAAAAAAATATATCTTTAATATAATTTTTTAGCATGAAAAAGATCGTCAGGAAAGCCACGCCCGTCACGATGAAATGATGGGATTGATGACAGAACAACTTCAAATTGCTAAACAACAAAATGATAACTTGACGAAGACTCTTACCGATTTGATTTCACAATTTAGTCAATCTCGAGATGATTTTCTCAAATATGTTGAAAAAGCTCCTCAAAAGGATATTGTGATTCCAGAGAACATGGAAGAAACGATGCGAAAAGCTAAGGAAGATTTGGGGTTAGATACTGCCAACTGTTACAATTTTGCATTTGTTGGACAAACAAAAACAGGGAAAAGCAGTTTAATCAATGCTATTCGTGGACTTGATGATAATCATCCAGATGCAGCTAAAGTTGGAATTACTGAAACAACGCATAAAACAACTCCTTATTCTTTCCCGGATCCAATATACAAGCATGTTAAAATTTATGATATTCCTGGTGCTGGCACACTTACTCATAACTCTGATAGCTATTACCAGTGGGTTGAATCGTAAAAATTAAATATTTTTATAAAAAATTGTTTCAGTGATAAATGTTTGTGCGCTTTTGATTGCCTCGTTATTTTAACTCAAGACACTTTGGGCAAAGCTGAAATCGATTTTGCGATTCAATCCCTTCGATATAATCAACCAATTGCTTTTGTTCGGTCCCGATGCGACATCGTTCTTTACAACGCAATAATAAAAAGAGAAATTAAAATAATTGATCAAATCGCTGTTCACAGTTATATTAGCAATAGTAAGTTGTGTTTGTAAAAATAACCTACCTAATTTTAAATATTCTAGTGAGTGAATTTTTTATTGAAGAAATTCAACGAGCTGGAAAGCCTGAACTTAACAAAGTGCCCTGCTTTTTTGTAAGTGCCCATACTCTTCGAGACCTCATCAGAAAAGAGGAACCAGTAGCAGTTTACCATGAACATGATTTTCTTGATTACATTAAAACCAAATCAAAATATTCAAGAAACATTAGAAATTAAATGAAACTTTTAAAAACGTTTTAATTATATGTACATATTTAAAAAACTTCCATTTATTTTTTCATTTAAAGCTAAAAATTTCAATAAACATTTTTGAATTTGTGAGTTGCATTCAGACTAACTTAAAAAAATCGGTTGTTATAGTTTTTTTAATAATTTTTATCTTGACTTGAGATAACTTAATACTTTTATTTCAAACAATAAAAATACGCTAATTTTTTTCGAAACTTTACTAGCATTTTTTTGTGGCTTAATTGTATAAAAAATTATTTTGCTTCTTTTTTTGTTGATAAAAATCGAGTTGTATTGTGAGTCGTCTATTTCCGTTTTTGATTATTATAAAAATAAAACCAGTTTAAAAACAACACAAAAAATTGACTACAAAATATCTCGATATTGCAATAAAAAGATAAATGATGAGCAAACATTATTATTTAAAAAAACATATCAAACTTTTACGATGACTATAGTGGGGTCAAAGGTTTTTTTTTGACTTTTCGTTGGCTTCATTTTTTTTGAAACAAAATGTGCAAAATACTTTGATTTATTTATTTATTTCCTATAGTTTAACAGATTAGACGACTATAAAAAAGTCCCTTTCTTTTTTGTAAGCGCTAATTCTCTTCGAGATCTCATTAATGGGGATGAACCGGAAGCAGTTTATCACGAGGAAGCTTTAATGAAATATTTAATGACACAATCAAAACAATCACGTAATATTACTAATTAACTCAAACTTTTTTGCTTTTTCATTGTTTTTCAAAAATAATATATCTAAATAATCAACATTAAAAATATTTTATTGTATAACTCTTATAATTTTTTATTTTGGAATTAAAAAAATATATATTTTGGAAATTGCAAATAATACCTAATACTCTTTTGTTGTACTTTCCTTTTTGAAAATAAATTTTAATTAACTATATTATATTTATTCATTTCTTCCTTTTTTTGTATAATATAAACAGTTTATAAATAAATCTCATCAAAAAAGAGACTACAAAATATTTCAATGTTGCAATATATAAAAAGATAAATCGGAGGCAAACATCGTTGTTTAGAAATATGTATTTTCTTTTTTCATAGACGACTACCAACCAGGAGGTAAAAGTTTTTTTTATTTTTCTAACTGGAATAGCTTCCTTTTTTTGTTTGAAACAGCATGTGTAAATGACATTGATTTATCCATTTATTTTCTATCGTGTAAATGGTTGCACGATAACAAAACAAAGTGTGATCAAATAAAAAAAAGTTTTTTCTTTGTTACAAGTGAAAAAAAATGTGTTTGTTTGAAAGAGAGAGGGAAAAAGGAAAAAACGATTAAAAAATAGAATAATAACTTTTTGGGGATTTTTTTTCTCGAATTAGACTTAATCTTGGAAACAGAGGTGTTCAATCTCTTTTTAAAGAGAAGCGCGCTTAGCCAACCAACGCTTGCCATAAAGAGACGCTTTTTGAAAAGAGATGACTTTTCTCTTTTTGCTAAGCGCGCTTAGCACAAAGAAATGACTTCGCTTTAAAAAAAAGAGATGGCTTTTCTTTTCCTATTTTTTCTTTGACAAAGATGATTTTTTTTATACAAAAAGATTTTTTTTTTCGTTACAAATGAAAGGATTACTTATGTTTATTATCGATGCAATTATATAATTAAAAATTTGAAAATTTAAATATTAAAATAAAAAAGCAATAAAGAACGATATAAAATATAATTACGAATAGTTGATTCTTTCAAAGTACTTCTTTCTGCCGGTGTTAACAATTTGAGGGAGCTAAATAGACGTTCGATACTAGCAGACGACGCTGGAATACAAAGGATTTCTCGTGCAAGCTTTGCAATTCGAGGATAATTTGTGCCGTTTTCCCTCCACCATTTTAATAAATCAAATCCATTTGGGTCAACTGTAACATGATAATATGATAATAATTCAACATGAACTTCATTTCCCATTTCGTTTAGAAAAGGATTACTCGGTGGTTGAACAATGGCTCTATCATCAATATTATTTTTACCAACTTTTTCTTCAAATAATTTCTTTGCCTTTAAGAAATTTTCTTCACCAACTAATGTCAATAAATCATTCTTGATTGACGGGTCTAAAATCATGGCTAAATAATGTGATTCAGTGATTAATGATTTTTTCTTGAACAATAAAACTTTGTAGCAAGATGAAGCCAAATTCTTTTCTAAGATATTTGATGAATTCATTAAAGAGGAAAAATGGGTTTCAAGTTCATATACAGCTTTCAAGACTAATTGGATTGTGGGAGATGTTTGCCCTTCAAGCATTCTTATTGCCTTTTGAAAGGGTGAAAAAACAAGAAGAAAAGTTTGTAAATTAACAATATTATAAATCGCATAAAAAAATAAAAGTTAAAAATAAATGATATTTTTTAACAAGATAAAAATTTGTTTCATTTTTTTGAATGCAAGCGTTGCATCTCTTTAAAAAAAAGAGAATTGCATCTCTTTTTAAAAAAGAGAAAGGAACGCTTTTAAAAAAGAGACGTTTCTCTCTCTTTCTCTCTCTTTTTTTCAAATTCGCGCCAAATTCTCTCTCCTTTCTCTCTCTTTTCTTATCAAAATTCATCGCTTCACTTTCTCTTTTCGTTCGCAAGCGAAGCGTTTGAACACCTCTGGTTTTGACCAATTGTTTTTTTTATAATTTCAGTTAGCATGGATAATGAAGAAGAAATAAAAAGAAAACTACTGGATAAAAATAAAGAAAGCTCTTAAGTGAGTATTGCCGATAAATAAAATATATAAAAGCAACAATTAAAACTTAAAATCTAACTAACGACCAAATTATTGTTTATGTACAAAGCATTTTCCATATTACTTTAACTCTCAACGTTTAACTCTATGGCTACCTGACTTCCAGCTTGTGCTTCTTGTAAAATTATTTGTTGTGCCATGCTTGATAGTGGACTGATAAGTTTTGAAGCTGCAAATGCAGCAATAGGTAATCCCATAGCCACCGTCGTCGTTGGAACATTTGTTGGATGCAATTATTGTATGTGCTCCATGTGTGTGCTGCATCTTTATTGCATAAGCATTTTTTTTTAAAATAAATATTACAAAAAAAATTTTACAGATCGCACTCCTTTTTTTAGATTTTATTTTTGTAGCTTTATTAGAACACAAATACAAGAATTTTTTTAAAATGAATATATAAACAAATAAACTTTATACACTCGCTTCGCCATCCTTGATACGATTTTGAAGCCTCAATTCTTTGCTTGGAATATTTTCAAAACAAATCTTTTCATAAAAATCATTGAATAATACTTTCGTAAAAGATTTTGCATTATCAGCCAAAAATGGAAATAATAAATCTTTTTCTATGTCAGATGAAATGGTGGATCTCATGTTAAGCTCGAATCTAAAAAAAAAACTGACAAAAATTAAAATGAATTAAAGGAAAGAAAATTAAGAAACAAAAACGAACTTGAGATCTTTAATTTTGGCAATTTCATTAAAAGTATTTTTAATATCCAAATATGTTTTTTCTGAAATTAAAAGTCCACCTTGAAATTTAAGTTTTTGCAACGGTTGATCAAGCAAATATTCTAATGCCATAATATTTAAGGTAGCTACATTAATTTCTAATTCAGTGAAAGTAAAAAATTTATTTATTTCCATCACCAAATTTAAGCTAAAGGGGGTTTGACGAATAATAACAGCATCGACGACATCAAAATGCGGCTTTTTAAGATTTTTGATGGAAATATTTCGGCAAATTGTTGAGGGCAAACAATCGCAAAGTGCTCGATTGCAACATTGACGTTTATCAAAAATAAGTGAATCAATTAATGGACGCTTAGCTGCGAGTTTTTGAGTGCATTTATTTATACTACGAAATTTTCGAAGAGTTTTTGGCGGACATAATTGCACAAATCTATCTTGACATAATATTGGAAGGAGTGCAAATGGAATGGAAACATGAGGTTGGCGATCCATGAATATTTATTTTTGAGATAGAAATGCTAGAAAAAATAAAGCAAATTTTGAGAAAAATATATATAAAAAGTTAATAACTAAGATTAGCAAAAAGTTGCATTAATTTTAAAGGCAAAAAAGAAAATTAATTAAGTTTTGCATTGGCAATAAAGAAAGCTTCGCCAAAAAAAAGTATGATGCAAAATATCTTCATTTTTTTGGTTGGTCTAAAAATTTAAAGAATATATTTTTGTTCGAGTCCATGCATTTTATGAAAAATCAAATGTTGTAGTCTATGAATATCTGAAATTTGGATAAATACAATTTTTTTTATTTAACAATGAAACTCGTAAACACATGTTGGATACAAAATCAAGCGAATTTATAATCAAGAAGTGAACTTTTAAAACACAAAAATTAATAATAAAATGGTTATTGCCATGATGGAAGGTTTTAGCATTAAGCTACCATTTTCAAGATCAACATTTGCAAGCAAAGCTGATTCAGATTTAGTTGGTTCTTCTTTTTCTTTACTTTTATCTTCTTTTGATTCACTTTCTTCAGAATATTTACGATGGGATTGTGCTGGTGGTTGTTGTGGCGCTGGCATATAAACAATTTGTGGAGCTGGTGGATTTTGTGGAGGTGGTCCTGGATATAATGATTGTGCATTATTGCCGGTTGGCACTTGCTGTTGCTCAGGCTTTTTTTCATCACAATTTGTTCCCATCGCACATTTTGCTTGATTTCCAAGCCATTGTGCTCCCATTTTTGCCGCGTCTTTTCCTGCTTCAGTTCCTTCATTCTTTGTTGAATCAAGTAGCTTTTTAGCTGGATCTTTTACGAAATCTGAATTTCTTTTTAATGTTATTTGTTTTAACATTAAATACCATACCTGGTACCGTTGGTATCCCAAAACGTTTAATTCTAACAATATTAGCATCTTCACAAAATCCACCAACAAAATAAAAAAAAACTACTAAGGAAGCTAAAAGCCTTTCCATGTGTAAATTTCTTCACCAATAATAAATTTTTATTAAGAATTGAAGCATATTTATTAAAATGCTGGAATTTATTCTGATACGCCTTTTTTCCACATTTTTGTTTTTAAAATTGTTTAGAAATTATTCATTTAAAAAAAAGAAAGAATTTCTTCCATTTTTAATTTTTTCTTCTAAACTTCAAAAAATGTATTACGTCTTTGCATTTTTTAAAATAATTTTAAAATCTTTAAAAAGTGAAAGTTGGCTTTTTGTTGACCTTACTTTAAGTATACAAATCTTGAATGCTAAAATTAGGATTTCAAGAAGTAAAAAAAATTAAAACAATTTTGTTTTAATTTTGGCAAAAATAAAGTGTAAAAAGGAAAACAATGAATTTTCGTTATCAGTAAAAAATTAAAATTGATTAGTACTGTTTGATGCTAACAAAGCAAACATACATACATATTAAAGACACTTTGATTTTTTTTATTTTTTTCTCAAAATGTTGTTAATTTTGGTACTTTTTTTTATTTTCACAAGCCTATTTGGAGCTTGTCCAAGTGGAAGTGTTGAATGGAATTCTTTGTATTATAATTTTGTAAATAATCAAAGTGCTTTTGTTAACGCCGAACAAGCATGTAAACAATTTGGCGGACATCTTGCTTCAATTCATGATGGCTTTACCAATGCTTTCATTGCCCGTAGGAAAAAAAAGATTTATTCTTTGAATACATTTTTATATTTTTTAGAACAAGCTTCATTATCCATTGTTGACAGCTCAACTTTGGATATTTGGATTGGAGCAACGGATTTAATAACGCCCGGAAATTTTTCATGGACCGATGGAAGTAATTTTAGTTTTAGTGAATGGCAATCAAGTAAAAATTCTACTGGACAAGATTGTGTTAGTATAAACATATCAAATGGGTTATGGAAAACGGATGATTGCTTTAAACAAAAAGCTTTTGTTTGTGTTTCAAATGCTTCAACATTAACGCCCGAAACCACGTGTCCTGCAACATATAACTGCACTCCTGGATGGATTTATTATCAGCCAACCCATTCTTGTTATTTTACAATTCTTAATAGTCTTAATTGGACCTACGCAGAAGATCGATGCTCAAATATGGGATCTCATTTAATTTCTTATCACAGTTTAATAGAAATTAATCATATATTAGGTAAAAAATTGTTATTAATCTGTGTTGCTTTCTCGCGCGTTTTTTCATGTAGTAGACAATTTTTAAAAATAATCGCTTACGAAAAAAATTTGCGAGCATGAGAGCGAATGCGTGCGAGATTTTGGAGAGTTAACAAGCGGCGAGCGAGTTGCAACCACAAAAATTGAGAATGAACATCGCTATTATTAATTTTAGTATATTTATTTTATTTTAGATCTTTTACATTTTGTTACGTATTCCGCTCCTAATTATTGGATAGGACTGTATGGCATAGCACCAGATGTAGGTTGGCAATGGACTGACAGTACCTCTGTGGATTTTACAAATTGGTATGGTGAGTTGCCAACTGGCAGTGATAATTGTGTGTTTCAAGGAGTTGATGATGGAAAATGGCGGAAGACGGACTGTGGTGGAGGTCAAACAATGTCAGCGATATGTAAAAAGAATATTTTAGCAAAAAACTAAAAATCTTTCCCCCCTTTTTTTAAATAACCGCGTCATTAATTAATGAATATTTATTTATTTAAATTCACACTAACTTAAAGATGAACAAAAATCTCAATCGACTTTTTTGTGTATGCATCTTCAAGAATGGGTAAAGAGAAATAAAATAGAAAATCCAACCATCCAATTGATGAATTTACGCGAGGCAGTCATTCACTAAAAAACATGAAAAATAACAAGACAAAAAGGCGAAAAGAATAAAAGAAGGAAGAAAACGGGAAATCACTTTTTGCGGGTGAAAATGAAGACTTGAAATACACGGAAGGGGGATAACTAAAACAAAACTAAAATCGGAGAAAAAAAAAAAAAAGAAGGTTTTTTTAGGAGTAAATGAAATAATTTATTTCCCGCTTTTGAATTAAAAAATGTGCAAAAAAATAAAAATAAAGGAAAAATTGATTTTATAAAAAAAGTTTTTGAAAAAGGTGACTGACCGCTTTTATTGATGTTGATAAAAAAATTTTTTGGAAGAGAAGAATTTGATGGATTTAAAAAAGTTTAATTTGTGATTAGTGATAAAAGAAGAAATTTAAAAATAAAAATAAAAGTTACCAGATTTTAAGTTTTTTGCGTGATAAATGTGCAAAAATTTTCTCGCTTTTTTTGTTTTTTATTCTGTAAATTATTGTTTTTAAAGTTTTTTCAAAAGAAATTTTATTTTGGCCTTTTTTTGCAATAGTGAAAAATCGCTTTGTACAGCAATAACTAAAAGCCACGGCTTTGGCTGAAATATTCCTTTCTATCTATCTAAAAAATAAAGCTGCAAACAAAGATTACAGAAAATATCGGAGCAGGCATGAAATCTTTGGCAATTTTTCTAAAACTTTTTCTATTAATTCCAAAAACAACTTTTCCGCAAATTTTAAACAGTTTTTTTTTGCGTTTTTTTGTTCATTGAAACTTTTTTTGTCCTAAAAAAACCCTTTTATTTTTTAGCTATGCTCTCTCATACTCCACCATCCTCTCAAATATGTTCATCGGTGGATGCACTTTACACAACATCAAAAAATTTAAGAATTATTTTTGCCATTCAAACTGCCACAACTTTACTCGCAATTTTATGTTTATTTTTAATTATTTTTTTACTTTGCGCATGGAAAATGTATTCCACAAATATTCGAATATTAATTGTTGCTTTTTGTTCTTCGCTTGTTTTTACAAATGTGTCTGTTATTATTTCAAGTATTTATCATTTACAAGCCATCGTTATGAGATCCATTGAACATCGATGTTATTGGTTAAGTTTTGGGTATACTGATTGCTATGGTAAGTGATAGGTTCCATTATTTAAATGAAAAAGCAATCAAATTTTTTTTTTGAATTTACTAAACCAAAAAAAGGTACGGATAAAATTTTTTCGCTTCTTAAAATTCTCTTATAAAATCGACTTTTCCTGTAAAATATAAAACAGGGAAATCAAAATCAATTCGTGTTTCTTTTTCTTCAAATTTGTTTAAGTAAAAATTGAAAGCATTTTTTAGTAACCAAAAATATTACAAATATTTTATTATTTCTTATTTATTCGGGAACAGCAATAATATCCCTCGAAAGAATAATCAATACATTGGCTGGTCCACCACAAAAAATTAAAAATGCTATAGCAATTGGGCTAATTACTTTACAAGTATGAAACTTATTCTTTACAAAATATTTTGCATTTAAAATTAATTTATTTTTGTTTAGTTTTTATCTCCACTTTTGGTTATCTTCCGTTCACCTTTGTCCACGGCTGAATTACATTCACATTGTGTTGGACATTTTTCAAATTTAGTTCAATGGAAACAAATATTTTTTGTTATTATTGGAATTGAAATGTTTTCTTTAGCTGTTTATACCGTACTCCAAATACAGTATACTTTTATCGTTGTAAGTTTTTTATCTTCTAAAATTTTGGCCTAAAAATTTTCATACTAATTTTTAAAATATTTTTGGATTACAACTAATACTTTAAAATTTGAATCTCACAACGAATATTCTTAAAAAAGCTCTAAAATTCTTTTTGTAGTGCCGCTCCCGACCTCGACGAATAAGCTTCCAACTATATTCAGCCATCAATGATACTCAAGTTACATTTCCATTGATTGTGGTTTCAATAGGATTATTTTTAATTAACATTTTATTGGATCCCAGTTTTATTCTAACCCTTCAAGAATATTTCCCGAGTTTAAATTTAATTTCCGAATCTCGAAGTATTAAAGATTTAGCATTTTGGAATGAATTGCAGGTAATCGATTAATTTTTTTTTAAATTTGCAATTTCGAAAAAAAATTTCGTTGCGGGAAAAAAATTTCTCAAATGGTAATAAAAAAAATTTAGGCTCTGACAATTCCACTCTTCTCATTAATTATTTTTGGTTTTCTTATTCGACATGCTTTGTCTCTCAACACCTCCGGCGTTTACGACAAAGCCTTGAGTGAATGTGCAAATAGTTTAAAAACTTATTATGATACTATGAAATTACCAGCTGAAGTTCGACAGTGTCATCGAACTAAATCTTTTGAAGAAATATATTCTTGCATTCCACAAACAACTGCGAAACATCTATCTCCAGGAAGTTCAAGCAATAGTGCAGGAACAACGACAATTGGAGGATCAGAAAAAAGTGAGAAAAAGAATAATAATAAAATTAATTTGAGTGAAGATGCAGTGGCTTTGTAAATATTAATTTTTTAAATTGAAATTTTATATTTTTATTTTTGGTTGTTTTTTGTCTCGGTGAAATTTTATTATTTTTTCTTTGTTTGTGAAGTATCTTTAATAAAAAAGTTTTAATTATGGACAAGATCTTGAGGCCAAATTTTGAAAGAAAAGTGTCGAAAATACTATGAGTTTTGGGGCTTTAAATTTTTGCTTCACATTTCTTTTTATGCACAAGTTTTAGTTCTCCCATAAAAAAAGCTTGAATTTCTAAAATAAAATCCGCTTTTAGAACTTTTTATTTTAGAACCCTCAACTCCGCCTTTTCATTTTTCATTTTTAAACTTATATATTTGTTAGAAAATTTATAAAAGAAAAATATTTTTAATAAAATAACTTTTCTACCATAATTAAATTATGATTTTTTTTTCTTCTTGCTTTTGTGTGTGATTTTTAATTTGTCCATAAATTTTTCTTTCTTCTTTCAATATTTTTTCCTTCGGTTTTTCTCTGTCACTTTTCTTTTTACAAAAGCAGAAGAAAAAAAAAATAAGAATAAGAGAAGGCTCTTTTTATCTATCTTTAGTCGACTCTCAGAATTTTTTTGTAAACATCAACCTCCTCGCTTCCTTGCCTTTTTTGTATATTTCAAATCATCACTTCATAATTGTTTTTTAAGTTTTATTTCGTCTTGTTAGGAACACACACAAACGAAAAAATGATTGAGTGAGTTTTGTTTATTTGTATTTTTATGAGTTTTTGATTGATGGACAAAGTTCTATCAAGACGTTTTTTGTTCGAAGCTTTTTGGGTATTCACAATTTTTTTTGATAAACATATTTTGTCAGTTTTAAATCCGTTTCTTAAACTCAAAAAACGATTTATTGGTATTTTTTGCTTCAAACTACTTTTTTTGATAATTAAAAAACTTTCAGGATTTCAGAAAATTCAAATGTATGAAAATAAAAAATAAAAATTTAATAAATAATAATAAAATCCTTTATTATTTAGTTTTATATTTTTTTTCTCGATTAAATAAATGACGATGAGATAAATAAAATGTCAACACCATAACGAAATGAATCCCTTTGTTTAAATCATTGGATAGCGAAAAAAAAAATTTAACTCAATTTTTTTGATATAAAATATCTGATGCCCTCATTTTTAACCTCGTTTTTCTTTCTTCTTTTTGATATGGATGGAAAACGGCTTCTTTCCAGCATCAGCATATTTTCAGATAACGCTCTCTCTCGAGAAAGTCTAAACAAAAAAGCAGGTCGAATATATATTTTTTTGGATGAAAAATATATCTCTTATCGCGATCTCGACAACGATGAAATTCGGCTTTTTGAGGGCTGAAAGAAAAAAATTAAAAATCATGTTCGATATTTATTTTTCTTTATTCTTTTTCCATTCTTTTTTTTCTTGTCGGGATTAGATCTGAAAAAAAGAAGGATGGTAGTATCGGTGTAAATGCCCCGATTTTTGAGTTTG
Organism: Panagrolaimus kolymaensis; assembly: GCA_028622995.1. Classification (NCBI taxonomy): domain Eukaryota; kingdom Metazoa; phylum Nematoda; class Chromadorea; order Rhabditida; family Panagrolaimidae; genus Panagrolaimus; species Panagrolaimus kolymaensis. The sequence goes on from JAJQJQ010000063.1 coordinate 832,119, forward strand.
ACTTTTTTTTTGATGCCGACCAATCTAGGTCGCCGTCATTTTGAGGCGCGAACAACGAGAAAATTTTTTTTTTTGATACGTTGTTGATGGCAAAGTTTGATAGTGAGGTAAATATGCACAAGAAAAAAAAAGAGAGAAGGAGGGAAGTGAATGAGTTCTTATTCAAAAAAATTTATTCTTGAAGAAAGCGATGATGATAATTGTCAGCTATTTATCCTTTTTCGTGTTGGCAGACGACTTTACTTTTAAAGACGTGGCTTTGGGTTATTTTAATTTATTTTAGAGGCTAGCTTAATTATTTAGTAATTTAACTAATGTATTTTTTTATATTGGTGATGGTGAATTTGGGGCTCTGTTTTTTTCGAGTAAATTTACAGGCCATAATTAAATTAAAGTCAATGAAGTCGGGTACTGCTAGAATCTATGAATTAATGATTCGATTGTTTAATTAAAAAATTTATTATCCATATTTCTACGGATTTCATTTTTAGAACTTTAGAACCTTCCTAACAATATTTAAAAAATTTGGGAAACCATAAGCTTAAAAATTCACCTATGATTTTTATCTTCCACCTTTTAGCTTCAATGGTGCCCCACCAATCCATTTTTTAATTGTGACAAACTCTTGCTTTGTTTACTCTTTTTCATGCTCACCAATTTTGTTGGTTGATCGAACCATGTTTTTTCCATGAACCGTTTGTCTGTTTTTTTTGTTTTTTTGTTCATTCAAAATCAAAAATTCTTTTTTGAGTTCCGTAAAAAATCAAACATTTCCAATCTCTCACAATCATTATTTTTTATTTTTTGCTTTCCATTTTTCCAATCATGATTATTCTTCATTGATTTTCATTTTCTTTTGTTGTTGAAACGTTAAAAAATGCATGCAAAAAAAGAATAAGGATTTTTTTATTATCACTCCGTAAAAAATTATTTTTCCTTTTTTCTTTCTCTCTCTTTTGTGATGATCTTGTTGTGTCCATGTCCTCTTTTTTTATTTTTCCTTGAGAAAATAGCAATCGTGAAAAAAAACTAAGCGTTTCAAGGATTGCTTCATCAAAAATAAAAAAAACTGAGCACAAACGGCCAAACGATGCTTTTCCTCCAATTCAAATCGTTTTTCTTTTCGGTGTCTCTTCTGTGCTCGCTCGGTTACGTGGATCCAAAAAATTACTGATTAAATAACAAAAGCGCTTAGATTATGAATTTTCTAAAAGAAAAATTGTTGAAAAGTTTTTTGGATTTAATAAAGAGTAAAACCAGCGTAATTTTTTGGACTCCAAAATCAAAGAGAAAAGTTAAAGTCAAAGCTCTATGTTTGCCACAAGAATTACAGTAACTTTTTATTTCCACTCATCGTTAGAAATATTTTTGAGATAATTTTTCAATAAAACGCCGCAAAAAAAATTAGCCAAAATTTTGCTCAAATAAAATCTTTGAAAATTAGCAACAGCAAAAAAAGAGTGAATCTTTGTTTCATCATTTTCTTTCTTTTTTGCAAAGCTTTAGGAATTTTCCATTATAATTCTCCAATCAATTCATATGGGGTTCATGCTTTCATTTCCATCGCTTTTTATCATTGATTCTTTTTTGTTTTTTGCTTACGTGTTTGTTTCTACGAAGACCTCTCTTTGTCGTTATCTTTTTTTTAAAGTTTTAAAGGCATCCAACAACAAAATAATTCGATGATTATGAACGGTTCATTCTTTTTTTTCTTTCATACATACATTTTTTTTCTTTGATGCTTCTTCTCTCGATCGTAAGAAAAAAAGGAAAAAAAATGGGTGCAGTTTTTTATTTTTTGCAGCTAAGATTCATTCTCGTCGTTGTCATTGATATAAATTTTATTTTTTGCACATCGCTTTTTTATGCTTTGTTTGCGCTGTTGCCATCCATTTTTTTTGATTTCATTTTTTTACTGATTAGGTTATTAGAGTCAAAGAGAGAAAGAGAGTTTGATAGAAAACATGGACCTGAAGAAAAAAAAAATGTGAATGTGTGGTTGTGTTTTTATGGAATAGAAAATATGTGTGTTTGTTTTTCAACAATTTTCTTTTGTTGCTGTTAATCTGGGATTGGAAAAGCTGCTCGAAAAAATTAGAAGCCTGTGTCATTTTCGGGGTTTCATGATGACGATGAAGATAATGAAATTTTTATTGTGGGTTACTGTAGCAAAAAGTTTTTTATTTGCTTCGTCAAAATTTTTTTTGAGAATTTCTTGATTTTGTAAATCAGTAATTTTTTTTTGTCAATAATATGCAAATTTTGCTGAGTTGAAAGTTGGCAGAAACTTTTGGAAAATTTTCATTTTTTTTGCTCAGAATCGTGAAACGAAAATTAAGTAAAAATTACTTAGTCGCCCTTGAATTTTGTAAATATCTTTCTCCCTCTAAAAAAACCTTTTCTCCATCACAAAATATTTTTTATATTTGTTTGTGTTTGTTTGATCTCTCTCTTCACAGCAGTTCCAAAAAAACCCTTTTCATTCTTCTCCAATTCCTCGATTTTTTTCTTCTTCTTCATCAACACTTCCGTTGACGAATGATGATGATGACAATTGCAATTGTTGTTGAAATATATTTTATTTTTTTCATGGCTTTTCAAATCGCGCGTCAAAAGAGACCTTTTTTATGCAACAACTGCAACCAATACAATTTTTTTTTCACAATCAACAGCATCATTCGTAACTGACGACGACGACAAATGACAATACAAACATTACTCTTGAGGTTGAAGGAATAGAAATTTGAAGGAATATAAAAAAAAACGATCGTTTTTCTTCTTCCGTACCTTTATTTTATTTCATTTTTTTTGTTGCTGCTCGTTCATAAAAGAAAAAAAGAGAGACTGTGAAGTGTCAGGAAGAATATTGAGGGAAAAAAACTTCACATCTCTTCAATCATTTCTCACCATCAAACAAAAAAAAATCCTTGGGACAATTTGTTTTGTTTGTTAGTTAGTTAGTTGGATGGTTAGTTGATTGTTGCTCGCTTCTTGGCGCGCGTGAAGAAAGAAAAGTAGTATTAGCTTACTCACGTTTTAAAATTTTGGATTCTAAAATATTTTTTGCAAAATGTCTTCGCCACTAAAATTTTAAATGCCAACATATTTGAAGGCGGCTTTTTGATATTCCGGTAGCCTTTATTAAAAAATTTTCTATTAAGACCAAAAATAAATATACAGGCATTTTTTTAGCATGTTAAAATTAGGAAGTTTCCAGATTTTTTTGCCATCTTGAATTTAAAAATATTCTAGCCTGGATTTTATTTAAGTTTTCGAAATTTTTTGAAATAAGCATTCGATGGTAAAAAAAGATACCACTGATGAACCAACTCCAGCATTATTCTTCATTTTTTTTTCAATGATTTTTTTAAGTTTGCACAATATTGTTCTTTTCTTCTTTTCCTTCTTCCGGGAACAATCAACAAGAAAAAAAAACTGATTGGACCTCAAAGCCTAGGCTAGCTAGCTTTAGTTCAGAAGAAAAAGACTATCTATCTACCTTCTTGTTTCACCTTTTCTTTCTTTCATTTCATGCGGTCTCCATGCTGCTGCGTATGTTTGTAAGTGTATGTATATATGTGTGACAAACGAATGATGATGGTTGCTTGCTTGGATGGTGCTTGTTTCAAATATGCTTTTTTTTGCTTGTTCGCGCATTGTTGAGTTTTTTTTTCGTTTCTTCTGAACACAAAAAAAGTGGTGGAAAGGAAAAGAAGGAAGGCTCGAGCTCACCTAGGCGACCGAGAAAAAATAAATATGAGATGAAAAATAAAAAAAAATATTTTTATAACGCCTCTCATTTATTTCTTTTAAGTCAAAGCAACAGCAACAGAAACAGCAACAAGAGAAAAGGATAGTGAAACTCCGGAAATATACGAGTGAAAAAAGTGAGAATGAGAGTGAGAGAGGAGAGAATTTTTTAAAGCTAAAAAAAAGCAAGGCACCCAGCAACAAGCTTTTTTTTATATTTATTTATTTTTATTTCAAACACGCTTCTTTCTTTTCTTTTTTTTTGTAACAATAGAAAAAAAAGTCAGAAAAGCTTTTTTTTCTTCTGAACGAAAGAGATATGATGATGAAAAGCTTTTTGGAATCAGAAAAAGAAAATTATTTTTAAAAAATGGGATAAATATATATGCGTTTCGTGTTTCCATCAGCGACCACCAATAACCAACAAAGACAACGGTAGCAATAATGGTGGCAGAAAAGGAGGTAGCTTTTCACAAAAAAATGTTTGATGATGAGGTTCTTCTCGTTGTTGTTGCTGGTGTTTGAAAAAAAGAAAAAAAATATTTATAGGGAAATGGAAAAGTGAAAAAATAAAAGAAAAAAAGGTTTTATGAAATAAAAGCTTCAACTTTTTTTTATGTATTTAATAATTTTTTTCTTCATTTTATGCTTTTTGAAGAAAAAAATAAATAATACACAGGTTGAAAAAAGTGCTACTTTGCGCGTGAGTTGTTAAAAATGTTAATGGGTAAAATAAAATTTTAAAAAAATATGCCATTGAGAAAATTTTATTCAATGGCACTTTTTGATATGAAAAAAGTTGAAAGTTTTGTAGCATGGCATTTTTTTAAAGGTATTCACATATTATTTATTTTTTTTATTAAAATCTTTGAAATTTTTATATAAAGAAAAAATTAAGTAATTTATAATCTCGGTTTAAGAATTCAGGAATTTTTTTTTAGAAATTTACATAATTTTTTTTTTTTTTTTTCGCGTCGTTTTTGTCTAACCTACCGCAATTTTATATTTTATTTAATTCCCTTCCCATTATTTTATTTTTTCAGGCCAAATCAAACCATGTCTCCCAACAGCCCTCAACTTCTCCTCAACCCCCACCAATCTTACAGTTCCACTGGTTTATCTGAACATGAATATATTTCTAATCTCATCGGAGCAGTGGCAAAAAGACCCGTTTTATATAACGTTGAATTAGTGGATTATAAAAATAAAAATAAAAAGGGCGAAGGATTTAAAGAAGTTCAAAATGAATTACGCGAAGCTGGAGCCAATGAAACTCAAGGTTAGTCACTTTTTTATGGTACTTGGATGAGCATATTTTACTCTCACCACAAAAATGTTTTTGGCCCTAAAACGAAAAAAATTGAATGCGCTTAAAACTAAGGGGTTTTTAAATTAGGAATTTTTGGCTCAAAACAAAAACTTATTTGTTTTTTGTTTTTCACCACAAAAATTTTTTCTTTCCATTAAAATTTTTTAATTAATTAAATTAATATTTTTTTAGTTCAAGCTATATACAAAAAATGGATTTCAATTAAACGTAAATTCCGCGTTGAATATTTGAGAACTAAAGCTGATGAAGATAATGGTAGAATTCCATCCACATCATATCCATATTATGAAAGTTTAAAATTTTTAATTCCATATTGTGAATTTTATAAAGTGTTAGTTTTTATTTTATTATTTTGCCCGACTTTTTCTAATACTATATTATGGCTGATTTTAGATGTTCGCAAGCCCAGAAACGTAGAGCCCCATTTTTTGAGGAAGATTCCGAAGAGGAGCGATGCATTCAAGAAGACGATGATTTCCCAACTTTAACGTTAGTTTTTATCAGTAAAAAATCTTGGTAACCGTAATTAAAAATTTTTTAGTCCCCAAACAACTTTGGATTTTTTAATAAATCAACAAAAAAGGGTTAAACTTGAAAATCAAGTTAATGAACTTGCTGCGGCTGCTGTGGCTATGGCTGCTGCAGCATCTTCCAACAATGCTGCTATAGTAGCTAATAATCATGGAATTTCAAGTATTATGGAAATGGAACCACAAAATGATGAAAATCAAAATCTTAGTCAACAACAACAAAATCAACTTTTTATTAATTCAATCACCTCAAATACTTCATCTTCAAGTTCGACTTCCACAACCCCAACTAAAAGATCCAGAAAAGATGGATGTAGCAACGAATCAACCTCATCCATAGATTTACCCGCATCTTCATCACCCACAATATCTCCCAATGGTGGAAGCAATAATCAATCCATGCCTTCCGGGGATGAATCAACAAATTCATTATTTGGACAATTAATCGCTCGAGAACTTGATAAACTTCCATCAACGATGCATAATTTAATGAGAGCACAAATATTATTTTTAATCGCCCAAACTTCACATAATGTTCAAATGGGAACAAATAATGCTGAAAGAATTATGGCTAATTTTAATTGTTTTAATTAACTAAAAAAGATTTCTTTTTATTTATCTCTAATCAAAATAATTGAAAATTGTGTAATAGTCTTATTTTATTTTTTTGGAAACTTATCAAAAACGGAAAGCAATGGATTTGCATTTTTCGCGGTGAGAGTTGGTAGTGAGCATTTTTGCATTTAGAGTGGAATTTAATGATTGCCGCCAATTTTTGTTTTTGGTTATAATAGCATTATTTAAGTTTCGTGTGTGGCAATTATTATTTTATTTACAAAAAAACTAATCAGGAATTGTATCTTTTTTTTTATAATACTTCCTTTTTTATTAAAAACTTTTTTTAACAAAATGTCTTGACTCAAAAAAACTTGGAGCCAGTTTTTTAAACAAAGTTTTTTTCTGTGTTAGTACTTTTCTCGTAAGCTTCAAATCATTTTTTTCAAATCCACCTCCAATAGAATAATGAGCTACCAAATTACTGGTGCAATAAATACATATTTTAATTTTACTAAAAAAAATTCTAACCCGGCGTTGTTGTTGTTCTTTGTCTCTTTTTATCTCACATTTTTACTTTTGGGTAATTAACAAACAAAAATATTAAAAAATTAGGGAAATTTATTATATCTCTTTTTAAATGTCAGTTTTTCTTTAAACAAATATTTTTTGCAATTTTTTCACTTTTTTTATTAACTGTGATAATGATACTCATACTTATGTTTTTTTATAGAAAAATAAAGAAATTAATAAAGACAGAAGTGATCGATGGTCATATAAGAGCAAATTTCCTTTAACTTCTAAAATAACCAGATTTATTAAAATATAAAAAGGGAGCGAGTTTCAACATCAAAACATTGTGATTGCTAGCTTTGCTTCGTTATTTTTTGTTAAAAAGTTTTTATCGTTTACAAAGACATCGAAAAGTTTAATAAAAAAAATGCAAAATCTCCTTGGGTTTTGGATAGAAGCTTTTCTAAGAACATATTTGGTTTTATATTGATAACTTATTTTTCAATTTCATTCCATTTACAATCGTTCAGAGAAATGAAAAAATTGATATTTAAGATATTTTTAAAATGCTCTGATATTAAATTAATAAGAGATTTAATATTTTTTTATTGTAAAGCTTATTACATCGTAGCGATGAAGGGCTTCAATAGTAAAATGAGATGATGAATAAAAATTTGTTTTCAATAAATTTATTTGATTAAGAGTTTATAAATACTCTTTCTGTTTTACGTCATTTTTATGAGATATGGTCTTAGTAATTTTTGAGCAAAAAACAAAAAAGCTTTATAAAATATTCAAAAAGAAAACGAAAAGAAGTTAAAACTTCGAATAAAAAGATTTCAGTTGCAAAAGAAAAAAAATGCTGCTGCCTTTTTTTACGATCGATTTACATTTGATTTTTTTGTTGTTTGTCTAGTTTTTTTGATGTTTTGAAACAAATCTTCTTCTTTTTTTTGTTGTTGCCGAAATATTTAATCGGGAACGAAAAAACATCTGCGTTGATTTACTTGATACGAATCAAACCAATGGCAGCTGAAAAAAAAGAAGAGCTATGTTTTTTTTTGTCTTGCCTTTTCCGACTTTATTCGTATTTCACAACTAAAGAAAGAAAATATATGTGAACATCGCTCTCTTTTTTACATGCATTTGAAAAATAAATAACAAATTTTTCTTAATGCAAAGAAATTAAAAGACACCTAAAATTAAATTTTTCATTCACACAAATTTTATCGAGTTGCAAATTATTAATCGAATGAAAAAAAAATTTTTTAAAAATGAACAAAAAATTTATTTACACGAGCCAAGATATAAAATGCCTTAAAAAATATTTATTGCTTTTTTTCATTTTTGCTTCAATTCCATCAATAAAAGAGCCAAAAAAAAGTTGCCGTTGATTTTTTTTCGTTTGCCAAGAAAAGTTTGAGTTTTCGCGCCATTTTTTTTTTTGCCTTCGTATTAATTTTTTTCAAGCTAAACGTTCTTTTCCAGGAAAAAATTTATGGACCATTTCAATTTATTTTTCTTTGGTTTTCTATCTTTATGGCATGCTTCTGCAGATGGAGAATTATATTATATTACAAATTATTACACTTTTTAAAGTTTCATCCATCTTAGCAGTGAACATATTCCTCGGTTTATACTTTCTTTCCGTCTTTTATCACTATCTTAATTCAACAAAGCATTTTTATAAAATTGCTATTTTTACTTTGGTTTGTTTTTTTGTGACTTAAGTTTTCGATTTTAAAATTTACTTTTGTTGTTTTTTTAGATTGCGTATGTCTCGAAAGTTTCGATATCCATTTTTATTGTTTTGAGTGACTTGATCCATGGGAACCTAAAAATTTTAACTTTTTTGGGATATAACTCCATTTTTCTCGTTAGCGATGGAAATATTTTTAGTAATGATGTTTGCTTTTATTTTATGCAAAATTATTGAAAAAGAAATTCGCAGTTCCAATGGAAGTATTAAACGTGTCATTGTTGATGAAGCGGGAATGAAAACCAAAAAGTCCACATTTGAAAATGAAACAATTTTCCACATTATTTTATAAATTTTAAAAGTGTGTTTACATATGTTTGTTTTTTCTCTTGCTTTTGTTAACTCATATTTTGATAAATTTTTAATATCTTTCTTAGATAACAAAAAATAAAACCTTGCTTTTAAAACTATCAAAAAAATTTACTTAACTTCTATTTTTTTAAAGCAAAGATCCAAAAAAGGTAATTTATTTCGGTTCCATTTTTTTTTTCAAAACAACCAAATCGAGAGACGGAAAGCGAAAGAAAAAAACGCTCATCGTCAAACTTCTTCATAAAAACTTTTTGACTTGCTTGGTTTTCTTTTTTTTTTTTGCAAATGATTCATTCAATTTTTTTTTTGCTTCTTCTCATAAAAAATTATGTATGCTGCTTCTTTGACGTTTCTCTTGATTTAGTGCATTTTTTCTTTTCAAAATGCAAAAAAAATGCCCAACCGCAGCTTTTGCTTTTGTATTTTCTTTACATTTGAGCCTTTTGTAAAGTGGTTTTCTTTGGTTTAATTATGCAATACCCTTAACGGGGTTTACTTAAATTCCGGTAAAAGGAAGCCTGGCAGGTGTATCTTTAATTTTTGGAAACGCTTTCAAATTTATTTATTTGAAAGCAAACATTTTTTTAAAATTTGCTGATTTAATCTATTTTGTGAGACAATTTTGAAACTCAGCTTTGTCTTTGATCGATTTTATTAATTATATTTTGAATTCTGTTGCAGAATTGTTTTTTCTCTGACTTCTTCAAATTTTGGGAAATTGTTTAAAAAAAATAACTTTTTTATTTTTATTATTATTTGCATTTCCGGATAACCCCGAATATGCTTGTCCAAAAATTTATGTTTTAGCTATAACACAACCACGAAAGTCGGTCATAGAACTTTCCTAGTACCTTGAGATACTGGGTAAAAACCAAAGATACCACATTTTTCTTTCGCTTTTACAACCATAAACAATTTAATTGAGGGTGAGTTTGGACGCAAAAAAGAAACTCGAAATGTCTCGTCGTCTGCTTTTCCGCTATTTTTTTCTTTTTCTTTTGCTTCTTTTTCCAGAGAAAAAAAGCGCAGAAAAAAATTATGCGCTTTTTCCTTTGCTTCTGTTTTTTTTCTCTCAATCGGATGGATGCCTCTCTTTTTTTCTCTGCGCTCTATTATTTTTTCTCCACGAAGAAAAAAATCACCCGACCGCGTCTTCTTTTTTCTTTTTTAATTGAATAATTTCTTGATAAAATATTTTTTCTTTGGTTTAATTACCCAAAGTTTGAGGTAAATAATTTAATTCCAGCTCTTTTCTTTGGATTTGTGGCTTGGAAAAATTTAAAATAAATTTTGGAACGCTTTTTCTCTTTGAAAAGGCAAATATATTTCAAAAAAGCTTCTTTTTTTTTAATTCAATTTTTTCATGTTAATTTCTTTTATTTTTAACTTCCATAAAAATGTCTTTTATAAATTTGTCATTAATTAAATAATAAATAATTTAATGCTGAATTTAATTTGTGCCAACATTTTTATTCAATTTTATTAAAAAAGCTTTTCATTTTTTTCATCGATTGACGACTGGATTTGATGATATTGCTGCTATTGGCTTCCTGTTAGAATGGAAATTGGATGATGGATTAACAATTGTCTTGGACGACTTAATTTTTTTATATTTTCCAAATGTATAAAAATTTAAAAATAATGTTCGAATAGTTTTACTAAAAAAATAAAAATCTATGATTCTTTAAAAAAAAATTAAAGAAAAAAATGTATTCAAAAACTGACTTTACAATTAGAAGCATCAAAATGCTTCCATAATGAAAAGTGGAATACATAAAAAGAGATAAAAATTCGCATCCAATTGCAATCATTTGTTGGATGGGATTTAAAATAGCCGCAAAAAGAAAAAACATTGAAAAAGCAATCATAAAAAACGAAGAAAATGCGCAGTGAAGCAACATTTTAACTTCCCATTTTTGTGAATTTGAAGCATTGGTTTTATGATTTTTGATGTAAACTACCAAAGTTCCCGAAAGCATAATTAATGCCATAAATGTGTTTGAAACTCCAAGAATCAATCGATTAACAAGAAGGAAATTTGTTTTGGATGTTTGCAAACCGCTAAAATTGTAAAAAATAGAGTTAAAAAAATTCGGGGGTGAAACTTACATTCCTTCATCATAAAATCGGTTATCAAAAACTATGTGGCCCTGAATGGCCAAAGGATAAAGTAAAATTAAAAAGCAATAAATGCAAATATTTTTAGTTGACCAAACCTTAAATTTACTTCTATGTTTAAAGTTAAGTTTCTATAAATTTGTTTTCTAAAAGTTATACTTTCGGGGAAGATCAACAGTAAAATAAATTTTTTAGGAGTCTTTTAAAATTCCATTCTGCTTACCCTGGAATGTTTCATAGGCCATAAAACAGCGGTGCAACGATTCATGCATAAAAAAGTATTCCAAATTCCACTTGAAGCTACAGCATAAATATAACTAGCTTGAGTGGCATTTATCCAAAAAACACTTTTTTCAGCCGAAGCGATAATCCAACAAAATTGTGCAAATAAATCAATAAAATATCCAATTGAAAGTAAAATGGCAAAACCTTTCAAATCCCATGATTTTTTATTTATAATTAAAAAGCAAAATAAAATAAATAAAAGTAATTCCAAAAATGCTCCAACAAGGGCATAAACTAAATTTGTTCGATCACCAATGAGAAAGAAAATGTCTTTAAAAGACTTTTGATTTTCATCTCCGATCACTTCGTAACCATCTGTAGTAACATTTGACATCGTTTTTTACCAAGATTCTAACAGCCAATATTTAATTTATTTAGCTTTGTTGCTAAAGAAATTTTTTTTAATATCGGCAGCTAAAAGGAAAGTTAGTAAAGCATTTTTGGAATTTTTTAAACAAATTGAATGCTAAAACACAAAAAATTGAAAGCATGTGTTTTATCTTTGAAAAAATTAAAAAAGTAAATATATTTGTTTTAAAGGCGTTATTTGATTATTATATCATTTTTAAGTTTTTTTAATAAAAAATAATAAATTTCATTATTAATTTTTTATTTCCAGTTTTTTTCTGAGAGATTCGAACAACGAAATAAAATTGATTAAAAAAACTAATAAAAGGGATTCATTTAAATAAATTTTGAACACAAAAAGCTGTAGCCAAAAAAAGCACCCGATCCAGCAAGTGAAATATATTTGATTTTTTGTTACATTTTTTCTCTGCGCTCTCTTCTTTCTTTAGCGCTCACTAAAAAATGATACAACCGCGTTTTGTTTAAACTTTTTTGATTGAATAATTTTTTGATAAAATATATTTTCTTTGGTTTAATTACCCAAAGTTTGAGGTAAATAATAAATACCAGCCCTTTTCTTTGGATTTGTGGCTTGGAAAAATTTCTATAAATTTTGGAACGCTTTTTCACATTGAAAAAGCAAATATATTACAAAAAAAGTGTTTTCAGCAACAGTTTGACCCTTTAAAATTTCGGAAAACGCAGAAATAATTTCCTAATAACAAAAAGCTTTGCTAAGACTTTCTTAGATTTTTAAAATTTTTATTTATTTGAAAGATTGAATTAAAAAAACAATATTATGCTATATCAAATTTATAAAAACGTATGTTGTTTTTTATGATGGTGGCGACGATGTCGTTTAGTCATTTTCTTTTGATCCCGCTTCGAATGGGTATGCTCTTGAGGAGGATTAAAATATAATCGTGGATGGCGATTCATCGAATCACTGCCGCCTGTTATTTCTAAAAAAATCATTTATTTATTTTTCATCCAAAAACGAACAAAAAAAGCTTTTTGGTGAAAAAGAGAAGAGTTCGATCTCGACAAGAAAATTTTTTGTTATTGTAAAAATAAATATTTTCGCAGAGAGATTTTGCCCCAAGTTTTTTATTACAAAAGATTTTCTTAAACAAAAAAACAAACCGTATTCAGGAGGAAAATCTGCTGAACCATAATAAATTTTTGCATTGGAATACTGTAATAAAATTACAAACAACAAAATAAAAATATAAATAAAATTAAGATTTTTCATTTTTAATATAAAATAAAAAAAACTATTCGTTCTTTCTTTTAACTGCAAAAGAAATCGGCAAAAAAGCAAAACAAAGTACTATTTTTAAAAAAGCTAATATGATGTTCGTCGGTTATTTAAAGCAAAAAAATTTTTCATTGGCGCCAATGAAACGGAACGAGAAAGAGGAGAAAAAGTTTGAACAAGATAGAGAGAGAGAGTCATCGAGTTAAAACTGTACATCAGCGTTATCTTTTCTTTATTTTTTTTGAAAACGAATTAAATTCCGTTTCTGTTTTATGCCCTTCATTCGGTCGAGGACGAGGACGACGAGTTTATCAATATTTAAAGAAAAATGCATGTTGATGAAATTTTCCACACAAAAAAAGTCACTCAGACAGTGCAAGTACGACAGTTTGAAAGGACTCGCTAAACTTTATTCTTTTATTTTTTTTCGTTGCGGGAGATAAAATAATTTTCATTGGAGAGGACTAAAGTTACAAAGGTAATAACAACAAATTTGTTAATAAATACAAAGCATTTACAAAAAAAAAACAGTTTTTATACTGAAAATGTCTCAGTGGGTGAAGAGCATAAATAAATCTTTTCTCTGCAGGATCAAAATCTCAAAGATAAAATAGTAAAACTTATAAAACAAAAATTAACATAAATTAAATAAAAATTTTTTACACAAAACTTTAAAAATTAAAAAAGTTAAAAGTTTAATTTCTGGAAGTATGATATGGATTTTTCCAATATTCAAATGAGCAAGGCAATTTTCTCGAACTATAATAACATGGTCTTGGATCGCGTGGGTCTTTGATGTGTCGAGAATTTCTTGATTTGTGATGTCTTTTTGAAGCAGCAAATTTGGGATTGATTTCAATTTCGGATGAAGGAAATTTCTGAAAAAAATTAAAGATAAAAGAAAAAGTGATTCATTAACTTTTTTTGTGTTTGTTGACGTTTTTAGACTTCTTCGACTTAAGCTTTTTTTTATTTTTGGAAAGTGATAAAAAAAATTTAATTTTAATGGGGCTACAAAGAGTTCACATTTTGATTGTGTGTAAATGCATATAATTGAGGCTTTTATGTAACAGACTTATATCATTTTTGAGTCACATATAAAAATCAAGAATGATACAACTTTGAAACAATTTTGTGATTTCGCTTTAACAAAAAAGAATTAAAATAAAAAATTAGTGATAAATAATTTTATAACCTTCCCTGTTTCGAAACCCATCATTTCCGGAGGAACGAAAAAAAGTCAAAAAGGAATTTTATAAACAAAAAAATGAATCTAAAAAGGAGAACTATTTCTTTCTAGCAAAAAAATAATCTACATAAAATAAAAACAGTTTACCTAAACTATTTCCAAATTCTTTTTGGCGCATTTTTCAATAAAAATAAATTTAAAAAAATGAACTAAAAACTAGGCCATTGTTGAGTGTTTAATGCGCTTTCAATCTAGGTTATCTCCAATTTTTCAAAGGACTATATTAACTTCATAAGAAGCAATATTTATCAAATCCTTTGCAGGTAAATGTTACATGAATTGATAATAAAGACCAACTATCTGACTCCTTCGTATCTTACTATAATTTTTAGTAAGAACAGTCAAAGAATAGCTTGCTTAAATTTAAAATAATCATGGTAAAAATTATGTTTTTGTTAATTTTTTAGCTATCAAGCTAACATTTTTTAAAGTGGAAAAATTTTCCTGAAAAATTTATGAAAAAAGCATCAAGTTTAAATTTTAAAAATTTTTTTATTGCTTTGCTCATTCGCAGAAAAAAAATTTCATGTAAACAAGATCATTAACTATCATGTATAATTTCCTGGTTATATTTTTTTTATCAGTGAAATTTACAAGCATTTGGCATCAGAAAGTTTTGAGTGTTTTATGGCGCACATTAAGACAAAAAAAATATATATGCAAGCAAAGCAACGACGACTGCGGAAGGGTTACCCTCTTTTCTAAGATTTTTTTTGTAGCATAAAATCAAAGCACACATCAAAAAATAAAATAAGAATTTGCTTGTTTCATCAAAAAATAGAACAATGGAATAAGATGGCTGATGATAGCCTCTTTGATGAAAAGTCAACAGATCAGGTGACCAGAACCATGGCGGACGGAGTGATTTTTGTTTTATATATTTATTTTATTTTTTGAAAGCTGTCAGGAAAAAAATAGTGCAAGTGATCATATTTTCTTCCAATTTATTTTAGGAAGCTGTTGCCAAAAAAAGTGCAATTATCAACAAAAAAAAGAAGAAAACCTTTGATTGTATTTCAAAGAACAGAAAATTAAGATACAGTACTTTTTTTCTATGAAATAAATCTAATTTTGTAATGAATCAGCAATTTTTTTATTTCAAAATGTCACGATGGGATATAGATGGGTATTGTAAGTAAAAAGTGATAAGCAAAAAAATTGGAGCAGAAAACAAAAAAATTTAAGTTATTTTTAAAATAGGATTTTATGGACAAAGCTATGGCTCCAATAATGTAAAGTCTTCTGACAGTTTTCAGTTTCTTTATTTTTCAGCGATATTCCTACTTGATTTCACTAGCATATGATAGTGAGAAATGAATGAAGTAAAAATTAAAAAAAAATTTGGAAAGCACATTATTTTTTTAACTTTTACTCAACTTTATTAATATTTAAAAGTTAATTAGAAAAACTAAATTTTAGTAATATTGTCAGTCGTTTTGGTTTTGATTTTTACAGAGTTACAGTATGCTTTTACTATGGAATTTTTTATTTTCTGCTTTTCGAAAGGGATAACCATAAAAAATATAAAAAACAAGTTTTCACAGTTTCTAAATTATAAATATCTGGCATAGATACAAAAAAAGATTAATAATTTTCGTGTGATTTTATAAAAATATTTTTTTTGGAACTTTGAAATAATAAATCCCAAAAGCTATGAGTAAAAATAATAAGCGTGTGACATTTTAATTTTTTTAATTATTAAAAACAATAAAAAACTTACATTATCCAATTCGAAGTTCAAACAGCATTGAAATAAAGCAAAAATACAAAAAATTAGGTAAAAAATTGAGAAAATTTGAAAACGCATCGTCCTTGGCAAATTTTTTTCAGCAACTACAGCAACTTTACATAATAAATTTTTTCTTCAAGAAACAGTCAGATTGTTCTCAACGTGATTGAAGAATTTTTTATATGTGTGTTTATGACTGGCGATCGTTATCAGCCATCCAACAATCACCCATCAAAGCATCAATAAAAAAAGGAAGGAGGAAGAAAAATTTTAAATGAAATGATTCAACAACTTTTTTTTATTTTAAGTCTCGGTAGTTTTTTTTACAAAAGAGACCAAGAAACGAAAGAAAGAAAGATTTCCGTTTGTGATAAAAAAAAATAAAAAAATGTTCGCGCCAGAAAAAATTTTTTTTATTGTATTTGACACGCCGCCTAAAGAACTAACTTTATTTAAAAGTTTTGATAAAAAAATTAATGGAAAAGAAAGATCAGCAACCATCGTTGATCACTTCACGGTGTGCCATTTGAAGCAAAAAGCCTTCCTTAAAGTTATCCAAACTCGCAATTTTCAATTTTTTTGAAATCTTAGTTGGGTCAATTTTTTTTAATGCAAAGAATTCTTAATTATTGCTTTTTTTATATAACTTTTTGAAACATTTAAATTGAAATTTAGTAAAAAAGTTTTTTAAAACGGAATTTTAGAAATTTCAAGTTTGTGTTTTTGAAATTTTTTGTCAAAAGTTACTGTATCTTTCGATACAAACTTAAATTTTTCACAAGATCAAAAGAAAATAGTGATGAAAGAAACAAAAGAAAAAATGTGTGTGCTTTGAATGTATTTTTCTTTTTTTATTTCTTCATCGTCAGCAAACAAAAGAAATAAACGGAGCAATCAAATTATAGAATAAAATCAAAGAAGAAAAAAAAGGAAAAACCATAAATGAACTAAAGAATGATTTGGAAATAACGGCTTAGTGGTCTAGTGGTATGATTCTCGCTTTGGGTGCGAGAGGTCCCGGTTTCGATCACCGGCTGAGCCCATCCTTTTTTCATTTTTTAATTTGCTTTTTTTTTTTGTTGCCATTTAAAAATTTATTTTCATGAAACATTTTTCTTTCCCCTTTCCAAATCTTTGCCAAAAAAAGAAAAGAAAGAAAACCTTTTTACTTTTTGATGTTTCTATGACAACAACAAAAAAATGAGAAAAGAAAAGAAAGAAGGAAAATATAAAAATATTGTTGAGTAGGTAGTAGTCAATGATACAGAAAGAAAAGCACACAAATGCTTATTGAAGAGTAAAAAAAAATATAATAAAAAAGATTACATATTATTATTATTTAAAGCTGCCGCCGTCGCTCGGTCAAATAAAAAAAAAATGAATTTAGTTTTTAAAATTGTTTTTATTCATAAAAAATTTATTTTTTGGCTGTAAAACAAAGGTTTAATTTTTTAACTTTGAAACTTCTTTGAGATTTGATCTTTTTATTTTAATCTTCGACAAAAGAAAAAAATCGCTGTTATTTTGAATTCTAGTAGAGAATCTGTAAAACCTGGATAATTTTGGTGGCAAACAGGAGACTTGACAAAAAATTATTTCGCTGTCACTAAAAAAATGGGAAACTTATTTTGTTTAAGAAAAATTATTTTGAAACTTCTTATTTACTGTATTTTTCTTTTTTTGGCAGGAACTTTTTGCCCTTGGTTTTTAAAACCTCCTTTAAAACTTAAAAGATTTTTCATTTTTCTTTCGCTCGATTAAAACTTGAAGAAAATTTGCTTGACTGCTTAATCTTATTCCTTTCTTTTCAATCTCCCAAAAAAAATTCCTTTTATTTCCTAAATTTTGTATCCAAGAACGACAAAAAGAAAAATATTTTTCTTCTGCGCAAACAAACAATAATTTGCCATTTTACATTTTCAATTCCATTTTTTTAAACTCCATTCGTCTGCTATGTGGTTTTCTTTTTTGCCTTTCATTTTCCTTTTTTTTGTTGCCATCGTTCGTTTTCAACCGTTTGTCATCTGCTGTTTTTTTTTGTTGGAGTTTACAAACAACCCAAAAAGGAGCCATGCCATTTCAAACTCAAATTCAAGGGTGACACATGTGTGTATGTCGTTGCCGCCTTTTTTTACTGCAGCTAACCGGCTGCTGTGGGGTTTTTTCTGCGTCGTCGCCGTTGCCTTAGTAGTGCCATAGAAAATAAATAGAATTTTTGTTTGGATGCTAGCTTGCTTTTTTATTTTATAGTCTCTAGAGTTTTTAGAAGAAAGAAAAGAGAAAAGAAGATATAACACGCAGTTAACAAAGTATTCAGTCGTCGTCAAGTTTTTAGAGTGTTGTTTGTTTGTGTCTCGCCACAGGCGGTTGTCGGTCAATCAATTGAAAAGAAAAAATAAATTTGTGGAAATAAAAAAGTTGAAAACAGATTTGTTTTTTAAATTTGCCAAAAACTATTTTTTATGCCACGCTTGTATAATTTTTATTCCATTTTTGTTTAATAAAATAAATATTTTCTTTCTTTTTACTTTTTATTTATTTAAAATTTTTATGATTTCTAAAACTAATGATTAACTTTTCAAAAAAAAAATGGCCAAGTTCGACACCAAAATTTGAGGGTTAATTCTTTACTTTTAATTATACAATATTTTTTTTTGCCATTTTTTATTCAAAAAAAGAAGAAAATATTATTCAGAAATAGCTGCTTCTTTTTTTTTGGGTTTATGTATTGTTTTTTAATGCATTTTAAAATAGTTTCACTCACTTTTGATTTTTTAGTAGCGACAAAACCCAAAAACAATGTAACACAATAAAAGTCTTTGCTCGAATATTTTAAAATTTTTTTTATGTATTTTATTTTTTGCGTGGTTTTTTTGTTTTTATTTTGCAAACCTTGCTTCGCCTAATATTTTTTTAAACATTTTTTCAACTTTCCTTTCCCACTGCCAAGCCAAAAATAAAAATGTAATTAACTTTTATTTTTATTTTTAGTGTCAACCAAATAACACTCAAAAACGTTTTTTTCGCCTTTATTTTTACTATTTTCTGCCAGAAACTTTTTTTGCCTCGTCTCTCAACTTAACCGATTAAAGTAAAAGAAAGATGCGTGAAATTGTTCATATTCAAGCTGGACAATGTGGAAATCAAATTGGAGCAAAATTTTGGGAAGTTATTTCTGATGAACATGGAATTGAACCAAATGGAGCATATAATGGTGATTCGGATTTACAACTTGAACGAATTAATGTTTATTATAATGAAGCATCGGGCGGGAAATATGTTCCTCGAGCGGTTTTAGTCGATTTGGAACCAGGCACAATGGATTCTGTAAGAGCTGGTCCATTTGGACAACTTTTTAGACCAGATAATTTTGTTTTTGGTCAATCTGGTGCAGGCAATAATTGGGCCAAAGGTCATTATACCGAAGGAGCGGAATTGGTTGATAATGTTTTGGACGTGGTTCGTAAAGAAGCTGAATCATGCGATTGCTTACAAGGCTTTCAACTTACTCACAGTTTAGGTTAGTTTATTAAATGAGGCCAAAAATGAATTTAAAAAAATTAAAATAAAAAGTCAAAATAAATATTTTGGTTTAAGTTTCTAACTTTAAGGTCTCACCACGAAAAAAATCCCAACTTTATTTATTTTGTCAATAATAAAAGCTAGAAACCCAAAAAAAATTGCGAAATATTTCTTAAAATTTTTTTACACCGTTTTTCCAATTTTTATGTTAATTTACTAAATATTTGAATTTATTGTCTCACCAAGAAAAAAATTTCTAAATTTTCTCAAAATTTTTCAAATATAAAACCATTTTTTTAGGTGGTGGCACTGGTTCAGGCATGGGAACTCTTTTAATTTCCAAAATTCGTGAAGAATATCCTGATCGCATTATGGTAACCTACTCAGTTGTCCCATCACCCAAAGTTTCCGACACCGTGGTTGAACCATACAATGCAACATTGAGCGTTCATCAACTTGTTGAAAATACTGATGAAACTTTTTGCATTGATAATGAAGCCCTTTATGATATTTGCTTTCGAACCTTGAAACTCACGACTCCAACTTATGGCGATCTCAATCATCTTGTGTCTATGACTCTTTCTGGAGTTACCACATGCCTCCGATTTCCTGGTCAACTTAATGCTGATCTTCGAAAACTTGCAGTGAATTTAGTTCCATTTCCTCGGCTTCATTTTTTTATGCCTGGTTTTGCTCCCCTTACTTCACGAGGCTCCCAACAATATCGAGCTCTCACCGTTCCCGAACTCACTCAACAAATGTTTGATGCAAAAAATATGATGGCTGCGTGTGATCCTCGACACGGTCGATATCTCACTGTGGCAGCTATTTTCAGAGGTCGAATGTCGATGAAAGAAGTAGACGAACAAATGTTAAATGTTCAAAATAAAAATTCATCTTATTTTGTTGAATGGATTCCAAATAATGTTAAAACAGCAGTTTGTGATATTCCACCGCGAGGAGTTAAAATGGCTGCCACGTTTATTGGTAATTCCACAGCCATTCAAGAATTATTTAAACGCATTTCTGAACAATTTACTGCCATGTTCCGTCGTAAAGCTTTCTTACATTGGTATACCGGAGAAGGGATGGATGAAATGGAATTCACTGAAGCTGAATCAAATATGAATGATTTAGTTTCGGAATATCAACAATATCAAGATGCCACTGCCGATGATGATAATGAATATGATGAAGAAGGACACGATGTTGAATAAAAAATCTGATAAACCATCGATGTAAAAATACTAAAAAAAAATTCTATTTTTATCTCTCAAAATTTCGTATTCTTGTCATCTAAAAAATTTTTCTGTGTTAGTCACTTTTTAACAAACAAAAAACTATTTTATTTTATAAAACTTTTTAACATTTTTCTATTTATTTTTCTTCTAAAAAATGTTTGACAATGATACAAGTTTTTAATTAAATATTTCCGTCCCATTCTTATTTTGCTTTTCATTAGCTTTTAATAATTTTTTGATCTCATCTTTGACATAATTTTCAACTTTTTTGATCTCTCTCTTTTCAATAAACGTGATATTTAACAACAAATTTTTCTAATTACAAGAAAAACAATAAAAATCAAACACAAAATTAAAATCAGTGATAAAAGAAAAGCTAAGAGTATGTGTTTATCATTAAAATTAAAAACCGTAGCTGAACAATTTTTTTGAATAATTATTTTTTGTGCAACTTCAAAAAAACTGAATTATGGATTCATTTTGCTACGAGAAATTTATCTTTGTTTGTATTATTTGGATTATCGTCGTTGGTTTCAATAAATTTGGCTTTTATTGTTTTGTTTGTTTAATTTGCATTCAATTTTAAAGGGAAAAAAACCACTTTATTTTACATTTCGTTCATGATACTTTTACTTTTGCCATTTTTTTTTTGCGCGCGGTGTTTTTTTATTGTTTACCTTTTTGGTGTCGGAAGATGGTCAGTAAAAATGAAAAAAAAGTGTCTGTTTTTTTTGAACCTTCAGCAATCCTCTTTTTTTCCGCCAAAGAAAAAAAAATTCAGCATTCGTTCATTTTTTTTCTTTCTGCTTACATTTTTTTCATTGTAAAAAAAAGCGTTTATATAGCAAAAAAAGAGGGGCTGGTTTCTTTTTTTACCTATTTTTCCCAAGCAAACTGCTCTTTTTTTGCCCTTATTTTTAAACGAAAGAAAGTAAGCATTCGTGTTTTTGTAGCAATCACACAAATTTGCGGCAAAGTAATAAATGCTTTTTGAATATTTAAAAATTTATTTTTTTTGTTATTTTCTTTAGCGTTAAAAGATAAAGAGCGTTCAATTATTTTTGAATGTCATTGGAAAAGATTTCAAAAGTGAAATTTAAAATATGTATTATTTGAATTAAAAGGAAAGGAAAAAGTTACTATAAATTCCGGAGCAAAAATTGAGTTTATTAACAGATTACCCAAAAAAATAATGGATAAAACTCTTCCCATTTTCCGACCTAAAGCTTCTAAAAGTAAAGAGATTACTAAATCTTTTCTTGGATTTGATATCATATTTTTAAGCTAAGCAATAATAATTTTAGAAGGAAAGTACAAAATTAACTTAATTAAAAGCCACAGCAACTTGTAAGCAAAGTTTACTTTTTTTTATTACATTATGCTTTAAACCCTTACCTAAACAAAATTTTTTTACCTCATTTAATTTTCCGTTATTTTTTGAAACTCGCATTTTTTTGTTGAAAATATTTTGGTTCATGGTATTTCTATATTTTCATAATTTAATAATTTGAAGCAAATCCCAAACAATCATTTTAAGATAAAATTTGAATATTTATTAATTAAATATGGCCGCTTTCGACGATTTTGAAGCTTCACAAAATAGAAAATTTTTATTCCCTTTAATTTATATCATTCCCACTTATTTTTTTTATGTTTTAATACTTTACACAATTTTTTTTAGTAAGATTAAGCATCATTTTAAAGGGTCTTTTTATAAATTGTTTGGAATTTCCATGATTTATTATTTAATTTATTCAATAATTTATTATTTTACTTTTCGGATCACCACTGCACCAATATTTATTCCATTTGTAAAAAGTTGGGGTGAACGAGGAATATTTATAACATTTTTACAAACATTTTCATGGTATTTTATTAATTCCACTCATCTTTTGAATGCCACATTATCATTTAATAGATTTACAGTTTTTGTGTTTAGAATGAAATATCAAAAATTTTGGAATAAATATTTACCATTTTTCCTTGGATTTTGCATCCTTGGCCCTATTGCTCTTATTTGGCATATTCCTTTTACAGATATCTATATGAAATTAGAAAATGAATCAAATCCCGATGGAACTCGATATCCATCTGAATTTCATCCAATTTCATGGATGAATAATCCCCGAAATTCTGCTATTCTTCTTTTCATTGTTTCATGTTTATCTTTGATATTTAATATTTATGTCATCTCAAGATTATTTCAACAACGATGGGGTCTAAAAATAATACATATGAAAGGGCAAAAAAAAGTTTCGTCGTTTGATATTAAAATGTTTTTTTATACTTTACTTATTTTTGCAATTGAAATTATTCAATGTGTTCAATTTGTAAGTTTTTTAATTAAAAACTATAAATTTTTGTAGAGAAATTAATTTCAAAAAGATGCGGAATTTTTAAGATAAAAATTAAAATATTTTTATAGATTGCATTTATGACTGCCACGGATGAAGCATTTATTGATGCCATGTTTGATATCCAATATTTTCTTGTTGACATCACAACCCTTTCACCTGCATGGTTTATAATTTTAACAAATAAGAATATACGTAATCATATTGGTTCCATTTTATTAATGAACCAACCAAAAACAAACAACATTATTTTTGCAACAACAGGGATAGCAAATTCAAAAAATTTAAAACTTGCTTTACCTACCTGATGTTTGATAACTTTAATTTCGTTTTATTTTTGAGTTTTTTTTATTTAATAAAAACAGTAAATGAAAAATAACAAATATATTAAAAGAAATTAAATTACCAGCAAAAAAAATTTCTTTTATTTTTACTCCTTGCATTTGTGTATTTCATTAATTCTAACAATAAAAATTTTTGCATTTTTACAGATCTATTTTACTTTTATATTTTTAATGAAAATAGTGAAGTATCATTTGGGATTCCTTTTTTTTCTCGAATGATTTGATTTTTTATTTTAAACATTCACATTTTTCTTTAAACTTTTTATGTTTAATCAACAAAAACAAAATATATTACTCATGAAAATGAATCGACAAAAAAGCATTTAAAATTTTTCCTTTAAAAGCCTTGAAAAAATAAATAAAAATGATTATTTTTGCTTCTAAAAAACATTGTGGAAAATGTTGAAAGTATGGTGCTTATTATTTATTTGCTATTTTGATGATGTATTTCCTGCGACCTTTGATCCTTCAGGCTTGACAGGTGCCACGCATACCATAGTATGCAATTTCAGCAGCACGATCACCGAATTAACACCTTCATCATGCCTCATTCTTACTGTCGCAAATGAACTTAAAACTCATATAACTGAAAATAATGTTGAATCGGTTATTTGTTTGATGAAAAATTCATTTCAAAATTGTCAAGGGTTTAGCTCAGCTATCGAAGTTTTTGATCAAATTTCAAAAATTAAAAGCATGGATTTTACTGAAACTTTGGAATTATTGCTATCAGAAAAAAACCAAAATTGTTCATTTGATGAAACTCAAACTACTCCAACTCCAGCGGGCAAAATTCGAGATGATTTGAACATTGGTATTGAGAAAAAGATTTCAGATTTTATGCCACTTCAACCTCCACTTCCTACAATTCATTCCAACGATGCCCTTCAAAACTTGCTTGAAACATTCAATAAGAGACAAATGGCTTTGATAAAACATGCCATAATGTTACAAAATGCTAAAGATAATTTATTGTATGAATATCGCCAGCTTTTAATTGAAAAAGATCCAAAAACCGCCTTGCGTCTTGGAATGCCAAGTTTAACTGCAAATCTTCTCAACAAAACTATTGAACGAGCAGAAAAGATGAATCATGAACTTTTACATCATATAATTAAATCTCAACCCGACAATGGAATTTTAAACGAAGGTTTACTTTATGAAAGTTACATGGATCAACTTTTAAATAGCAAGGATTCAGATGATCATAAAATTATAAAAATGTTTATCAAGGCTGCTGAAAAAGAAGACAAAAATGCCTTCTTTGATGATGATTTACATTCTGTTGGTTGAACTTCCAAATTTATATATAAAAAAACCTACTTTAAGATTGTAAATAAAAAAAATTACCTCTAAATTTTATTATCAAAATACAAATAACACAAAATATTATTTATTTAGCATAAATTTGACATTATCATAAAAAGCAGCAACAAATGCATAGTTTTAATTATTTAATTTTTAAAGCTTTATTTTTATTCTTTTCTTTTCCTTTAAAAATTAAAAGCTTGTTTTGAAATAAATATATTATAATTAAAGCTTAAAATCCTTCATCAAAAACAGAAGGTTCACTGCGGCGTATAGCTCGCCAAGGACGCATTTGTCGAAGAGTTGATTCACCAACCAATGGGAAACGGAATGACTGAAAACAGGAGAAAAAAAAGTTTGTAAATTGTTTTTTGCAAAAACTCTAGAAAAATAAAAACTTACAGGTGAAGGTCGACGAAGTTGGGTGAGGTAGCTTTTTACGTTACCATAGCCACTCATGGAATCCATGTCTTCGGCCTAAAAATAAATATAATTATGTTTAAATAAAAATAAACTTTTGATATTCCATGATTTTATATTTCCAATTTTTAAAACTTTTTAATAAAAATAGCGTAAATAAAAAAAATTTAAAAGTGGCAATTTAAGCTAATGCGGCAAGTGAAAAACTTTTTCGTGTGAAACTTTTTGGAGCCTATTATTAATAAGAAAAAACAAACTTACAAAAAGATAGCCCAAAGTTGAAATAAAAAATAAAAGAAAGAATTTAAAATCCATTTTATAAAATTTATTAAAATGAACAGATTTTGTTTGCGATAATATTTAGAAATAGCCTGAAATTAATGCAAAAAATTAAATCTAGGAGGATTCAAAACGAAGGCACAAAATGCAAAATCTATAAATATTGCAAAGTTTAGGCCACGCCATAAGCTGTTGAGTTATAAAACACGCGAAATATGTTTTTAAAATAAAGCAACGTTTTTGCAAAAGTTGCTTCAATTTATCGTAAAAACGCAATTATCAAATATTAATAAAGGCAAAAACCGAAATTTCTCCCACGTTCAACGTTCGAATTTCAAGTACAAGCAAAACCAAAAAAAATGCCATAAATAATTAATAATTTTGTCAAAGATTTCTAAATGTTTTTAAAATTGACAATTTTTCATGAAAAGCGTAAATATTGTAATAAGAAACTTTTAACCTTCGAGAAAGGCTAAAACGAGATTGAAGATACACACGGAATTCGGAAGGATTAGGCAAAAAAAAAAATTAAAAAAACAGGTGAATTTATTTATGGCTTCAAAGCGTTCTTTTTTTAGTTTTAGTAGCTGCAATTTTTTTTCAAAAATAATAAACGTAAAAAAATTATTTGTTTTTTACATTCATAAAAAAGATGCAAGAAAATGGAAAAAGAATAACAACCTCAATGTTAAAAAACTCAAACTAAATAAAGTATAAGAAAAAAAATGTAAGCAAACATCCATTTTTTTATTTTCATTATTTGTTTTACTTTAAAAACTTTTGCAACTCCTGAAATATTCATTCTTTGCATTCGCAATTAAAACTTACACGACACGATGCCACCAGAACAAAGCAAGGATAAATCCGTAATTATAATTATTATTTATATTTGCAACAACAAAAAATATCTTGTTTGGGTTAGATAAAAATTAATTTTAATGAATGCCAGAAAAAGGGAAGAAAATCATATTTTTTGCAACTTGATAGCTCATTAATTTTTACCCAACAATGTTTTGGGAACAAAAATAATTCTAAGAAAACTATGCAAAAATATAAAAATAAAAAGAAATGACGAACTTTTTGGGATATATTTTTTACATTTAAAAACACAGATTTAAAGCAATGGATTCTAAACCGTTTCTGCCTAAAATAAATTTCACAGTTTCTCGTCGAAAGTTTGCTTTAGAAAATCACAGAATTTTTTTATGTGCGTTTTTAAGCAACGCCATAAGCAAAGTATTTTTTAGTCATAAAAAATTTAAACTCTTTCATAAGCATTCGACTATTTTTTATTTGACACTTTGACGCAAAAAGAAAAAACAAAGAAGAGGAAAACAACAAACTAAAGCCGGAAGAGGCGAAGAAGCTAATACTATTGAGAAGGGCATTTTTTTTATTTAAAAAATAGCTTTTTTTGATTTTGTCATTCTTTAAATTAAAAAATTTAATGGAAAAAAGAAAGAAGACTCCTAATCGAAAAGTTAAGAAAATAAAATTCGACTGACTTTGAACTTTCTTTTTTTAAAAATTGAAAACAAAAAACTAAAAAGTCAAGTATTCAAAAATTTTAAAGTTAAAAACAAAAAAAAGAGTGCCATTTTTTTTTATGTTTTAAAAGTAAATCATTGCTTTTTTGAGTTTTTTACCCAAAATAGCAAGAGTACATTATGTGACCCTTGGGAATCAAATGCGTGGATACTGAGATTTTTCCTAGTTTGGAAAGTTAGTTTTTTTATACGCTAAAAGACAAAAGCTACGAACATAAAAAGAAAATAGCGACACTGTGATTGATGCCAATGAAAGGCATTTGAAAAAAAATACACACCACGCTAATTTATCATTCATACTATTTATGACGTTTTTTTTCTTTGGATAGTCGCGTGATTATTGTAACTGTCAAAATAAGGTATTAAAAATCAAAAAATTTTTTAATTGTTTAGTCGCGGCTGATTGTTGATACTATTTAAAAAAGTTATTTAAAATCTTATTAGAAAAGATATTTTACCTTTTTGCGAAATACAATTAATATTTTGTATATTTTCTTACACTTTGATTTGCAGGTAATCACCAAAATTACATAAATCGTCCAAAATGAATACACAATTTATTATGTACATGAAATATATACAATGTAATAATTAGCGACAAAAGTTGATGAAACACAACATTAAAATATTAGCGGTTTATCGCACCATTATTAGGGTCGAATCACAGCAAACAATGAACAAAGGAATAAACAAATAAAAAATCACCACAAAAAAAATAAGGAGATAGCGAAATGGATCATTAACCGGAGTCAAATACTTTCAAAAACTTTTGCATTAAGGAATAACAAGTCCCAAACAAAAGAATGGATACAATAAAAGCAATAAGTATTTAGAATAACTGATCATTTGAATGAAAAATAACTTTTTGAGCTTCAACATTAAAGACAAGAATAAAATGAAATCATATTAAAGCGAATTATAGCCTTGACCAAAAGCAGCAATACAACACAACATCAATAAAACAATTTAAAACATTTTAGATTAAATCAAATCAATAAACAAAGCAATGAAACTTTAAGTGGCCAAAAAAATAGTTTTGATAATAATTTTTCATTGGGAACCATAACCAAATAATGAAGAAAAAAGAAAAAAAAGCGTTCGAGGAGAATAATGATGCAAATCTCTGACTAAAATAGTCTAATCACCATAATTTTCGAAATACTTGAAGACACCACTGCTTAAAATAATTTAATTCTCCATATTTTCTTTTAAAAATGTTGAAATTCCATGATCATATACATCAGAAAAAACAGTTAAAACACGAGGTTGCTCACAGTTAGCACGATTCCAACTTAATATTCCTTATAAGAAAAAAATGAAAAATTAAGAAATAAAATATTTTGAATCCTTACAATAAGCTGGGGAACTGAAGTGGAGGGATTGATCCATATTAATGGCCTTCCACTGTCCCCAGCGCAAGGATTTTGATTGTTTTCGCCATCAAGGAAACCTGCGCAAATATTACTATCAAAAACTAATTTCAATTTGTTTTTACAAGTAACTAAAGCCACTACAAGAAGAATGGTTTTCATAAGATATTTTGGAGGTGTTCCTTTATTATCGACTGCTCCATATCCTAAAAAGGTGGCTTCGGTTTTAGCAGGAACTTTTTCATCAACCATTTCAATGGAAGAAGCAGGAAGCCGATGGGTAAAATTAATCGATTCAGCAGTTCTGTAAAAACTATACTTTAAAAAAATGAAAAATTCTTGTGCATGGTTTTTTTTAATTAACTTTTTATTTAATATATTAAACTTTTATAAAAACTTTTGGCGTTTTTTTAAATCATTTAGCATAAAAAAAGTCAGAGACACCTATACTAATTTTGTCCTTAAAAATGAAAAAATTTTAAATTATTTATCTTACTTCATAATAGCCACATCGTTCTTCCATGATGGTCGATCATATCCTTTATATACTTTAATTTTTTTAACATAATATTCAATACCAGAATTAAAAGCATAGCCTCCAGCTTTTATGCTCCAATGTTGAGGGTTATTGCTAAAATATTTATTTTTTACCAGGAAAAGAACGAATATAATTTACTCAACATTGAAGCAATGAGCTGCGGTTGCTATGGTATAATGATCCAAAATAGCACCGGTACACATATATTCATCATTCACGTAGAGGCTAACAACGAAAGGGTAATTTCCTTTGCCTGCGGGAGTACCACGGTGGATTTGAAGTGGTTCAAGAGCGGATAAATTATCCAAAGATTGCTATAAAATAGTAAAAATAATGGGACATATTCTCTTTAAATAAAATATATGGGAATTAGAGTTTAAAAAAACATACATAATAAAGATCTGCGTGAAGTGTAAGATAGTAAGTCATTAAAGCACCTATTCCATAAAGGAAATGTAAAATTTCTCCCAACATAATTTGTTCGATGAAAAAAGAATATGATAAAAATAAGAATATTGAGGAAAAAAATGTTCCCAAAAAATTGCGAGCTTTTGTTCCTCACTTTTTTAAATAAAGGTTAACAGCGCTTTGAAAATATTATCCAATTAAAAATTTAAGTGTGACGAAAAGCTCGTGATAGTTTTTTTGTTGCAACAATGACTTTACGGAAAAGATCATGCAGGAAACAATTTTTTATCACTCTCAATTCATCAGAAAAGAAAGATATGGCTCCGAGCCACTTAATCATTGCTTGCCCTTTTGAACACAGGTTCAGAAAAAAGGATGATAAATCACAAAAAGTGAACATAAAATAAAAAGAGCACAAAAAAAGAAGAAGAAATGAATTTATTTTTAATTTTTTTAACATGATAAAAATAATTTTAAAAAATGAATACATTTGCACGAAAGGTAAAAAAAATACATATCCTACAATATTATACATGGATAATACGAAGGTGCGTTAGAATATTTTTTGTTTTGATCTTTCCTTCGCTTTTTTGCATTTTTTTTGGCGATTTTTACATATAGGCATCTAAGTTCGTCAAAGAAATTTGCTTCGGTGATCTTTGTTATTTTTTACCATTTTATCAAAAATATTACTAAACACTAAATCTCTGGAAATGTCAAAGCTCACCCCAACACACCAAGTGCCCATGTATGCAGCATCCTATTAAAAGTTTTTTAAATGATAAAAACGTTTAGCTGAATGTTCCAGCAAATAACAAATCCAAATGTTTTGTTTCATCTTTACTTGGTTCATTTCTAGTTATAAAATAAAGAAATGGGTGATCAGCGCGAAATATTTTAATTCTACATAAAGGAATTATATCAAATGATGTAGCTGCGCTTGCTTCTGTTCCATTTTCATCAACCTTAAATATAAAAAATAATAGATTTAATTTTTTTTAACCCAACTCACTTTAATTACAGCTTTATGAATTATTTTCTCTATTTTTCCATTTTCTGAAGTCATTCCCGTTAAGTCACAAGAATCACTAAAGACTCGTGTGACACCCAATTTTGGAAAAAGCTTCTCTAATGAAAAATTGCTTTCCACTTCAAAAACAGGGATCCACACTTTTAAATATTTATTTTTGTTCCTAGAAAATAATATTTCATAAAAAAAAATTAATAAAAATTTTTTCAATTAAAGAATTATAATAATTTTTACCTTTTGATACTTTTTAGCAACATTTTGTAATTCATTTTTGAAATAACATTTGAAAGGCCATCTTTTTCTTTGGGCAAAATTATATACATCCATGCTTTATAATTTTTATATGGAATACCAAGGGTAATCCATTCTTCACTTTCAACTATATTCCATTCATGATTATCGGTCAAAACTTTCCACATCATTTCCACTTCTCTCGGAGGATCAGAATAAAATATTTCTTTTGTAAGTTCTAAAAAAACATTTTCCCACGCTGAAGAAAAATGAAGGGCGTTTATAAGAATGAGAGAAGATTCAGAATTTATTTCTTCGGTATTTGTTATTTCCTTAATTTGTTCATTTGTTTCTTGACAAACAAAATTGTTTATTTCCTAAAGCATTAAAAAAATTTAATAGTGGCAAAATAGCTTTAAAAAATTTACTTTTGCTGTTTTAACTTTTTCCTTAAAATTAACATTTTGTATTTTTCCATTAAAATAATTTTTTATTATCTCAGAAAATTCGGGAATTAGTGTTTTATCCTTTGAAAGAAAAAGTTTATTTGCAAATTTGACAGTCATTTTCGAATCTTTTTCTAATTTTAAATTATCATTAAAACCTTTTATCGAATTTGAATAATATTGAATTATTTCTTCAGTGGAGCAATCTAAAAATCTATTTTTAAACCAAAAAACTTAAAATTTTGCTATTATCGATCAACAAACCTTTTCCAAGAAGTTGTTGAATTTCTTCAGCTGTTTTGCCTTTGGCTCCTGCAAAAACCATAGCAAATCCATTTAGAATTGATGCAGGGGAAAATACAACAGAATCCGACGCAGAGTTATCAATCAATGAAAGTAATTTTAAAGCAAAATCTACCTCACTTTCAAACGACATTTTTTTCCAAATAAATAAAAGTAAGAAAAGAAAAGAAAAAGCACGCGACCGCGCAGCTTTATATTCTTCTTTTTTTTATTGTTGACTTAACTAAAGTGGATAACAATCGAGCTGAAAAATCAAGCATAAAAAAAATAATATTGTTCAAAAGAAAACAAACAAACTTTTTTGTTGTTGTTGAAATCTTTCATAAAATCTTTAAAGTTCAAATTAATTTTATTTTTGTTTATTAGTTCAAAAAACTTATTATCATAAACAAGATAATAAAAAATTACAATGCAAATAAAATTACATACGCGTAATTAATAAAGAATAAACATGAACATTTTTCGCAATATATAATTATTTAGTCAAAAGAAGGTAATTATAAACTTTGAAGCCATTTCATAAACTTAGTTGTGGGCCATTTGCATTCTGGGTTAAGGTAGCAGCTTTCTACACTTTCAAATCTCTTAAGAAGATCATTAAGTTCTTTTTTGTTGACTTCTATCTTCGAGTTTAGCAAAAGGTCAACTTTATCTAATCTATCTCGCAAATTGACACATTGAGTAAAGATTTCGTTGAAAAGAGATATAAAATCAACAAATCCTAAATTTTGATTTTTTAAACAAAATTTGGACTTTAAAATGCAATCGTGAACTTATTTTCTTTGAGCGAAATTTTGTTATTTCATCAAAAACCAAAAAAAAGAATTATTTGATAAATAAAAGTAGTCAAAAATAAAGTTCAAACTAACATTGAATTCTTTGAAAGATTTGTCGTATATCGGTGCTTCCCTCAATTTGCTCCATTCAAATCTTCCGCTCCTCTTACTTGTCCTGTAACGAAACAGCCAGCAAGATGGCAGCCTATTTGCATGCTTTTTGTTTTAGCTTTACTTTTGTTTTTCACTTTTCGGTGTGGTAGTTGTGTGGTCATGTTTTTGTTGTGCTGGTTGTTGTTTATCCTGAATAAAGATGTTTGTGAATATGTTCTTGTCTTATTTTGGAAGATCCCAGCTACAGCAGATGTAATCAACTCCCAAGGACTATCTAACTAAACCTCGACGACACCAATATCTTTCACCGCGTGACAGATTTACTTTTTTCCAAAGCGCGAGTTTGTCGCCAAATGCAGTGTCTTGTGTTGTATTTTCTTTATTCTTTTAACAAAATAAAATGACTCATTGCCAGTCAACTTTTTAGTCTACGCAGCTTTGAAAACCTTTGAACACCAAAAAGAAAATTTCACAATCGGCAAAGGTCGTTACACCAAAATCAAAAAAAGAAAGAGATAATAACAGAATAAAAGTTTATGGGAAAGATCAAGTAAAGCAAAAACGAATGGAAAAGAAACCATTGCCATTTCCGGAAATTTTAAACATTTTTTTTGGGTAAAAGTAACGAATTCACTTTTTTGTTAGTTTGTTTGAAACTTTCATTGAAACAGATTTCTTGGATTTTGATTTTCTTTGAAACATTTATTAAAAAATTTAGAGTGCAATTTTGGAATGGAAAAAAACAACAATTAATTATATATCCGCTTCCACATATGTTTACTTTGCTTCTTTGCTTCTTTTAATAACGCTACAACTTTATGAGAATTAGAGTGAAATAAAAAAATAGAGGCCTCAAACGTTTTTTTTTATTAATTTTTGGTATCAAAAAAGATGAAAAAAAGTTTTTTCCGGGAAAATGTAATCAACAAAATTGTTTGGAAACAAAAAATCAAAAATTTTTAGTCACGTTTTCTGTATAAAAAAATCTGTAATTTAATTAACTTTTTCTTGAGAAAAAACAATAGATGGTAACGCAACGGGAGGTCTAAAAATAACATTTTTTTTATCATTTGACCGCGCTCTTTTTTTCTCTCTCGCAACTTTTGTGATTTTGTAATCTTATTTTCGTATGTTTTTCATAGTAAATTTTTTTCTTTATTCAATATTTCAGAATTTTGAGCTTTCATTTTTTTCTTTTTTATCAAAAAAGATAAAGCCGTGTTTTTTTTATTCTTTTATTTTATTTTTTCGATGTTTTGCTTTCTTTTTTTTGTTGCTTTTTTGTTTGAATTATTCTTGTTTTTGTTCAGCGATGTGAAGAAGAAGAAAATAAAATATATGGATAAAAAAAATTTTTACTTTGTTTTTTCGTGCTCTTTTTCTTTCTTTTTCTTGTTTCCGCTACTTTTTTTTTCTTTGAAGAATGGCCTTCTTTTAAAAAAGGGACACTTTTTATGCGAACATATAACGCTCTCTGAGATTTTTATTTTTACCACTTTTTTGGTTGCGTGAACTTTATGAAAATTTGTCTTTTTTTATTTGCGTGTTCAAAACCACTTTGTCAAAATTTTGTAGTTTTTTGTCTTCAAAGCTAAAAAAACTTTAGATTTTTTAAAAGAAAAAAAAGGTCACAGTATGCTACGAATATTTCTTAAGTTCGCGAAAAAGGCATCAGAGGTCAAAAGAATTAATTCTTTAAGAATTTATGATCAAAGTTTGAAAATCATTTTATTTTCCAAATTTTTTATTCCTGAAAATTCTGATAACAAAATTCTGGAATTAAAAATTTTCATTAGTTTTTATCATGAAAAAATGGACGCCATAATTTTATGTTTAGTTATTTCTTTTTTTATACTTTGAACAATAATTTTTTACTGCGAGAATTTTTGTCTCTTCTTTTTTTTATTCAAATCCAAATGCCATCGGTTTTCAGTTTTAAAAATAATAAATATTTATTATTGTAAAAACAAAGATTACAAAAAATAAAACGTAAAGCAACGACTATTCTTAGAAGCCTTTGTTTCTATTTTTATATTTTGGTTTTTCAAAAATAGCCTATTTTTAGTTTTTTGACTTTTATTTTTAGCTCACAGAAGAAAAAAAATAAATGGTCTCCATGGTGTAAAAATAAAAATAAAATAAAGATGAGCTGCTTCTCTGTCTTATTAACATATTGTTTTTCCTTGCTTGCAAAATATAAAAAAAAACTATTTATAGCAATAAAAAAGATGTAATAAAAATAAAAATAGCGACGACGTTTAATTTCATATTTGTTCATTTTATTATTATTTCATTTTTGAGTCGTTGGTCATCATCTTTGCATCATTTTTTTTTTCTTTGATGTGTAAAAATTATTTAGTTGAGGGGTTTTTATAAAAATTTGATTCAGTATGGTTACATTTATTAGCTTACAAATAAATAAAAAAAGACTTGCAGTCTAAAAATTTTATTGTATTTTGTATTCGCGATTTTTCAAAATTCGAGATTTTGCTTGAAAGTCTTTTTATCCATACACTTTTTTAATATGCTTCTTGAAAGCATATTTTTCTTACTTTCTCTATCTCTTTATTTTTTATGTGATGATTAAAAATAGTTTGGCTTGAATCACCAAAAAATATAAGATCAGTAGATTCGAGCAATCCAAATACCTGTGAAAAACATATTACACTTGATTGCCATAAACAAAACAAAAAAAGTATGTTTATAAGCCTTTATTTATTTTTTTTGGTCCAAGAAATTTTGATTATCACTTTTTCGGTTAACAAAAGTGAACTTTTATGAGCCTTTATTTACTAATTTAAAAAGTTTGCTAACCCGAATTTGGATCTAAAAATGCAGCTTCATTAATGTTTTAAACCACCCACAACAGTTGTTTTCCCAGAAAAAAAGAGCTTTCTTTTTATTGCAAAATGAAAATGAAAAAAGTGAGAAAACTTTTTCATTTATTTTTTCATGCATCGAAAATCATTTTCTTCTTCACTCCATCGTTTCGTTTTTTTATTTGCTTTGGTCTCATTTTGATATATATTTTTTCTTTTATTATTATTAAAACATTATTTTTCGTGGAAAAAAATAAAGATATGTTTTATTTATTTGTTATTCTCCATTTTTGCTTCTCTTGTTTTTCAACAAAAAAATAAATTTTATCACATTTTTACATTATGAAAAAAAAATAGGAAATTATGACGACGGTTGTTTATGAGAATCTTTTTTTAACGGGAAAATGGGTGAATTCGTGATTTAAAAAAGCACCAAATTTGTATAACAAAGGAAGCGTTTTTGAATTCGATATGTTTTCTCCGAGCGCCATGATTTTTTTTTGTCAAATATAATCGATTACTTGGAGCAAATTACGGTAGAAAAAGGCCAAAGTTCGGTTAAATAAATGTATGTAGTTTTTCAAATTTTTTGCCACATTTTTATTTCTTCCACAAATTTTTCTCGTAAAATCTCAATGTTTTTGTAAAGGCTTTCAAGTTCAAAGCAAAGCAAGTTTCGAAAAGATTTATCTTTGGTTTCCAACCTTTTTTCTCGAGGCTATTTTTTTATTCTTCTTTACTTTCGTGACAAACTTCACTTTATCAATTTTTTTTGGCTTTTTCAATATTATCCTTTTTTTGCAAATTTTTTTTGTGTTCTGTCATGAGATTTTTTATGCAAAGTTTTTAGCACGTTTCAAGCGAGCAAAGAAATTTTATTTAATCGCCTTATTTTTTTTTATCATTTTGTCTTGTTTCAAAACACTGCTTCAATTTTATTTTTTGAGAGGATTGAAATTGGCTCGAAACCGCACCCTCAATCCAAAAAGATTAATTGTTATCGTTAATTATTGGCCTCTTTCCATGCATGATGTTTGACTTGAAATTACTCCCTTGAGAGTTTCAATATTTTTTTTAACTTTAGAAAACTGCTATTTGACACATCAAAATTTTTTTTTCATCCAACAAAATAGTTAGTTCATTTGAAAAACTTGATTCAACAGCATTTCCTGGTCCTCTTAACTATTTTTTTTTGTTCATTCGTGGCAGTCATTTTTTTCTCTATGCACACAAGGTTTTTATGTTTTTTATTACCTTACTTAATCACTCAAAAAATGGATGACTCTCTTCATCCATTATTTTTTATTTTTTTGGTAGTTTAATCTGTGCCTCATTTTGCTACTACTCATATGCCTGACGGCAAGGACCCGTAAAATAAAAAATAAATCACTTTCTTCCATTTTTATTCTTTCGTTTATTTTAGATTGAAAAAGAGTGTTTTTTTTTGTTGCTCGTTTTTTATGATGATGCTCTCTCTATATTTTTCTTCTATCATGTGCGTTATTTTCTTCTTCTTAAAACGCTTTTAATATTTTGCTTTAATCTTTTCAAAACTTTATATAAAAAACCAAAGTAATTCGGTTTTTAGAAAAATATTATACAAAAAAAGAAACTAAATGGTTGGTATTATTTTGAAAAATTTACCAAAAGTTGGAAATGCGTATTTTTTAGAAATAAAAAAGAGGCTTTAATTCTTTCTTTTTTTCATTTAACTTTTACTTTTTTTGTCGGTAATAATTTTTTAAATTTTATATAAAAAGCAATCTTATTTGCCTTTTTCTTTATATATTTTTTGCAAAGTTTTTTTGTTTTAGATTTAAATTTAGAAACGTCAAAAAAGTCCTTAAGTTATCATCTTTTTATGGATAACCGAAAATATAAAGTATGCGTTTGCGTGTGCTGCTTCCGTTTTAGTTTTTTTTTATTAAAAACTTTTTTTCAAAATCAAAAAACTTTTTCTTTTTTTAAATTTACTTTTAAGTTTTTATCAAAAATATGTGGAGAGGCTATCTTTGCTAGTCGGCGTTTTAGAAGTGTTGGTATTTATTTTTGATCCAAAAATTACTGTTATAGCTTCCAAAAAATTAGAATAAAATGTTTTTTTAGCCTTTTAATTTTTTGGTTTTTGAAGGCCACTTTTTTTGTTGCTTTATTCATGATGGAAATTTTCATTCGTTCCTTTCTAATATTTCGATATTACAAAAACATCCCTATTTTTTCCTTCTTGTTTCTTTTCCCATGGCTTCTTCTTCCATTAGTGGTTGGCTCGTAGCTTTTCTTTTTTTTTCAGGAGCAAAAAAATCTTTTCTTAAAATAAAAAAATTGAGGCGAGAAGAAGCAATTTATATTTTTTTTTCTTCTTTCTTTTTATGTATTTCGTTTTGTATTTATTTGTATTAAAATGAAAATGCTTTCACCACCAAAACAAAAAAAGCTAAAAAAAAACCACGAGGCAAGAGGAGGCAAAAAAAGAAGAAGAAAAGAAATATATTTAATGGAATAAAATAGAGAGCATCCATTCATTTAGTAAAAATCTTTTTGAGTTTTTAGAGAGGCGGAAACAATACATTATAAAAAAAACAATGCTTAGGAATAAAAGAGAGTTAGTGGCTGAGTGGTTTATGTGGAAAAGTGAGGATTTAAAAATATGGAATATATAGACAGAAGCTTATAGTGAGTGTCTTAGGGTTTAAAAAATTAGAGAAAAATCATGACTTATTTTCGTTTCTGTAGTTTTAAGGCTGATTACTTTCTCTCTGATACAACAAAATGCGGCTAAAAATTGAGATCAAAAAACTATAAAAAATGATAACTCCAATCACAAATTTTAAAAATTTTAGTGCAAGAAAATTCTAAAGAAGTCGATTGCAGATTTATGCTTTTTTTGTAAATTCCTTTTTGCGTACTTATGTTATTTTTTTTAAACAAAAAAGAATGCACTCAAACCTTTCATTTTTTTGTTTTGTTTTAATCTAATAAATTACGTCAAATTTTTATTTGATTACGTATGTGAGTGTGAAGAAGAACCTTTGCACCATTTGTTTTCTTTTTGTAAGCGTAAGCATGCATCATAGCTTTTTTTTGAAATGAATCTTTAATTCCAAATAAAAAAGCATAAAAAAATTTCAATGTTCGCTTGCTAGAAGATCTTTGAAAAAAAAACAGCTTTAAAAGATTTTTGAGAAAAAATATTTTTTTGAACCAAC
This sequence comes from Panagrolaimus kolymaensis, assembly GCA_028622995.1. Taxonomy (NCBI): domain Eukaryota; kingdom Metazoa; phylum Nematoda; class Chromadorea; order Rhabditida; family Panagrolaimidae; genus Panagrolaimus; species Panagrolaimus kolymaensis. The sequence goes on from JAJQJQ010000063.1 coordinate 870,111, forward strand.
GAACGGTAATTAATTCTGAGGACTCTTTGACGAATGATCGCGCCTGTAGTGTTTCCTTTACAACCAAATATCACAAAAAAGTATAATAAACCGGATGGTTAATTTATTAACAATTTTGAGATTTTTTATACATTTTTTTAAAGAAGAGTTCTAACCAAAACTTTTTTTCATTCTTTAATAATTATAAATTTTCGCCTCCAGATGGAAAAGTTAAAATTTGAATAGTAAAAATTAGCCATTATCAAAATGTGTTTCTCCTGGTTTTTTCTTTTTTCTTCTTATTTTTAAAAAATTGAAATTTACTTATGGCACTTAGAAAAAAAGTACCACAGCAATGCCAAAAAAAAGAGAAGCGAAGGCATAAATTATAATTTTTAATCGGAAGTTATTGACTGACTATTAACCATTTTTTATTTTTTCCCCACATGTATAAATATTCTATTGTCATTCTTCTTCCATTCTCCAACAACAACAAAAAAACATTGGCGACAGCCATATTTTCTCAGTATACAACAACCCCAATGTTTTAAAAAATGTTTTTTAGTTTAAATTCTAAAAAACAGTAAACAAGAAATTCATTCAAAAAAATTTATACTTTATAATAAAAATCTATTTTAAGCTTAGAGTCTTTTGTTATTTTATATAATCTTTATTCCCTTTTTTTCGTATTATTATTTTTTATTTGTGGTGACCAAAGTAACTGACTCATAGCGTATTTTAGTTATAAATATATTTTTTTATGAGATTTTTTTTGCATTGCTTTTCTGTCTTTATTTTTTGTTTTTATTTTTGAGGATAAAATAATTTTCATTCAACTGTTTTTTTCCTTTCTTTATTTTTTTGATGATTTACAAAAGGGTTTTGCGGAGACTCTCTCATTTTTCTCTCATATAGCAACAAATAATTATAAAATAAATTTTTTAGTTCCTTCTCCAATTTAAATAAAAGTTTCACAGCCAATTTTTTGATTTGAGTTTTGTTCTTCAAATTCTTGGAAAGTTTATGTTTATTTCTCTTTCAGGTTCATGGAATCGTTTTTTTCATATTCGGTACAAAAAAATTCTGAGGCATACAATTTTATAACTCAAAATTATCCATTTTGTTAAAAGTTTGAGCTAACCATAAAGTTAAAAGACAAAATTAAGAAAAAACAAATTTTTTTTTATCATTTCGCGTGCTTTTAGTATTTACAAATTCGACTAGACTTCTTCATCCAGGTACATGTCTGTAGATTAAAAGTATGGCTGCCAAAATCCATAAAATTAACATTTTTTTGACGTCAATTCAACTACATATTTCCGGGTAGACATAGGAAGCTTCTAGTTTGAGGATTTATATTTTTTTAATTTCCTGCAGTTTTGCCATTTATCTTATTTTCGTACTTTCTTTAAAAAATAAAAACTATAGAAGATGTTATATGGCTTTCCTTATTTGCCACTTAATCTTTTTTTTAAAAGGATTCCTTTCCGTTTTTAGACATATTTATTTTAAATATACGCAACACCCGTGCCCTCCTTTTATTTGGCATTTAAAAGATGATGATGACCTTTTCAAATTCGATATATGTTTTTAGAATTAAGTGCTTTCCTAAGATTTTTATTTTTTAAAACATATTTTTACTTTTTGCCTTTTTTCGATTTTGTGTTTTGTGAGAGAAAGATGATAGTCTTCTTCATCAAAAAAACATACATACATATTTCTACTTTTTTTGACATTATTAATTTTCTTTTTCTTTATTTCTAAATTTGGCATTTATTTTTTTGATAATCCTTAGTTTTGAAAAAGTTAAAAATTTATTTTCTTAAAAAAGAAAGAAAAAATAAACATCTCGCGCGTTAATCCCTCCTATTTTCAATTTTAAGGTTAATTTGGGGTCGTAAAAATATGGACGACATGTGAAAAGTATTAAGTCGTCGGTTTACTGTATCATAAAAAAATATAAAAAATTTTAAAAGGTGGTCTTCATGCCGAATATAAAAGGAAAAAATTATTTTAAAAAAATTCTTTTCTTTTTTTATTTCCGCCATGAGTCTCGCAGCACTAATATGTTTTTGTGGAGTCTTGTAACACAATTTTTTAAATTATTTAAGTTTGTTCCTTAAATTAAATTTTATTATTCTTTAACTTTTTTGTTGTTGCTTTATTTATAATCACTTTTTTAATTTTTATCTATTTAAATATAACAAAACTAGACAGTAATTAATTCAAGTAATTACAACTTTAATAACTTTGATGGGTTTTCTCACTTTTTTAATAACTATTTTGCTTTGTTGCGTTTTTATTTAAAAGAAAATTTATCATGTGGTTTTTATTCTATTTTCTATCCACCCGTGAGATTATTACTGACACTTATGAGAAAAAGTAGCGTTAAATTAATTTTTAATCAAGCGTGGCTAAGTAATCGTGAGAAACTTACTTACTTACTTTAAAATATATTTTGTAAAAAAGTTTTCATATTTTCTTTGAAAATTTCTATTTTTTGGGCTCTTTGAGTCTTTAACAGAGCTGTCGATTTTTCGATTCGATTTTCATTTTTTACTAATATTTACTCTTTTTCTGGTTCAAAATATGTTTAAATGATTTTAAATAACCCCAAAAACAACTATAAAGGCGATTTGGCGTACACTTTTACCTTTCAAATAACTATTTTAATTTTTTAAAAATCGAATCGAATCGAAAAAAAACCTTCGATTTTCGATTCGATCCGGTGCACCGAAAAATCGAATCGAAACTTTCGATTTTCGGTGCACCGATTCGAAAATCGAATCGAAAAAAATCGAGATTCGATTCGGTGCACCGAAAATCGAATCGAAGAAATTTCGGTGCACCGACAGCTCTGGTCTTTAAGAAAAAATTCAACAAATCTTGGTGCCTCAAACAGAAAATTCATAATAAAAAACTTGGGTTTTTGATGGGTGAAAATCTAAAGTCTGGTTTATGTAATCAATTTTTTCTATGAAAGTGAGAAGGTGAAAGTAATTATTTTTTATTTAAAAGCATTGCCTTCCTCTTCATTTTTTTTCCTTAGTGCCCCTACCCTCCTCTCACTTAAAAAGAATATAAAGATAGAAGGAAGAAGGATTTATTTCAGCAACGGAAACCCCTCTTATTTAAAAAATAATATATGAAATAAATAAAATAAATCCATTTTAAATACAAATACTTCCTTGTTTGAGATTGTTTTAAAATACAAACTTTTTGTGGTTTTTATTTCCTCAAACATAAAATATAAATATATATATATAAATCACATATATTTTATAACTAAAAAATTTTTTACCATTGAATTGCTAATTATTTTCTTTGTGAAAGCGAAAGTAATTTTAATTTTTTTTAAATTTAAAAGTAAATTTTGTTATTGTCGTCTTGAAATGCACTTTTGGTTATTATAATTGGACGGACGGATGTGTCCTTTTATCTTTATCCAGACGACTTTTATTACATATGTTTTCACAAAATTTAAATCTGCTTTCCGCTATATTTAAAAAAATGTGCACTTTTACTTACTTTACTTTATTTTTGCTTAGAATGAGTCATAACTCTAAAAAAAAGAATTAGAGGGAAAAAAATATATAAAAGTCATAGGCTTTAAAATAAGTAATTTTGATAAAAGGGTTCTTCTTTTTCTTGGTAGATAATTATAATATATTTTTGGAATTAGTCTACCACGGAAGAAAATGAAAAAGAATTGCTTCTCACTCCTCCAGTTTGAAAAGCGTGGTGCTAAAATGCTTCGTTGGTAGGCAAATATGTTATTTTAATAGTGGCATCCGAAAAATGACAGTCAAATTAAAACAAATATCATAATTATTTATCTTTCGTGCTAGGATGTAAAAAGCAAGATTTAGTCTATGATTTTTTTGGCGTCCATCTAGTCGCCATAAATTTTATGTCGCTTTTAACTTTGTAATATTCCCTAAGCGCCTAGTATTATTTTTTTATTCATTCATTTGTAGTTACTAAAATAGACCTTTCTGGTGGTGGTGCCTTAAATTACTTAGTATATTTTTCTATACAATTTTTAGTCTTTTACCTTTTTTAGCTTCTTTCATTTATCTATCTATTTTTTTTTTCACGCACACAGAGATATACTTATTTTTCTTATTCCATTTTTAGATTTTTTGTCAAAGGCAACAACAGAAATTACCCGAGCTTTCATTATATTTTTTTTTATTTTATTTAAAAAAAGAATATTTCTAAGTATTTAATTTTGAATTGATAAATAAATTGTTAGTTAACTAAGTAGTTAACTTCTGTTATTTAAAAAATTATTCTCATGTATTACTTTGTTAATCTTAAAAATTTTTTTTATTAATTATTTAACAGTGGCCTGGGAAAAAAACTCCAACGCCCTCGTGATATTTCATTTTTCTCACGCCACCAAATTTAGGATTTGAGTAAACTTTTTAAAAGAGATTTTAAAACTTAAAATTATTTGAGTTGTTGTTTTTTTTAAATCAAAAAAAATAAAATAAAAGTTTTCATAAATAAAGCTTTTTTTGACTTCGAGTCCTGAAACGTGTTCTTTAAAAGCCGTTTTCTTTTACCTGTTTTTTGGTGTTTGAAAAATAATTTCTTTTATAACAGATTTAAAAACTTCCAAAAAACCATTCGTTCGATTAAAAAATTTTTCTGCCTCTCTATTTTTTTTGTTTACGCCTCCACACTTTTTTTGTCTTCGTCTCATCATAGATTTTTCCTCTTCTAGATAATTAGTAGCAGACTCAAAAGCTGTTGTTTATGGATTCAAAAAATAAAAAAACACTTTTCTATGCAACAATGAATTCATACTTGGAATTGTCTCTATTCAAGAAAAGGATAAACTACCAATCCTTCACTGTTTTTTTAATTCTAAGATTTTTGTATTTACAAAAAGCCTTCGTCGAACAACGACTGCTACTCGTCGTCAACCCATAGTTATTTATTGAGATGAAGCTCTCAAAAAATATTATTGTTATGTAAGTAAGAAACAAAAAATTTTTTTGATGCTTATTATTTATTAAATACATATTAGCTGGCGATGACGACGATGGATGGATTTTATTAATCATGAGTTTTCGAACACTTTCTCTCTGTTTTCTTTTGTAGTTAATATTATTGCGAGTTGAGTTGTTTACTAAAAAAAATTAAGAGCTACATTTTTGGCTTATATTTATTCAGAAATCACTGTAAAATAAATATTTCGAAGCCACGTTTATGGATAAATTTTAATTTTATTTGAAATTTAGTTTTTTCGGTTTTTATCTCCCGCAACGAAAAATCCACGGGTGCTGCTTTTTTAATAGAAATATATTTTTTTTTTCTCGATGTTTTGTCAGTGTGTTTTAGTTAATTTAATCATTCCATTTTAAGGATATATCGTTCCAAAACACAAACATGTTTTTTCTTCTCACTTCATAGTTTTAAAAATGTTTTCCCAAATTTTTTTTATTAATCCTTTGTTTTTTCCTTAATTCTTAATATTTACTTTAAAAAAGCAATCAGCTCAAAAAGGTCATTTCACCAACTAATGTCAAGTCAAATATTTTTTTTTCTTCATAATATCTGAAGTTTTCATTTTGGTAAAGATTAAACAAAAAAAAATAAGAACGTGCCAGGAAGTATTTGGTATATGAAAACTTTCAAAAGCCAAAAAACCAAAAGCTTTTCCTCTTCAAAAGAATATATTTTTTTTATTTCTTTAAGAAAAAAGGAGTCTTTAGTATTTATTGAATAAAGCCACGTTTTTTGACGTATAAAAAAGATAAAAAGAAAAAAATGATGAAAGAATTTACTTTTTTGATTATTACCTTTATTAAAAATAATACTTTCAAAGAAAAAAAAACAAAAAATAAATAATATGGCTTTTTTATATTTTGACGTCGTCGTCGTTGTAGTAGTTGCTTGCTTGATTCTTTGACGTTAGAGTCTCTTGTTTCCAAAGAAAAAAAAGTGATGATGGTAATGCGCAACAACTTTTTGCTGTTGGAGGGGCTTCTTTTTTATTTTAGACGCAGTCGAGTTAGATGTTCCATAAATTATTATTATTTGCTTTTTTTCTATTGCAAAAAGTCAGACTCAATTTTTGCTTTTTAAAAAAAAATTTTCGTTCGATGTTTCACTTGGGGTTAATTAGTTTCATAATTAGCTCCTTTAACGATAGAGATTTCGCTGTGTTAACCAAAAAGAGCTTTTTGCAATTTGTTGTTGCACGGTTTTTGCAAAGCCTTGAATGTTTGAAAGTTATTATTTTTTTGTGTTCAAATTTGAAACTTTTCTTCCGTATTTTTTTATTTTTGGTGGTTGTTTTTTATAGTTTCACATTTTCTTGGAAAAGGAAAAAAGAAACGTGATTGTATTGTACATATATTTTCTGTGAATTAGGGATATAATTGTATGTTTTTGAATAAAACCAAAAAAATTTTTTATACCAAAAATAGGATTTAATTTTTACTTACTTTCTGGTTGGATTCATGCTTTTTTGGAGTTAAGTTATTATAAAGTACAAATTTTCAAAATATTCTTTGGAGATAGATTTTTAATTTTTTTAAGAACTATTTTTTTTAGTTTTCCTACCGAATCTGAATTGGCAATCTGCAGTTGTAGTTGTCTCGTCACGATGATCTTGTTTTGAGTTTTATCATATTTTTTGAGGACACTCCTTTGCTTTCTTGATCTCAATTAACTATTTATCATTTTCATTATTTAATAATTATTATTAAAGTGCAATTTTTTAGTATCCAAAGTACGGGACTTCAGGGATCAAATATATAATGAATCCTTATTATTTAAATTTTTTAATAATTTTTATTTTATCATTTAGAATATTCGTAGTCTCAAAAAAAATAATTGTTATCCACATCCACCCAAAAGCTTAAATAATAATAATTTTATTTGTAAACAGAAAGGATTTATAAATTTTAATATTAAAAAAAAATATAATCTTCCTGTTTATTATTATTTTTTTTAATTATAAAAAAGTGAAAAATATTATTAAATGTTTCAAAGTTCTCTGTTTTTTTTTTGTGACTTTTACTATCCGCTCGAGTTTCATTTATTTTTCAATCGTGTCCTTAATTTTTTCCTATTTTTTCAATGCCAAAAATTTAGAAAATAATATTTTTCTTAATTTTTTTTAGTTAAAATCAGAAATATGCTTACAAATATTTCTAGTTCAACACTTTCTCCATTGATATCTTCTCAACATGATTCCATTGCAGTCACATCTCCCATGCCTGTGGAAGAAGAAGAAGGCTGTTCGAATTCAGATGTAAGTGACTGATAGTTTTTCGTAGAAGGGCCTTGATGGTCAAAAACACCAATTTTTTGTTTCAAAAAGTTATTAAAACTATTAATTTCAATAATTTTGACCAACTTTTAAAAAATATTGGTATAAAAATCAAAAATTCGTTAAATATTTAAAATGATACTGATTTAATCCCAAACCTTTTTTTTAGATTGTCTCAGTGGCAGCAATAATGGCCTTTCAAAAAAACACCGATTGCATCCTCCTTGTTTGCACAATTTTTTCTGCCTTTTTACAAGTTTATGTTATGGCTGCCGCATTGAAGCACATTAAAAAGAAAACCAGCGATAAATGTATGCATGTATTTCTTTTTAGTATGACTTTCGCTGATTTTTTACTCACGGGTAAGATTTTTTAATTCTAATTATTTTTTTGGTTTTAAATGGAAATAATTTTTTTTAGCACTTTGTTATCCCGTTGAATTAGCTCCTCGAGCTGGATTAGTTTCAAGTGTTCCAAGATTTTTAAATCAAACTATGCATATTTCATGCTGGGTTGCTTTAATCGTTTCAAGCGTATCTTTGGTGTTTTTAAATGTCGACAAATTGTTTTATTTTCGATTTCCATTAAGGTAGGCATTTTTTTCAAATTCGTGACCCACCTTTCCACAGAAGTATATTTTTTCGCTACGTGACTGACTTTTCCATTTAAACTTAAAAAATTTCAATTTTAATAAACGGTTTTTCCCTTTAAAAAATGCTTCACTTCGGGAACCTATGTATATTTTTATACAGAAATGAAAAATTTTAGCTTTGTGATCCTCCATCATTTTTCTTTTGCTAATTAAAAATATAATTAATAACCTTTTTTTAGATACAACACCATGTTCACCCAATCCCGAGCCATTGCTCTCATCACTGGAAGTTGGGTATTTAGCATTCTTTTTGTTATGTTTGCATGGTTCACGGAATCGTTTCATTGTGTGGATGAAGATTGTATTACCCTTTCAATTTTCCCAAATAAACTTTTTATTTATGTTCCATTTATGCTTTTTGTTGGAGTTATCCCTACTGTCACATCTCTCATCGTTGCAATATATATTATGAGAGTTGTTTCGCAACATCGTAAACAACTTGCTGAAGGTATTTAAATTTTTTAACATTTTTATCGCCTGCTTTTAAAAATATTTTTTAACCATCGTTTGCTTTTAAAAAGAGTTTTTGATTAACATGACCACATTTTTTTAGAACGAGCTTTATGTCAACCTTACTCCCCAGGAAGATCAAATTCGATATTTGCAATACGAATGAGAACATTTTATTATATTTTTATGACCACTGTCTTCACTGCAATCACTTTGCTTCCATATCGGCTTGCATGTCTTCAACGATCCATAAATCCCACAAGAATGCATGATTGCGTAACTATTTTACTTTTTTGGATTATGATGTATATGATTTATCTTAATTCTGTAAGTTTTTTTATGATTTAAGTTTAGAATAGAAATTTAATTTTATCTTTCTTTAAACTTTGAAATTCTAAAACACAAATAATTATTATTCTCAAAGAGTCACAACATGGAAACATTGTTGTCGAAATATTGAGTTTTAAAGCTTAAAATGTGACTCCAAGACTCTCCACGAAAAAATAAAACATTTATTTATTTTATGTTGAAGTATTTCATTTTTCAGATAATCAACCCATTACTTACTGTCACAATTCTTCCCCAATATCGAATAGAATTCTTAAATATTTTCTTCCGATGTGGTAATTCTCCACAAAAGCGTGGTTCCGCAGTCACCGCTAATACTGTCGACTTATAATCAATTTAATTTTCATCGACTTTTTTTACTTTTATATTTTAGTTGTTTTTTATTTTTAAGTCATAAAATAGGTTCAAACTTAAATTTTTTAATATATTGATCTCAAATTTGTGCATTTTTTCCTTCTGTAAAGGCCTTTAAAAATATTAATAAAAATAAACAAATAAATAATTTATTGTTCAAATCCAAATTAAAAAAACCGATCTCTGTAAATTAACTGAAAATTTAAAATGTTACCTCAAAGAAAAAAAAGATACATTATAGAAAAATAAAAATCAAGAAAGAAAATATTACAAAGAAAATAATAATTATTCCGTCCAAAATAAAAAATAAATATAAATAATATTAGGGTTTTTTAAAGCATAAAAAGTAAAATTATAAATTTCTGTTTTTGTATTTTCCACCAAAAAAACTCGCAAAAAATTAAAAAAAAATTTGTGAATAAAAAAAAGTTAAATTTTATTTGACAGACTTTTTGCGCCTTTGGTAAAATTTAAAGAAGCATGTAACGATTTGCGAAATCATAATTTGGTTGTTGATTAGCAAAATCATAACCGCTAAATTGTTGTTGTTGTTGAGAGCGTTTGAAGAAACGAATGGAGGGTTCGAGACGGGACCATTTCTTCTGAAGGTGTTGAATATAAGGGCCTCCAGCAAGGGGTAATAATTGGCTATCAGCGATGGCAGGATTGTAATTAAATTCGTGTTGGGAGACGGCTTCTGCCGATTCTTGATTTTCTGAGGGTTTTTGTTGTTGTTGGACATTCGAGGTTAATGCTAATGTGGCTAAAAACATATAAAAAATAATAAGTTTTAGGTTTAAAATATAAAACCAAAAAAATTTGAACCATTTTTTCGGCGAAAAAAAATTTTTACTTACCAATAGCAAGAACAAAAAGGCAACTGATAAAAATATTTGTAGCGTTCATCCTTTTTTATTTTATTACAAAGTTAAGATTTTTTAATTCTGAAATAAAAAATTTTTATATAAAAGTTTTATGAAGAAAAAAACCAAAGATTAAAAACACTTCTTCTCGATTATTATCAAAACACACGTCGCCACGCCATAAAATAAAAATAGAGTAAAAATTAAAGTTGGAAAACTGTGATTTTACCCCAGGGAAATAAAGTACTCAAAAACACCTTTGTCAGAATAAAAAAGATATTTTTTTAAAACTAAATCTCTTAATTTAGAAAAAAGCAACTAAATCGAAAATATTGCACTTTTGTTTTACACAATTATTAAAATAAAAAAGGTAAAATAGCAGGTGAAAATCTAAAAAAGGTATTATTGGCTTTGAAGAAGAAAAAAATAATAACTTTTTATAACAATGATCAGAATTTTTTTTCTAGAGTCGCCACACAATGGTACAGGTTTATCTCGGAGCTTTTATAAAATAGAAAAACGCTTATTTCGAAAGAAGAAAAACCTTAAAAAAAGAATGCCCAAGAATCTTAAAAAGACTTTTTAATTTTTTATTCAAATTTATAACGTTTCTCTCTCATTTGATAATTTTTATTTGGTAAACTGGAAGGAAGAAAAAAAATATTAAGAAATGTTTCGTGTTTAAATAAAAAAATGGAAAGGAAATGATTTCTTTGACACGTAAAACTAAAAATAATCACATCATAATATAATTTTTTTTAAATAAATTGACATTACCTTTAATAACTTTTATAACAAATTTCTTACAACTCTCTTCCGGCTAGGACTCAAAGAAGAAAATTTTTTTCTTAGTTTAACACAAAGATTTTTTTAAAGAAACTCGAATTACACTTCCGTCAATTTACTTTTAGGAAAATATAATCGCTTAAAAATGTCAAAACAAAGACATCAAAAGTTTTTTTTCAAAAATGTGGAATTGCAAGCTGAGCATTAGCAACCAACTTCCATGCTTTTTTTTTAACCCTCATTCGACTGACTTTGTTTTAGATATTATGACCGAAAACAAAATAACATCAAAAATACAGACATAAATATATTTAAGTCTTCTAGAAATCTGTAAACACAAGCATTGCAAGAGAAATAACAAAATTAGAGTTAAACCAGAAATCAATAAATATGTATTTGTTAATAAAATTTATATTATTTTAAATAAAGAAGTGATTTTTGATGTCAACAGTTTTGCTCCCTCCAAAGACTCATGTTTTTTATTTAGTTAGCAAAAAAGCCGAAAACAATAACGAAAAGAATCTGTATTTAGAAAACTCTGCAGGAACCATAACTAAATTTGTTTTTGAAGCCTTACTGTTTGAACAACAAAAATTAGGGTTTTCGAAGCAAAATATTATGGTTAAAATTCAAAGAAAATATACTGGGTTTTAATTTATCTGATGACCATGGCGCAATAGAATATTTACTTTTCTCAATAAAATGGCAACTCTTGCTTATCTCTGGCAAGTAGCTGATTTTCTAAAGTTTAGTTTTTCCCATTTTAAAATTTTCTGAACTAATCCAGAAAGAAAAGGTTTTTGCGTCGTTTCCAAAGTTCATTAAAAGTCTAACCTTCACTTTCGCTAAAGATAATTTTCAGACGCCTCCTTTTTATTCTTTCCTACTACACATCCTTCTCAAAAGTGTAAATGTTTAAAATCAAATTAAACAGGGAAAAAGAAAAAAAATGAATGCGGCTGGGCTATAAAAGTGACTAACTAAAACACAGAATCTTTCCTTCCGATTATGGAAAAAACGGAAAAAATGAAGAGTCAGAAACTTAGGTTGTTTATATGATAATTACTAGAGTCATTTTAAAAATATGAAATTTTCGTTAAAAAAATTAAAAAGCTTTTATATAAATTTTTTTACATAAAAACCTTTAAACTTTCAATGATTAAATTTAATTATCGTAGGAAAAAAGTAAATAAAACAATTATCGTCGTTCAATCAAATTAAGTTTCAAACATTTATGAAACACCAATTTTTTTTTCTGTTCTGCCTACACAAATTCCATTTAAAAAAGATTAAGGAAACGCCTTATAAACCTAACTTTTTTTTCTTTTACTTATAATATTATAATTACCACCTGACAAAAATTATTTTATACGCAAGCATATTTAATTATTCTATCAACGCCAATTTTATTTTTTTGTTTTAGCTAAAATTGGTATATAAAAAAGGTTGAATGAATTTACGTAAATTTGTAAATTGAAAATTTAATCTACGCGTGTAAAGTAAATTTTTGCTATTTAAATCAAGCGGAAGTGGCACGACGAAGGTAAAGGAATTTTTTAATCGCCGAGTTTATTTAGTCATCATTGGTCGAGTTGGATTAATTTCCACCAAACTCTACTTAAAATTGATCAGATATCTGGAAAGGAAGAAAATTAACCCGGAAACATCGCTTGAATTTATGGACTCAGAAATGACTGTACTTTTTTTAATTTTTGCATGAACTTTAAAAGATCTCATCTCGAGAATTTTTATTTTACTAAATAAAAAAAAATCAGTTTTGGGATAAAGAATACAGTATTTTTCAAAAAACTTTCACGAACTTTTTAGAATTTAGCAAAACTTATTAGTAAATCCAAGCAAGACAATGAAACCTTTTATAAAAAAATAGGGGACGGAAAAAACCTATAAAACGTTAGATAAATATGTTTTTTTGTTTGTTTTTTATTTACATAAAAATACACGTGGGATGAATCACTACTATTTTTGAGTTACATAAAAAATAAAAGAAGCCGACATTTTGTCATCAAAGAGAAAAAAATATCTCCTAGCATTTCAAGCATCCTACAACAAAAGGTTTCCTCCTTCCATAAAAATAAATGTCAAAAAATAGAAAAAATAAAGAAAGAAGATGTTTGCTCAGAAACAAAAACAACCATGGAAATGCCAAGAAAAAAAAAATACTATGAAAAAAGCAAACACCAAAACTATCAAAAAAATTAGAAACCCAAAAGTAAAGAAAAAAATGAGGAAATACTTTGAGCCCAGAAATTTGTCTCCTTCAAAAAGTTCAAAAAATTAATTTGATAACTTTTTTAGTTTTTATTTTTGTAATATTTTTGATAGTCTAAAAGTCAGGGACAGACTTTGCCGAAATTGTATATTTTATTTTATTCGACTATAGTAAAGTTTTAGTATTTTTATTTAGCGAAAAAAAAGTTGTAAAGTAAGCATATAAAAATCCAAAAAATTTCATTATTTGTAATTTCTTAATTCTTTTTGTGGAGTTCGTTAATAAAGTTACTGGAAAACACGGAGAGGTAGGAGAGAAAAAAGTTAAAAAAAAAAACAGGTGACAAAGATAATCAAATTTCTTTCTTATTTTTTTGTTTTTGCATAAATTCTATTATTTTTTCATATTTTTTTCCAAATGCTATTTAAAATGTCAAAGTTGCTAAAAAGTAAAAAAACTACAAAGAATTAAATATTTATATAAAAAAATTTTACACTTTTCTTCGAAAATTTTAATAGGATAAAAAAAATGTTGCAAACTTTTCTCGTTGAAGCTACAGAATTTTAAAAATTTAGATCAAAAAAATATAAAATTATGAAGAACTTAGCTGCCTTCATTTAAAAAAATGCCACCGCTTTATTAGACCGGAAAATATATATTTTTAATTAAAATTTTGAATAACTTGCTTTTGCTCGCTTTTGAAACCTCCTAACCAAAAAAGAAAGGTTATATCGCTAATATTTAATGATGTTTGCCAAAATAAAAATGAAAGGTTAGATAAAATAGCCAAAAGTCAACTATTTATAAATTTTAACTTTAGCTTTTAATTTTTGGTCCTACATTTCGTAGAAAAGCTTTTATTTACTTAAAAAAAGAAAAGCTATACCGAGTTTCTGCAATTATAGAATTTGAATAAAAAAAGCATAAAAACATCCAAAAAAGTTTCTCGACTTTCCCTTGAACAACTCCTGATTTCGGCCGTAAATCAGTGCATGAATACATGTTTTTCTATGCGCATTCAGGAAAGCCTGCTTATTTCATACCTCTTTATCGTCCATTGTCCAACTTGGTTTTCAGAATGATATACCTCGGTGATAACCACTCGTCCAACCAAGCGGACAGGAAAGCACTTTAATAAGCAATTGATATTTTATCAAATTTTATCATTATCAGTATTCCCTCAAAAAATTGTTTTCACCTCGTTTTTGTGTCTTTTTTTTGTAAGCATAAAGAAGTAGATAAAGAGGTACAAAACATGAATAAAAAAGAAATAAAAATAATAACAAGAATTAAAAATATTTTTCCTGCTACCCAGTTTTCTTTAAATTCAAAGAATTCTATAATTCAATTTAAAAAAATTATAACTTTATTTTCTGAACTCAAGCTATATACTCTAAAGCTTTGTTAAGCAAATTAATTCAAAGCAGCTCCAAAAACACAAAAAGTTATAAAAACTTAACTAAAAAAAGGTTGAACTTTGACATTTACTCTCCTTTATTTTTGATGCGCACCGTTTAACAACTTTGGCTTCTTTTTTTTTCCAATTTTCAATGCAATGAAAAAATGCAGAGAAATACATAAAAAAAAATTTAATATTCAATTCAATAAATTAAACTTTAAGCTTTCATCCTCAAATTTAGCTAAATTTTAAAAATATGTTAAAAATTGAGCTTCATTATTTTTTTAAGCAAACCCTCAGAGAAATTTCGTCTTTTAAAGTTTTAAAAATAAAATGCGTGGTATCTCAATTTTTGGATTTCTTCATGGATCATTTGAAATTTCTTTTTCATTGTTGTCAGAACCTTTTTGATATTTGGCGCCAGACTGGAAGGCAATGAAAAAATGAATGTCAACAAACCATTATTATGGCACTCATATGGCGTAAAAGCAATTTTTTTTCAAAAACACATAAATCAAAGTTTTTTGATTTCATTTCATTTTTTTTTCAATTGTTACTATAACAAAAAAAAAGCAATTAGAAGACTTTTTAAAGAGAAACGGAAATGATTAAAAAAGAGGGATGAATTTCATTCATTTTCAAAAAAAGATAAATGTTTTTGTTGTTAGGAGCAACAGATAATGAAAAAATGATATTTATGTAAAACATTTACCCCGCTTTTTTATGATAAAAATGGTACAAGGCTCCACTTCAAATGACAAAAGCAGGTTTTACAGGATTAAAACAAAAAAGTTTTAGCGCCGTTTTATACTCGTTCAAAAACTAAAAGTAAACATCACTTTTTCACGCATTTTTACTTCCACCCTCAATTTTTTTTATTTCTCATAAATTTTTAAAATATCGCTAAACCTGAACATCAAAAATTTATTCAAAAAAGCGTAAAGGGTTCAATGAATGAAATCATTTTTTTTCTTCTTCCAATTTATTAAAATCTACCTCCCCCACTTTTTGGAAAAGTAAACCATATACATTTATTCGCCGAAAACTAACAACGAACGATTATTATAATATCTGATAATTGGCCATAGATAACACAAAAAACTCCAATGAAGCATTATTGAAAATAATAGCTAACCAAAATAGATAGTCATCATAACCATAAAAAAAGAAGACAACAACAATACATAAAAACAAAAATAATGTGAGACATAATTCTAAGAAGAAAGAAAAAAAATCCAAATTACTCAAGCATATGCAAATTTATTATAGACGCATGCATGTTGTTCCTAAAATATAATATTTTTTTACATCATCATGTCTTTCTTTTTTTATTTTAGGCTATAAACTTTGAAAAATGTAAAAAACGTAAAATCAAAAAAAAAGAAAGAAAAAAAGAATGGCATCATAAGTTTTTTTTCCATCCACCCGCATCCTTATAATCTTTTTTTTTTAGATGAGGTGAAAATGAACGTAGTAAATATCTTCAAAAATAAAAAAAATAATTCAAGTATTTCAAGTATCCCATTAAACGTAAACCTCCTCTGCTTATTCAAGACCTATATGTATGAAAGAGAGAGAGAGAAGAAAAAAAGTGGGGTGTTCGATGAGTTTTTTTTTAAAGAAGACTTCTTTCTAGAAATTATTTTTTTTGGCAGCAGCTCAAAGCTCTTTTGGGATTACTTTAATGGTTGGAATAATGGTTTTTATTCTTTGTTTGACTTAATTAAACAAAAAAAGTTAATTAAAGATCTTTTTTTTGGCAAAGGTCACAGAAATAAAATCTTAGCGAGATTTGGAAATATTCGTTTGTTTTTGGATTCCAGAATTTCTTTAATTTTTTGGTTTTGAAAGAATTCTAAAAACTGAAGAAATTTTTTTATACTAAAAATTGAGGAGAGAATGATGAAAAATATTATATTATTATTTTTTTTTTGGTTTACGAATGAACTTTTAGAGAATTCTCCGTCTCAAACATTAATAAAAAATATTATTATTAGCCATGACTTTCTTTACTAAAAGAAATTTCTTAGTGACCAAGAAATAGTCGTTCATTCAATGCCTCAGGCAGGGAAAGTGTGACTTCTGACGAAATAGGTAATTTGATTTTTTGAATGTCAACTTTTACGAAAAAAATTAATAGAAACCCGAAAATATCCTTGACAGACACTTTTGAAGCCGCAAAAAAAATGATGTATTTGAGTTTTTGCCAAAAAATTGCCTTAACTTATGTTAGTTTATTTTTCCTGGGTCTGTCACGACGCTCGTGATCATCTTCATTTCACTAATCTAAAATTAGCATAATAATCATTGTTGTCATTTGTTTTGTAATATTGTCAGAGAAGTTCATTGTATAATAAATCTGTGCTGCAATAACGTCGTCTCATCCCTCTCTCTCTCGGAACCGCAATCAACCTACAGCTCAAACCGTCGCTACAAAATTGGTGCCCCTGCCAGAGGCACCAATTTACCGTCGCTACAGGGTCCAAATAAACAAAACAAAATGTTGACGTGATCTCTCATTATTTTAGCCAATTAACGAGAGATAATTAAAAAAAAGCAACAATAGTAGCATCAAAAACGTGATAATTATTTAGTAGTTCCCGCCATTTTAATTAAGCTATTCATCCATCCAAAAAATTCATAGAAATAATTAACCTCATTATGCCTCATATCCTCCGATATTAGATTGCCTTGAAAAGAAAAAAAGTTAAGTTAATAAGTTCTCAGAAAAATGAATTTTCTGACTTTCATAAACTTTTTGAAATAACGGGGCATTCTTTCATCGAACTTTAATCGGAAGCAATTTTAAGGTTTTTACGGAAACAAGAGTAATTGTTTTTATTTTTTTGGTGTTATAAAGATTTTGTCGCACAAACAATTAAATTATCTTCTTTTTTTAATATCTAAAATTTTGGGTTAGAAAAAAAGAAAAGTTTTGAAATTAAAGATTTTTGAGGCAAGCAAAAAAAAAAGCATTTTCTGAATGAATTACTTGCATACGTCAGAAACAAATATAATCACGTTATTGTTTTTAAGTTTTTTATGCTTTAATAAACACATAAAAACATACACGTAATTTTGATTTGATTTTAAGTAAAATGATTAAAATTTAGAATTATTTCCAAGAAATGTTTTTGTTGAAATATTTTATATTTTTTATTGACCTTATTATATCTATGCGCAACAACAAAAGTCAATGTTATCATTAAAAAAAACAAAAAAAAATTGGGATTAGTCATGTAAAAAGATAATGGAACGGGGAGATTAGTTGCACGAATTTATGCAGGATACAATGCCAAACCCCAAAAAAACAAGGAGAGTAATGGAAATTTTTTTTTTGAACTAAGAACGCTTTTTGATTGCAACTGAACAGAAAAGATGATTGGAAGCTTAGAAAAACAATAAAACTTTTTTGACAGTTTTGCTAAAACTCTTCCCGAGCCCATCAACTTTATTCTCAAAATTGTGAGAAAAATTGTGAGCTTTAAATAATTCTCAAAAAATAGTGTTGGATCATCACTTTTAATAAACACAAAAAAATGACGCTTTTGAGAAAAAAGGAAGATAGAAAGTAAATTATGATTAAACTTTACTAAACTAAATATTTTTGGTAATTCACTTTTTAATTAATCCAACTTGCCTAAATAATAATGATAAAAGCACTTATGAAATGTTGCCAATAATGATAAATGGGCCTTTCCAACAAAATGGCAGGCTTCCAAAAATGTTCATCAAAACTGTGACCCTTAGCCTATTTTTTAAAAGTAAACGCTACTTTTTTATAAACATCAAAACTGAAAGTTTATTGTTTGATATATTTATTCACTAAACTATACACTTTTGTTAATTTATTTTTTTATCAAGTCAACTCTAGAAATTGTTATAATAATATTGGAAAAGCACTTTCTGAATTGCTGCCAGATAAAGTCATTTTCCATAAATGTATTCCAAGAAATAAATTGTTCCCTTTCATTTTAGAACAATTACCCATATTCTCGAAAAGTTTGTATTGCACCTTTCAATTCAAACAAAATATACAAAAAACCTTTGTGTAAAAAACACAAAATTATTTTAGTTAAAAGAATAAAGCTTTATTTAAATTTTAATTAAAATAAAATATACCCAATAAAAAAAGTAAAATAATGTTTGTAAGTGCAAAAAAAATTATGGAAGAAATTTACAAAAAAAAAGTTATAAAAAAGTATTAATTTTTATGCAACAATAAAATATTCTTCTCCAAGATCAAAAGGTAATGATGGGGCAGCGGCGGCAGAACGTTTGAAGAAACGAATGGAAGGTTCTAAGCGGGACCATTTTTTCTGTCTGGGTTGTTGCTGTTGATGAAGAAATTGTTGTTGTTGAAAATTTATTTGTTGCTGTTGTTGAAATTGTTGATGTTGTTGAGGCTCCAAACCAAATGCAGCAAGGTCTGCTATTTCATTATCGGTATATATTGGAGCGCTTATAACCAAAGAGCAAAGGGCTAAAAAATAATAAGGAAATGAGACTGACTGCTAAAAAGTGGTTAGGAAGGAAAGAAGCTTACCAATAAAAGCTGCTAAAGATAAATAACTGGTGGACACTGATTTCATAATTATTTATTTTGTAGGAAGGAGCTAAAAAAAGATTATTGTTTAGGAAACAAATTGTATTAGAAAAATTAATAGTAACAGTCATCTTCGATCTTGACACGAAAATAAAAACTTTCATAGCGAAATTTAAAAAAAAGGTAGCAAAATACAAAAAATTTACACGATATAAAATTCAAAAATTATAATGCTTGCTATAAAAATTGCTAATACTTTTAAATAAAAATACTTATTTGTTTTTACAAAATTCTTTTTTTAAAGCCTCCTTTGAAATATGTAAGCAAACAAGACTACATTTATGTGTTGATGTAGCTATAATCCGTCCCAAACAATAAAACAGAAATAAATAAAAAGATTAAACGAAAAATTAATTTTAAAAAAAAAGTAAAATATTTCATTCAAAAAAAGGAAACCAAAAATATTTTCTATTCTTATTTTATTTTTTTAATTTAAAAGCCATTTTTTTTTGTTGTTGCTAAAATGGAATAATGGCATATGTTTGCTTAAAAACACCTTTATATTTATATTTTTTCCATCCACATTTAATTTCAATGTCGCTTTTATATAAATCAAAAAAAAAATGATAGAGAGAAAGATTTCTTTCTTCAAGAATAAAAGTAAAAAAAAAGGCGGAGTTAGAGAATGATGAGATTTTTTTAATATCAAAAAAAACTATAGAAAAAAAGAAAAAGAAAAAGGATATGAAGGCGGCGACGGGTTTTGAGGTTTGTACATTGCCTCTTTTTTAATTATAGAAAAAAATATGGGTGGAGGCTTAAGAAAGGTAGATAAATGGCTACGGAGAAAATAGGATTCACCTGCTTCTTTTTTTCTCAACAAAGGACAAAGCAATTATTACTTATTTTAATTTATATTTTTTTTTGCTTGATCGGAGATAAAATAAATTATTTTAATAGTTTAAAAAATGTTAAACATGTAACAGCATAAATTTCAATACAGAAACAAAATTTTATACAGTGAATGAGAAAGAATTAAAAAATTTCAAAAAAGTTGCTTGAAGCAGGCGACGTCTATGGTGTAAATGTTGAAGGGTAGTTAAGTAACAAGAAAATAAAGCTATGGTTTATTAATCAAATTTTTGTTAATATATTTTTCGGTTTTATGGTATTTGGAAATTTTTCTTTTTTTACTTAAAAATTATCAAAAAAGTTTCCGTGGAACAGATTTTTTTTTGTTGGTGTTCCTCGGCAAAAGTAAGAAATTTAAACGCTTAAAGCAAATTTAAAATTTTTCTTTCCAAAAAACTTTTGATACTCTTAGTTTTTTTGGTACTCTTTAAAAATTCTTACACTTTGCGTTTTGTAACTACCGGAAGTTTAATTTAAAAAAAAGGCGAGAATTTACCCAAAAATAAATTCCATACGCTGGTCACTAACGCGTCATTCATTGACTTATTAAACATTCAAAAAGTAAATTTTTATTGCAAACAGAAAAAAAAATGTTGTTGACGCTTAAAATCAAATTAAGCTATTTAGTAACAAAAAATAAAAGAAAGAAAAATTATAATCCACGAAGTTTATTTTTTTTTTTTTGCAAAAAGATTTTATTATTATTCGTCGTCATCTCAAGTAAAGCAAATGTTTGCCCACTAAACGTTGCCTACTTTTAAGCTAGTAGTTAAATAGCTTAATTTAAAATGATGCATCGATGTTTTTTGGAATCTATGAACCTTTACCAACAACTAGAAAAATCTTTAAAAGTTTTTAAAATTCTTAATACAATTTTTTTCTCAAAAGAAAATCACCGAAAAATAAATTATTTTTGGAAGAAAAATGTTGCCTCTGCTTTGGGTTAATTATTAAGTTAAATTTTATTTTGATGGTATCTAGGACGCCTTCATTTTGGTTATATAAATTCAAGTTTTAAAAGAAACTTTCTAACTTCCAAAAAAATACTTTCATTATTTGACTTTTCAGCTCTTTTTTATATCAATACATTTTTTTTGGATTAAATTTAATTAATAAAAATGCCGCCAACAAAAAAAAATACTTGCGTTTCGTTTTTTTAAATTCTTTTTTGTTTCGAAAAAAAATGATGAAGTAAAGTAAATAATCCAAAAAAAGAGAATGAAAGAAACCCATAATATTGCTTCAGGCATGGATGGTAATGAAAGACAACGTCAAAATAAAAAATAAGTCAGTCAGTCAAAAAAAAGAAAGAAGAAAAAAGAATGTAGGAATTATTGTGAGTGATGGAAAAAAAGTGATGACATATAATATAAAAAAAACAAACTAAACACTGAGAGAGTTTAAAAATACAAATATATAAATTTTTTGGGGGAAAATTTTAGAGTTCGCTTCGAGACCTAAAAAATAATGAAATGATCCAATCCAAATTGCATTTTTCATAAATGTTGAGGAAAACTTTAAAAAAAATTGTAACGATTTTTTCATTTTTTTTTGTAAATTTCAAACTTTTATAAAACGCCTTTATTTTCCAAAGTTACAATCGAAATTGTCGAAATGCATTTAACAAAGATGATTTTCTTTCCAACGTTAATCCTGATTCCACTGTTTGTCCTGAAGATGCAAGTAATTTTAAAGAAGTTTCAATCAATGTTTCGAGTTCTTGTTGACGTTGTTGTTTTTTGAGTTTTTTTGCCATAATTATATGATTTACATATACAAACATAATAAAACAAATCACTGAACCAAGGATAACGAAAGTCATTCCAAGCGAATATGAGCCAATTCTAAAAATATTTATAAATTTAAAAAATATAAAAAAGTTATTAAATAATTAATTCTCAGAAAATGAAGTTGTAACCAGTGTGACGCTTTTTTATTTTTTCGCCTCCGCCTCCGCCTCCACCTCCGGAGGCGGAGGCGCCTCCGGAGGCGTTGGAGGCGCCTCCGGAGGCGCGGAGGCGATAAAAATACGTTAGTTTTTCAAAAGATCGCCTCCACCTCCGCCTCCGCCTCCGGAGGTGGAGGCGCCTCCGGAGGCGATGGAGGCGCCTCCGGAGGCGGAGGCGTGTCACACTGGTTGTAACTATGAAAATTATTTAATTTTCATTGAACCAGAAAAAAATACTAATGAATTTTTTAGCCAACTTAAATAAAAATAGTAATCAAAAATTGACGATATTTTGCAAAAAGTGATTACTTTATTTTACAATAATCCAAAGTGAGCAATAATTTGCGAATATTTTTTTCTATCATTTTTTCAAATTTTTTAAAAATAACTCATTGCTTAACTTTTTTTAGACATGGCTTCTGTGAAATTCGAAAAACTCACCTATCCTGAAAATTATTTCCTGACTGTAGCCCATAAAATTTAGCAAAATCTGGATGATTTTGACTTTCATGAGACCAAATCATTTCTTTTTCATCCAAAACATAATCATTTGGATCCATGAAATTTTTTTCAAGCACTTGTCGAAGGCTATAAAGTTTGACGTTTCTATCAAATCGAAAAAATAATTTTGTGCTTCGATTTCGAAATGATTTAATTGTCGCTGCTGCGGCCGATGCAGATAATGATGACGGAATTGGTATCGGTGACATCATTAAAAAAATTATAAAAGTAAAATACTTTGAATAATTAATTTTTTTAAAAAGGTTGAAAATTAAAAAAACGTGACGGAATAAAAATAATATTTTTAATTGCAAATTATTATATTTTACTTTCGAGAATATTTTTTTTGTAGCCTATGCCTAAAAATAAAGGTGTCATGAAGCAGGGAAAAATAAATGTTTGAAAACTGTTGAGGCAAAAAAATATAATTAGTAATTCAAGGATAGTGAGAAAAAGCACTATTAAAGGTGTCAATTCTTAAAAGCGAGTGTTCCAAAAACTATATTTAAAAGATGTAAGGAAATAAAAACAAAAACATAAAAATCGTCTTGAATCCAACCTCTACAGGCTAACGAAGTTTAGTTCAGCTTTAAATGGCTTTCATAATCTTCGAAATAAATTTTCTTTTTTTGTGGCTAAATTTTTGCAAAACTGTTGGCTGACCACTTTTCCAAGCATTTGTTTTTTTTGGCAAGGGTGTAAATAAAATTTTTTTTATTTGAAATAAAAAACAAAAAAATTCCCAAGATTTTTAAATTATTTAAAAGTCAAACAATAATAAAACAAAAAACAAGAGAGAATAGAGGAGCAGCGATAAAAGTCACGGTTGAGTAACTGCAAAAAAATAAAATAAAATACCATAAAAAAATTGTTTCAAAATGCTTCACCTTTGTTTTATGCTGCTGTCAGTCAAGCCAAGTTAGAAGAAAAGAGAATAAATAAATGATAGGGATAAGTCAATGACCACTTTTCCAAAAATGTTTCAGTCAATTTTTTGTTATTATTTATTGCTTTAAATAACGCATATTTTACATCGGATATCCCAAAGAAAAAAAAGGAAAGTCATTATGTTTTATTTTTTGCAAATAAAAAATTATGGGAAATGGCTGCTTTTTTAAAGGAGCCTTTTTTCTACCTTTTTATGAATATTTTTGTATTGATAAAAACGACGTTGAAAAAAGTTGTTTTTTCATTAAAAAGTATTTCTAAAATCCATTTTTCGAGAGCTTGAACTTATCATAATTTTTAATTGGAAATGTTTTGACTTTTTCATTATTTCCGGAATTTTAAAGATTTTATTTCATCGTGTAATAACCAGCATTAAAAAAAGTGTAAGTTAGTCACCGATGATTTGAGAAAGCTGCTTTTAAACTGTCAACCAAAAAAATAATAATAACAGGAGTTGTTGTCAATAAACTTAAACCATGTGCATGCATGTGTCATATACACATACCTTTTTTTTTATGAACAGGTCTCTTTTTTTTTTTTGATTTCATTTCCCAGCTGTTGCTGCTCATTCGGCAGCGCTCGCGCGTTCGATATCCCTTCATTCAAAGCCAGCGAGGGATAGAGAAAGAGAGAGACTGGATAAACATGATTTGCTTTTCTCTCCCCCACTCTATTTTTTTCAATATGAAAATGAACCAAAAAAAGAGAGGTCGCAATCAAACAAGCAAAGCAGTAAGCAACCAAAAAAGAAACTCTCGTTTTTAAATCAAAAAAAAATTCATGGTTTAATTTTGAAAGAAAAAAAGTCAATAAAACAAAATAATACGACGACAACCAGCATTTTGCTTCGATTAAATTTATCTGTGTTACTAAAATAGAAAAAAAATATATTAAAGTTTTTGAAGCTGAAACCGTGTTTTTGTGTTTGATTTTGCAACTTAAGTTGAGGAAACTTAAATATTTTGTAGTAACAATAATTTATCTTTATATTTTATTCGAAATTTCTTTTACGACGAAAATTTCTCAACTTTTTTATAATTTTGTCACCCTAATTACTGTAATTTTTTTTAATACGATTTTGTAAAATATTTATTTTGAATTGTCTTGCAACGAAAAATTCAATTTTCTCTAATTTGTCCTTTAACGAAAATAGCTTTTTATTAAGCATTTATTTTATATAATGTTCCTATGTCTTTGACTGGTTCCGGAAAATTTCGAAGTGTATATGTAGACGATTTTGACCGATCAAGTTTTTCATCATCTGGTCGATCAGGTGTATTTAATCCCAATGGTTTTGGAGCTGTAAATGGCAATAATAATAATAACGATAATGGAATAATTAGTTATGAACCTGGAACAGGCGCAGAATATATGCATTCTCAAGGTTGGCATGCAAGGGATCCACATGGTAAACCTTTGCCTCTTACAACCACTTTAAATCGTGTTTCAATGAGAAATAATAATAATAGTTTTGGTGGCGGCGGTGGAGGCGGAGGAGTTCATTTTGATTCAAAAAATAATGATTTATTAGCAAGAGAAAATCGGTAAGGATAATTTTTTTTTCTTCTTTAAAAATGTTTTATAATTTCAAATGTTTTTTATCTTTGATTTTTTCGATTTCGATTTAAAATTGGTGGTCTTGCGAAGAAAACTTTGCAATTTGATTATTAACAAAAACTTTAAAACAATTCTTGGACAAACTAACTTTTCTGAAATTTTTTAAATTTAGAATCGTTTTTTGAGTCCTTCTAATATCTGTTTTTTATTTTCAAAAAGATAGAAACATTGTTTTTGTTTGGCTTTTTGAAAGAATTTTTTTGGGAAAACAAAAAAAAGGTGACTTCCAGATTTCGGCATTGGTCAAAGCCATATACGCTTTTTTTTTACTTGCTTCATCTAATAATTCC
Organism: Panagrolaimus kolymaensis; assembly: GCA_028622995.1. Lineage (NCBI taxonomy): Eukaryota > Metazoa > Nematoda > Chromadorea > Rhabditida > Panagrolaimidae > Panagrolaimus > Panagrolaimus kolymaensis. The sequence continues at coordinate 895,222 of JAJQJQ010000063.1, forward strand.
ATTTCCGCAGTAGCCCTGCGGTTTTAAATTTCATAAGTGCCTTTTAAAAGAAAGCAAATCCGATGACCATTTTTTCCACGTTTTTTTTTATATTTCATTTCTTTTTTTGACTTAAAAAAATGAAACTAACAACAAATAATTTAACATATTTTAGCTCAAAATTAATTCTTCTCATTTTATTGATACTTGTTTCACTTATTTTAATAATATTAATTGTTGTAATTATTAGTTTATTTGCCGCTGGAGTATTTACAACTCAACAAGCAATTGAATCAATTCCAATAAATCCTCCCGTGACTTTGCCACCAAATGCAGATATTTTAGTTAATCGAACATTTGATTGTCAAATGTTTATTGTCGATCAAGCTAATCCATTATTTGATAATCAAACTTCTGTGGAATATCAACAAGCTTTTTTAATGCTTCAAAATGGGGTAAATTTTTTATGGGTTTTTTTTGCTTAACAAACTTTTTAAATTTTCTAAATTTTTTGTACCAAAATTTAATATTTTTTTTATTTGTTAAAATTTTTCTCGGATTCTAAAAAATTTCAGTTACGATAAAATTATTTGCTGAAAAAATATTTCTCTCTAGTACCGATTATTTTCTTTGTAAAATACATTTCCCAAACATTTAGTAAAAAAATAAAGTCAAATATTATTTTTTTATAATTTCCTAATTTCTTTTTTCCGATTTCAGCTAGCAACGATGATTCAACAAAGTACTTTAAGGGATTTACAGCCTTTGGTGGCTGTCACAAATCTACGAAATTTGTAAGCAAAAATAATTTTTTTGACTATTTTATGCATATTTTTTCCATTTTTTTATAGGAATCCTGATTTGCAAGTAGAATTTTTACTTTCCATAATTATTCCATCCAGGAGTCCAATAAATGCTTCAGCCATTCGCAATTTATTTCTCAGTGAATTGCAGCTACTTGAAAATCAATTAAATGGTTCTGATATTGATCGAGGCCGAATAAATGTTATTATGACTTCCATTTAATTCAAATTTTCCACGTCTTTTTTTGTGTATTTATTTATTTTGTTTGCTTTTTTTAATTAAAATATCGAAATTAAAAACTTTAAACAAGAAATATGATATCAAATTTTTGAATGAAAGCGTTACAAAACTTATTTTTAATTTAATTTACATTTCAAATCCACAAGTCTTTGATGGAATAGACAAGAGCTGGAATTTTAATATTTACCTCAAACTTATGATAATTAGACAAAAGAAAATATATTATTAGTGTTAATGTGGAGCATTTCGTTTTGATGAATTTTAGCAAGAATGTGAATTGATACGTATGAACATGCCCCTTCGATTCCGGTAACAAAAATTAGGACGGTACGCACTGTAACTTGTCGGTTTTAACTTTTAGCCAGAAACGAAAAAGTCGGGTCTGTGTATTTTGGGGCAAAGCATTTTGAAAAGCAGGCAAGGTAAAATGAGGTAAAAATTTCTCTTAAGGGTATTGCTGAAATTTTTTCTATAAAAATAAATATTGCAAAAGGGATACCTTTTGGAAGATTTTTTTGAAAATTTGGGGGTATCGCAAACCAAAAAAAAAATTATGATGCCTCCATGCCCACATGTGTTGTCTTACCCTTGCACTCAGATCTTTGCAACTTTATTTTTGCGCTTCTTTCATTCAAAGACCATTTCGACTTCTTCGTTTTTGACGAAAAGTTAAAAAATCAAACCAAGAGCCATTTCCGCTTCAAAGTCAATAATTCCAGGTGGGGCTAAAAAAATAATGAAATACAAAAAAAAAAGCAAGAATTTGTCTTACGAGGAGAAGTTTCTTTTTCCAAAATAAAAAAGAAAATGGCGGAAATTACAAATAACGCTTGTATATGATTTACAGCCTAGAAAAGGAGAAAATTTTAGTTCCAAAAACAAATCAATTAATAAATGGAAGTTAACTTACCACTCCGAAAAGCAAAAATGTGTAAAATCGTATTTTATAAATAACGTAATGAAAAATCAACATAAAATATGATAAACCAAAAAGAATTTTGAGGATTATTAAGGTGGTAAGAAAAATGTTAAAACCATCGTATCTCTGTATTATAAAAATAAATACTCCCCCACTAATATTCCAGGAGCAAACAAATGAAAAAAAGAATAATTGGAAGTTATCTAACATATCTGAAATAAAAAGAAAAATATTTTTTTAATGAAAAAAAGCTAAAAACAAAAATTAACCGCGTTAATAATAAACTTGCTAATGAAATAAAGAAATCAAGAAAAAAAAATATGCCTGATTTTCGAAAAGCAACATTTTTGTTACTGGAAATTTAATAGTGTCAATGTGCAAAAAAATAAAAGAAAAATTTCTTGAAAAAAAAAATGATTCAAAAAAAAGAAGAAAGTAGGTGATTTTTTATTTATATTTTTTTTCACCAAATGAAACAACAAAAAAACTCTTTTTCCCCTTTTTTCTTTTGTGCATAGCTGACTCATTTTTTTTTGTAAATCATATGAAACATGCAAAAAACGAAGTCTTTCATAAAATGGCGTTTAGTTCAAACAAAAAAATCAATAAATCCGCTATCATCTTTTTCCTTCATTGAACAGAAAGTTTAAACTGAAAGGTCATTTTCTTCTTTTTCTCTCTTTTTGACAAAAAAATTTTCGTAGACAACTATTTTTCTTTGCTTATTTAAAGCATTTCAAAATAGAGTAAGGCATCACAAAGAAACCGATGGTTTTGCGTCGTTTATATTTTATTACAAAAAAATTAAAAGTCAATTATAAATCCAAAATAATTTGTTGTTGAAAAAGTTCTAAAATATAAAAAAAATTAAAGTAAAAGTTAAAATAAAAAAAGAACAAAGAAAAAAAGTTTATTTGGTTCTTCGATGTTTGAGAAAAAGGCAGCAACGTTCTTTTTGTATTGAACTTTATGAAGTGGCGGATGGATCGAAAAGTTGAGACAACTTCGAGAGGAATGAAAAGAAGGAGGGTGACGTGTTCACGGCTATCTAAAAAGAATGCTCTTTGAAGATCTTTTATTTAAGACAAGTAATAATATTTTCTTAGCCATTCTTGGGCCAGCTGATGAACTGGTAAGAAATGAGAATGTCCAGAAAATTAGGAATAAAGCTTCAACAATTAAAGCAACTTATTATAAAGGCGAAGCATGGGCCGATCATGGGGTTGACTTTTAAATGAAGTTATCAAAACGATAAAGTCAAAAAATAGACGATTTCATTTTATTTATTTTTTGGTGAAAATTAAAATTTAAATTTCTTCAAAAAAGAAGACTTCCTAAACCAAGATTTCTAAACATTTGCAGCTTTTGGAAAATCAATTAAATGGTTCTGATATTGATCGAGATCGAATAAATGTTATCATGACTTCCATTCAATTTAAAATTTACGACTACTTTTTTTTTGCTGCAAACTAAAAAGAAAAAAGGAGACGCGGTCGGGTTTATTTTTCTTCATGGAGAAAAAATAATAGAGCGCAGAGAAATAAAGAGAGCAGTAGCCTTCTTCTTTCTCCTATTTTGTCGAAGAATATATGAAAGATTGAACCTTCCAATAATAAAAGGCGCGAAATAATCTTTCATTTTCATTGTAATTTAAAAAAAATTTAATTAGTGGAAAAAATTCTCACAACGAAGTCTTTATAAAAAAATGGCGGCAACCACTTTACTTTAAAAAAAGGTTTTAAATTATAAATTGTTGTTATTTATTTTATGAGCTAGGGATTTTAGATTAATTAATTTTTTGCAAATTTCAAATGTCTAAAGTGGGAAATTTATTTACCCTTTTTTGATATATAATTAAAGATTTAATTTTAGAATTCAACAAAGAAAATTCATATTATAACTTTTGAAGAGTCCCAACAAACCCCATTATTTAGAGGTAAATGCAAAATCACCATTAATGCTAAATCCAATGTGAAAGCTTTAATTGTACAGAATGAAGGTTTGAAACCTAATCAAAAAAATTATGAAATAAATCATTTATTTCCAGAATCTCTATTATTAGAGCAAGCATCGTTGGATCAAAGCTTTATTAGAAATAAAGTAAAATTTCTTATTTTTATGATTGATTAGCTTCTAAATAGATTTTTTTGTAGTTTATTTTATATTCACTTTCATCGGTAAATTTGATGAAATTTGTTTTGGTTTTCGATGATGAAGAAACTTGCAAAAAAGTTCATGATGTTATTTTGAAGCAAAAAGTAATTATTTTATTATTAATTTTTTTTAATCCATATTTTTCATTTTTTAGAAGTTGCATGGCTCTAAAAATGATTTTGATTTTCATGAACAACAATCGAGAATTGAAAACGAACTTGTACTGCCACTATGCCATCAATATAAAAATAATAAATGTGAGAAGTTGAAAGGACTTTTAAAGCGTTTAGCTGAATTACTAGAGAAAAAGAAAAAAGAGAAATATATTAAACTGATCGAAAATCAAAATTGTGATTTAATAGAAAATTCTAGAAAAAGAAAAGTTATGGAAAAGAAGTAAGTAACAATAACGTCCATTCCATATAATTATTTTTATATATATATAAGCCATTTTTTTTAAAAATAGCACTTTTTCAAAGATTTGGTTCATTTGGAAAAAATTTTATTTCCTTAAATGGCTTAAATATTCATCCCCCAGGGGTTTTCGGGGTCGCTGATCACGAATTTGTAGACAGTTTAATTGGTTTTAAAGCGAAAACACGAGATCCAGAGGTCTCGAATAGAAAATTCAACTTTTTTATAACACGCTTTTTTTAAAAACTGTCTATACAGAAAAATAGCAAAAATTACGCTGATTAATTTTGTAATTGACGCCAAAAATACAAGTATAGCAAAAAAGGGGTCAAATAGCCATTTTAATGCTAATCTCGATGTTTCTCTTGGCAAAACTCGAAATCTGTGACCCGCGAGATATGTTTTTGTTCCAGATTCGGATTCCCCATGAAATTTTGTTCTAGAAAATTGAAAATGTAAAAAAAAAAGCATGTCCTCCAAAATACCGTGACTCCATGAATGATGTACACCAATATGAGGTCACTATAGAAGTAACTCATAAATGCATGCAAAAATTATAAAATCTTAACTCAAAACGTAGAAAAACCCATAAAATAATTTTAGAAACAAATTTCTCTCAATGATGTAAAGCTTTTCCATTTTTCCCACATTTTTAAAGTTTAATACTAAGAAATAATGCTCAAAAAATTCAAAATTCTAAGTGTCGTATTTATTTTTAAAACCCATCATTTCTAGACTTAATTTGGGTCGTAGAAACCGAATTTGACAACAAAAAAAATATACCATAAGCTGGTTAATGAGTTATGAATTTCTTAGATATGCAAATTTTTCGCTATGTCATAACTCTATTTTAAGCTTATCAATCATAGAAACTCTTGTCAAATTCGGTTTCTACGACCCAAATAAGGTCTAGAAATGATCGGTTTTAAAAATAAATACGACACTTAGAATTTTGAATTTTTTGAGCATTATTTCTTAGTATTAAACTTTAAAAATGTGGGAAAAATGGAAAAGCTTTACATCATTGAGAGAAATTTGTTTCTAAAATTATTTTATGGGTTTTTCTACGTTTTGAGTTAAGATTTTATAATTTTTGCATGCATTTATGAGTTACTTCTATAGTGACCTCATATTGGTGTACATCATTCATGGAGTCACGGTATTTTGGAGGACATGCTTTTTTTTTTACATTTTCAATTTTCTAGAACAAAATTTCATGGGGAATCCGAATCTGGAACAAAAACATATCTCGCGGGTCACAGATTTCGAGTTTTGCCAAGAGAAACATCGAGATTAGCATTAAAATGGCTATTTGACCCCTTTTTTGCTATACTTGTATTTTTGGCGTCAATTACAAAATTAATCAGCGTAATTTTTGCTATTTTTCTGTATAGACAGTTTTTAAAAAAAGCGTGTTATAAAAAAGTTGAATTTTCTATTCGAGACCTCTGGATCTCGTGTTTTCGCTTTAAAACCAATTAAACTGTCTACAAATTCGTGATCAGCGACCCCGAAAACCCCTGGGGGATGAATATTTAAGCCATTTAAGCAAATAAAATTTTTTCCAAATGAACGTCGAAGTTCGATTTTTAAAAAAAATGGCTTATATTCAAATTTTCTAGTCCTCCACAAACAACAGCTAAAAAGTTTAAAATGGTAACACCCGAAAATGTTAATAAAAACTTTGAAAACAATCATCATTCATTGGAAGATTCGTCGTCGGAAAATGAATATGAAACAACTAAAACATCCACCGATGGTGGCGATGAAAGTTATAAAAAAAATTCTTCTGAAAATGATTCATTAACTTCAGATGATGAAGACGACATAAAAGACAAGGCTAATGAAATTTTTGACGAAAAGTAAAAAAATAGAGGACTTTTTTTCATTTCTGAGTAAAAAGAAATTAAAGCTAAACCTTTTTAGTGAAGAAGAAATAAACTTTGTCGTTCCATACAATATAATTACTCCATGCAATGCTCATAAAATTAAATCACCTAATTTCAAGTTTTTAAAATCTCTTCAAGAAGGAAAACTTATGCATTTATTACTTATATTTGATTCAAAAAATAAAAAATTATGTTATGAATTTTATTGGCTCCATCATCGAAAACGATTTATTTGTCGAGGATGCAAAGAAAATAAAAAATCTACAACGGCTATGGTTCGAAAAGATTCAAAAGGAAATAAATTTATTGAAATTCGAAATGAAAAACATTATTGTAAAATGAAAGAATATATTCCAGAAAATTATGATAAAAAGATAATCAAAAGTTCTAATTTTGAATTGGCGACTTATTTGGGTGGAAGTGGAATACGAAAAAAAACTTTAATAATTTTTGACGCAGAAAACAGAAATTTTTGTTACGAATATGCTTGGAATAAGAGATATGATTGTTATATTTGTCGGGGATGCAATATCGCAAAGCAAAAGATTCTCAAAGCTAAAATTATTGAAAATGATGATGACGAAAATTATGTTGAACACGACCATGGCGAGCATGTATGTGAATTGAGGGAATATAAACCAGAAAAGCGATATGATAATAATCAAATTGTCAAAAAGCCAGGTTTCGAGTTGCGAACGATGTTTAGAAGTGGAAAAGATCACCCAGAACTAGTTATTTTTAATCCCGAAAATAAAGAACTTTGTCATATTTATCGTCCAAGTAAAAGCAAGTCACATTTTAATTGTAGTGGATGCAAGAAAAAAGGCCAACTAAATGTTGATGCAAGAAAAGGCAAAAATGAAAAAAATAATGATGGCGACGAAGAATATTTTATTCTTGGCAATACTGAACATGTTTGTGAATGGGAAACTTATAAATCTGCAGAAAGAACAATCACAACTGGATTTGAAATTCGCGATACTGGATTAGCAAAGCCCCATATTTTTATGTTTATAAATGAAAGCAAAGAATTTCATTATGAATTTGCTCCAAGATATGGCTTATTTCAATGCATGAGTTGTGCGAATATTAGTTTAAGAAATGGTGGACTTATAGTTACTGTAAAATTAGGAAAAAATGAAAATGGTGAAAACTTTTTGAAAATTACCGATCGAAAACATATTTGTGAGCCAAGAAAGTTTCACCATGAAAAAAATGAAGAAAAAATATTAAAATCTCCGAATTTTCAATTTTATTCTGCCAAAGGTGCACCAAATTCACGATTAATTATTTTTGATTCTAATGATAAAAAATTGTGTTATAAATATCATTATAATCCCCAAGCTAAATCATATCGATGCCAAACGTGTTATAAGGCAACACAAAAATCTATTAGCGCCAAAGTTTGGATTGATGAAAATGGGGGAGAATATTTGCGACTTAGCAAAAGCGAACATACTTGCAAATTATTGAAATACAGTGAAGTTAAAAAAGAAATTTTAAAAGTATTAAAGAAAAGTGGCATCGAAGAGGCAGCTAAAGCCAATGTTAAAGAAGAAGTTGAAATCGATGAAGAAAAATTTGAAATTATTAAAATGCCAAATTTTGAACTTCGCCAAAATAAACGGTCCAAACAAAAGTTAACCATTTTTCATCCAGAAAATCGAGATTTATGCTATGAATATTTTTGTGAAACATATTTTCAAACTTATTTCTGTCATCAGTGTTATAAACTAAAGCATCGAATTACAGCCAAAGTTTGCGAGGATAAAAATGGTGAAAATTTTATTAAACATGAAAAGAAGGAACACATTTGCGATGCAATTCCATATATAAATCAAAAAGAATACAAAAAAAATTATGATTTTATTATTTTTGACAAAGGAACGCATTTTAAAACTCCAAAACTTGTTGAATTTTTAACTCCCGCCAAAGATCTCTGCTATGAATATACGGGGCATGGTGAAAACCTTTTCCGTTGTAATGGATGTGGATGTTCCAGAAAACAAACTTCCCTTAAAATATTAAAAGATGAAAATGGAAAAGAATATGTTTCAACTGAAAAAGGAAATCATATTTGTGAACCAAGAAAATATTGTGAAGAAAATTATTATCGTCGAATAATTTATCCACCATACTTTGAATTTAATTGCAATACTCGAGGAATACCAAATGCCAGAATAACGATTTTCGATGAAGAAAATCCAAATATGGGATATGAATATTTTCTTAAAAAGGATATTTATAATTGTCTCAGTTGTGTCCCGGCTCATGTTAGTGCTAAACTCGAAAAAGATGAAAAAACCAACCAAAAATATTTGAAACTTGGAGTTCGAAAGCATCATTGTGAAATTCGAAATTTAAAAGAAATGAATAAAATTATTGAAGCTCAAAATTATAAAATTATCAAAAATGAAAACAAGATTCAAGAAATAATTGTTTATGATGCAAAAGACAAAAATATTTGTTACAAATTTCATCCAAATAAAGAAGAAGAAAATATTTTTTATTGTCGACAATGTAAACCTAAGGGAAGATATATTTGTGTGAAAATATGCAAAAATATTAAAACCGATGAAAATTATTTACTTCTCAACGATCACCATAGTTGTGTTTCATTGGAACAGGTGGTGGTTGATGACTGAGGTTTAATAGACCAATAAAATATTTTAGGAAGTTAAAAATAAATTTGAATCATTATTTTTACTGTTATTTTTTTTCATTTCTAAAAAATGGAGTACTTTTTTTTAACTTTAATTTAATATGTTAGTTCAAAGTTTATTGTTGTTTATTTTATTATGAATTTACTAAAGTCTAATAAATGCTTTATTTTTATTGTAAAACTTTGTCGTCTGTGTTTATGTAAAAAAATAAAGCAACTAAAATAATAAAAGAAAAAAACCAATTTGATCACATTTTTTTTATATTTCCTGAAAGGCATTTTTGGACTTTGGTAAATTTAATTTCTTAAAAGATACAGTTCCAATTAAGGCGTCAAAGTTAAATATTGTAAATCAACGCCTCCTTTATAAAAATAACGCTTTCTCTTACTTTTTTTTCTAACAAACACTTTTACGAGCAATTTTTTCTTCTTGTTTTGCAAATTTCTTAGAAAACTGTAAATAAATTAAAAGAATTTTTTTTAATAATTTATTACAAGATAGCAAAATGTTAAAATAATAAAATAAAAAATAAGACTAACAAAAAAATTATACTTTTATAAATTTTTTAAAAGAGAAAGTAAACACCTGCCTTTTTTTTGACTTTTGTCTGTCCAAAAAAATCTTTTGCAAAGATTTAGCTGCTGTTTGGCTTCTTTTTTTATTTTTAAGTTCGACGGCCAAATTTTATTAATTTACCAAAATAATGTCTAATGACACTAATGGTCCCGAAGAGAATGCTGAAGAAAATCAAAAATCCTTGAGCGAAGCTCTTTTTGTCATTGGTGACCGATTTAATATTGTATATGCAAATGCTGGATCAATTTTGGAATTATCAATATTAATTTTATTTGGTTTTTTAATTAAAACTAAAAAATCATGGAATTTAAAAAATCTTAGTATTCTACTCACTGTTGGTTACATAGTTGACTTGGTAGCCCAAATATGTTGGATTGTTAGTATCGCTCTTGGCGATACGAGTGTCTTCTGGATAAATGCCACTCAAGCAAGTTTTATTTATGCTGTAGCTTCCAGTGGAATTTGGAATACTTTTTTATCCATGAATCGTTGCACCGCAGTGTTATGGCCAATTAAACATTCACGAGTAAGCAATGTGAAGGGAATTGAAAGGCAATATTAAAAAATATTCTCATTTCTGTCAAATATCATTTCTGTGGGAACTTTGCAAGGTTTTCTAAAAATGTGTATTTCACAATTTAATAAAAAAGAGATTTTACGAGTAAATTTAAAAAAAAGTAAAGAGTTTTCAAATCATATTTGGAAGTTTTGCCCCAAGATTAATTGACAGGCGATCTTGTCAAAAAAAAAAAGAAAGTAACATACAATTTTTCAAAGTATTTAAGATTTCAGATTTGGTCAACTAAAAATATTTGCATTTATTGTCTTTTAATTTTACTTTATCCTTTGGCCATTCAGGGCCATATTGTTTTTGATGATCGATTTTATGATGAAGGAATGTAAGTTTGGATTAAAATATTTAGATTACAATAAATATCCTAAATTTATTATTTCAGTGGTTTGCAAACTTCCAAAACAAATTTCCTTCTTGTTAATCGATTAATTTTGGGAGTTTCCAACACATTTATGGCATTAATTATGCTTTCTGGAACCCTGGTTGTTTACGTCAAAAATCATAAAACAAATGTTTCAAATTCTCAAAAATGGGAAGTTAAAATGTTGCTTCACTGCGCATTTTCTTCGTTTTTTATGATTGCTTTTTCAATGTTTTTTCTTTTCGCGGCTATTTTAAATCCCATTCATGAAATGGTTGCAATTGGATGCGAATTTTTATCACTTTTTATGTATTCCACTTTTCATTATGGAAGCATTTTGATGCTCTTGGTTGTAAAGTAAGATTTTTGATTTCTTAAAAAAAAGTTTTTTGAAGAACTTGTAAATTTTGGTTTCTGCGAACTTGAAATTTTTTTAGAGTTTTTATTTGACATTTTAAGAATGAATTTTTTTAGTAAACCGATTCGTAAATCATTTTTAAATTTTTACACCTTTGGAAAATATAAAGAAACTCATTCATCGACATTTGCTAATCCGTCATCAACTTTCAATTCGGTCAGGCCAACTATGTCCGCAACCAGACTTCATCGATGAAAAATAGAAAAAATTTTTGCGATAAATTTTTTATTTTATTTAATCAAAAAGAAATGTTGGATCTTCTATAGTTTAGCGTAACCAACTTTTTTACTTTTATTTTTTTGATTTTTTCATTTTTGAGAGAATCGAACTTTTCTGACAGACTGCCAGATCGCACGAGCAGCTCCTGACCACTCGACTACCGATTAGGGTTCACGTCTCCGTGGATACCCGTCTCCGTATCCGCGTCTCCGCCTCTCCGTCTCCGTCTCCGTGTCTCCGTCCGCGAGATTTTGGTCTCCGTCAAATGTTCGCGTCTCCGTCTCCGCGGCCTTTTGTCTCCGCCAATTCTTTTATTATCAAGAATTAAAAAATTTAGATTGTAGATTGATGAGATTAATAAAACAGAGTCTTTAGAAATATATAACTATTTTTAAATATAAAAATTTTTCTTTTTAAACCCCTTTATAATTCCAAAATTTTTGGCGGAGACGGCGAATATCCGTATATCCGCGTCTCCGTCCGCCATATTTCTGTCTCCGCGGAGAATCTCCGTCTCTCCGCCAAGCAAACACGGAGTGTCTCCGTCTCCGCATTTTTTGGTCTATCCACGGAGACGTGAACCCTACTACCGATGCTTCTTTTTCTATCCATTAAAAATTAATCATATAAAAATGTGAATTTTGAATGCTTTAAAACGTTAAAGGATCTAGGTTCAATAACGAATCCATATTTTTTAAAGGGATCCTCTAAAGAATCTTAGAGATTCAGAACCCATAACACTTAAAGATCCAGATCCTTTAAAGAGTCTTAAAGATCCATAACCCAAAAAGAATCTTAAAGATCCAGATCCTCTAAAGAATCTTTGAGATCCAGAACCTAAAAAGGTTATTAAAGATCCATAACACAAAAAGAATCTTAATTAATAAATGATCCAAGATAAAAATATAATAAAGGCTAAAAATACGAAGAATAAGTTTTGAAATTTACTATATGTATATTCTAGTAAAAGAATGAAAAAATAAAAAAATAAAAGTAAAAAAAGTTGGTTACGCTAAACTATAGAAGACCCGAAATGTTTTTTAACCAAATACAAAAAATAAGAAATATAAAAGTTAAAAATTTTAAGATTCAAGTTGGTGTTTACAAACAAAATAAATGAGCATGGAAAGCTTTAAGAATTTTGTTGGTCATTGTTTTTGCGCATTTCTTCCATTTTATGAATTTTACCAAGAATGAAACATGATCCATATGAACAAATTCCTTCAATAGCGAGAAGAGTAAAATTCATTGCGAGTTGGGATGGCGCTAAATAAAAAAAATGATAAAAAAAAATTAAAATTGAAAAAGTCTATTAATTTCCTTACGATGAATATGATGACTTGTTGAATTAATATTCTTGAATTCACTCAAAGCAGATGAAATGATTAATGTGGCTTGCAAAACGAAAGCAATCTTGAAAATAAAAATAATAGTGTTTAAAGAGTAAAAAAATTGGAAATTAACTTACAACTCCAAAAATCGCAAAGTTGTAGAAAGCAGTTTTGGCAATAACGTAATGGTAAATGATAATGAAAAAGCATAAACCAATAAGCAACTTAAAAATGACCATGGCAGAAAGAAAATGTTTGGGATCTTCAGCTGAATTGAAATGCATGAGTTCAGAAAGAATAAATCCTCCACAAAAGGTATTCCACATCGAAACAAATGCAAAAAAGAGAATTTGGATTTGTTTCATGTTTCGCTGTAAAAAAATATAGTTGTAAAAAGTATTAAGAAAAAAGTGTTCAAAGCTTTAAAAAATTTCAGCGCGTTTTGAAAAAAATATTAATTGTGAAAAAAAGGCGGATATGTTTGGATTTTTTTTGTTCATTAGAATTTCATTTTCAAAGCAAAAAGAAGAAAATGATCAAAGGAAGAAAGCCTTTTTTCTTTTTTCAAAGTTTAAAAAAAATTTTTTGTTTCAAATTTTTGTCGATTGCAATTTGCAATCTGACCTTTATTTCACCATCATCTTTATGTAAAACCGACACAACCTTTTTAAAAAAAACCATTCTCATATATTTCCTTAGAACGCAATTTGCTTTTTTGAAAAAAGTGGATCCGCATTTTCATTTGCCTATCAAAAAATTTGCAGCGTGTGCTTTTTTTCGTTTCTTTGTTTTAGCTAAAAAATAAGAAAAGTTATTTCCTTCCTTTTTGAATTCTTTCGATTTAAAAAAAGGCGCAATGTAGGGTACGGCAAAGCAATAAAAATATTTAAATATTATGGATGAATGAAAATTTATTAAAAAAAAGAAAACTATAAAGTAAAATTAAGTTTGCCATAAAATTATTTATTTTATCAATGAAAATTAAATAAAACTTTAATAATATTAAAAAATGTGTTAAAAAAAGATATTGAAGACACCACAAAAATAAATGACACTTTCAAAATTTAAGGAAAAATGATATGTTCACCATTGCTTTTACGAATAGTTGGATCGAATTTTTTACACATTTTACCAAGAATGAAACAAGATCCAAATGAACAAAATCCTTCAATACCGAGAAGAGAAAATCCAATTGCAAGTTCAGAGGGGGCTAAAAAAGGGAAAGAAAAATTATCAAAAAATAGTTAAGTTTAATGAATTTCTCTTACATGGACAAGTTTTTTCATACCAGAGTTGAACCAAAGCCGATGAAATGAATAATGAAGCTTGCAAAACAAAAGCACCCTGAAAACAATAAATTTCTTTTTCGCAAACAAAAAACGATTGAATTTTAACTTACAACTCCGCAAAGTGAAAATTTATAGAATCGGCTTTTGTGAATAACATGGTGATAAATAATAACGAAGTAGGTTAAACCAAAAAATATTTTGAGAATTACTGTAGCGGCAAGGAGAGGTTGAGGATTTTCAGCATATTTGTAACGCATGAGTTCAGAAAAAAGGAACCCACCACAAAAAATATTCCAACTGCAAACAAATGCAAAAAAGAGAATAAAGCGTTGATCCATAATATTGCTGAAAAAAAGAGATAATAATAATTTTTCACAAAAAAAACTATTGACAAAATCAAGCGCATTAAAAGAAACTAAAAATAATGTGAAAAGAAATATGTATTTTTACAACTGGAGTAATTTGGCTATCGAAATTCATGATAAAATTTAAAAAAACAGGAGAAAAAAATCCATTAAAAAATTTATTTAAAAATTGCGAAAGCTCGACGACAAAATTTCTTCTTTTTTTCAGCGAATGAAAAAGCAACTAAAACATTTTTTTCCATATTTTTTTTGCCGGTTTTGATATAATCTTTTCTTCGACGTTTTTTTTATTGTTTCATAGCTGACATGGCTTTTTTGAAATTTATCTGCCTAAGGAATGTTGTAAAAAAAGGCAAATTTTTTCATAAAATATCGTTATTGCATTTTATTGTTGAGAAGAAAAATGAATCAAAATATCCGCTATTCACATTCCTTTGCTTTAAAAAAGTTTACGTGAAAAGTCGCTTTCTCTTTCTCACTTTTATTGTTGACAAAAAATAGTTCGAAGTTCTTTTTTTGTTAATAATGCATTGTAAAATACAGTAAGACCCAATAAAATCGAGAGTAACGCATCATTAAAATTTTATTATATAAAAATGTAAAAAATACGTTAAAAGTAAAAATAAAAGTTGAAATAAAGTTTGAAAAAAATTAAAGTAAAAGTTAAAATAAAAAAATACAATGAAAAAAGTTAAGCTGGCTGTTCAATATTTGAAAAAAAAGCTGCCACGTTCTTTTTGCATTGAACTTTGTGGAGCTTACAAAGAATGGTGACGGATCGAAAAGCTGAGACAACTTCAAGGGCAACCAAAAGGAGAACAAAGGCGAGTTCACGACTTTCTAAAAGAATGCTTTTTCAAAATCTTTTATTTAAGAAAAGTAATAATATTTTCTTACCCATTTTTGGGCCATTTGCTGATGAACTGGTGAGAAAGGAGAATGTCCAGAAAATTAGGAATAAAGCTTCAACAATTAAAGCAACCTAAAAGATTTTCATTTTTTTTGGAAAACAAAATGGGTGTCAAAAACTTACTAATCCAACGAGAGCAACTTTATATAATCGAATTGTGGAAATAAGATGATGATAAATAATAAACGCGAAGCATGGACCAATCATGGCTTTTCCAATGATAAGGATCAATGGCCGACAATCATCCTTATTGCTTTTGTTGCTAATAAAACTGCCAAAAAAGAGTCCACCAACGAATACATTCCAAAATGCAACGAAAGAGAAAAAGATCAAATGACGCAATTCCATGGTTTCTTTTGTTCCTAGAATTACAGGTCCTTTGGCAGATACAATTTACATTTTTTTAAATTAAACATCGCGCCAAAAATAAAAAAATAGCTTTTCTCCTTTTTTTAAAGTTCGCATTTAAAAATTTGATGATAGTGTGAAATATGGCGCCAATGGCTTAAAAAAACTCAAATAAACTAAATAGGAAAAAATAAATTTAAAAAGAAAAAGTGAGATTCTTCAACGACGACATTTTTTTCTTCTTCATCGAACGACTAAAAAATGAAGATTTGCAAAATGCTAACATTTCCTTCTTTTTTTTCTTGCTGATTTGGTTCGATTTAATAATCTTCACTTTTTTATCTTCCTTCTTCGATACATTTGTGTGCAATGAAACTGTTGTGACCGTGACAACTTCCTTTAACTAAGTATTTAAACCGCCGCCAAACAAGCGCGAGTACATCTCCATGCAGCTAACTCTCTTTGCATGTTACTCGCTAGCCTAATATTTGCTTGCTTTGTTTGTTGTTGCTTTCATGTAATCGTCAATCAACTAATCTTCTCTGTATTGCCTTTCCAATAAATCCATTATTCTTATTGCTGTATTTCAAGGATACAACAAACTGGTGAACGAAGTGTGATTCAAACTCCTCCTGCCTCCGAAAAGACTGTTCCTCAACGTTCAATTCTGCTTGTTTTCTGCTCGTGCTCAACTCATCTCGATCTGGTGATTTCTGTAGTTTCAATTTTCAACCTTTTGATTGTTCTTCATTTCAACTCTCAATCGTGATGTCTCTTGATTCAACTACCGCTACTGCGCTTGCTCAAATTGCCGATGCTATGAGAATTCTCTCAACTCATGGTGTGACTCCGCAATCCAAGCCTCTTCCATCTCTTCCTGCATTCGTACTTGATCTCGCTGATGATAGCTGTGTCTCTCTATGGTTCAAACGTGTTGATACCGTATTTGGTCTTGATCCTGATCTGTCTGAAAGGAACAAAGTAAAATTGGTACTCAATGCTCTCGATGGTCCGTCCTTCAAGAAAGTCAATGCTGCGATGCTGCCTCACACTGAAGATATCTCGTCTTATGAAAACTACAAGCTTCTTAAAGCTACTATGATATCTTTGTTTGATAAGAAACACTCTCTGTTCGCAACTCGTTATGCTGCTTTCCAAATTTCATGGGATGATCCAGAAAGTGAATCGTTTGATCAATACTGTGGTCGTATTCTTCAAAGTTCGACGCAACTTGAATGGGACAAATTCAAAGAAAATGAATTCAATACACTCAGAATGCTGATGGGAATGAAACATCGTGGTTTAGAACATATTCGAACTATGATCCTTGCTCAACTGAACAAAGATGCTTGTATGAAGTTCGCTGATATTCAAACGCTGATAAATGCTGCAATTCTAACTCGTGAAGATCAACGTCTACCTGAACAAAGATCTGTGAATTTTGTTCGTCAATTCAATCCTGATGCTCAACAAAACAAGAAGATGGCATTCAATCAATCTGATTCTTTTGGTTCATGTCGTTCTTGTGGTGAAGCTCATTCTCGTGATACATGCCGTTTCAGAAATGCTGTGTGCCATACTTGCAATCGTCCTGGTCATATTGCAAAGGTATGTCGTGATCCGAAGAAATCCTCAAAGGTCGCAGACACTCATGTTTCTGATCGTGCTCATCAAAACAAATTCATTCCTGCTCCAATGAATGTCAAAGAAGTTAAATTTGATCCTTTTATGGTAAAATCTCTGAAGTTAGCTCCTTGTGCCGCTCCAAGTGTAGCTACTGATCGTCCGATGGTAAATCTTCTTCTCAATGGAACTTCATTCAAACTTCAACTTGATACTGGCTCAGATGTCACTATTCTCAACCATGCTGATTATCTAAGACTTGGTAAACCTGAATTCGAAGGACAACCAAGGTGTGCTCGTGCTGCTAACAAAAGTGCTTTCCTGCTTGATGGCTCATTCTCTGCTGCTGTTTTGCTCAATGGTAAACACATCGTAATTCCGCTTTGGGTCGCTGATGTGGAAACTTCTCTGCTTGG
This sequence comes from Panagrolaimus kolymaensis, assembly GCA_028622995.1. Lineage (NCBI taxonomy): Eukaryota > Metazoa > Nematoda > Chromadorea > Rhabditida > Panagrolaimidae > Panagrolaimus > Panagrolaimus kolymaensis. Next base: position 912,714 of record JAJQJQ010000063.1, read on the forward strand.
CCTCGACGTATTCAATCGTTTTAGTCTTCATTCATTTCCGATGCATAAATTCATATGCAATGATGCTAATTCTTCAACCATTCTTTTGGGAGAGAGTGATGTGAAGATTCTGAAGGTACTTCAACATGTTGCTCCTGTTACTCCTGCTTATGGTGATGATGGTTCCGCTGCAGAACCCGATGCTAATGCTGATTCCGATGCTGAATCCAAAGATACTTCAATTGCTGAGAGCATGGATCCTATTGCTGCTCAACTTCGTGCTTCTTATTCTGCTGATTCCGATTCAACTGATGATCCTATTGATTCCGATGCTGCTGGTTATGATTCAACTGGTGATGCTCCTGCTTCGTGTGTTCTTAATGTTTATGGTCCTAGTCATCCTCAAAAGATCCTGAGTTCAGATGATGTGATTGAAGAACAACGAACTGATACTATTCCGATGCTTCAGATTCCGATTCATCCTCATGCTAAATCCGAAGATTTGAAACCTCATGGGAAGGAAATGCTTCTTCTTCTTGCAATGTTGTTCGTGTCAAACATGTTCTTATGTTCATCTCAAAGTTCGTATGATCCATGTTATGCTCGATTCAAGATCTTCTTGGCGCTAATGGAAATGGTCATCATCTCAAAAATGTTCATTCACCTTCGCCTGTCAAACAACTCCAATGGAAATACAATGCTCCTTGATCCAACTCAATCCTGTACTAACCAAAGTGGTCATGCTGCTCCACTGATGTCCTCTCATGCTTCAACAACCTCGACTGGTCGATCTGATCTTGATGCTGCTAATGTGGTTCGATGGTCAATTGGTTCTCTTGGTTTCTCAAGTCATTTGAAAACTGTTCTTATTAGATCTCTAGACTCTGTTAGAATTTATAGTTTTCATTGTCTAAGTTCTTTAGTAAGTGTGGAGGGATGTTGTGACCGTGACAACTTCCTTTAACTAAGTATTTAAACCGCCGCCAAACAAGCGCGAGTACATCTCCATGCAGCTAACTCTCTTTGCATGTTACTCGCTAGCCTAATATTTGCTTGCTTTGTTTGTTGTTGCTTTCATGTAATCGTCAATCAACTAATCTTCTCTGTATTGCCTTTCCAATAAATCCATTATTCTTATTGCTGTATTTCAAGGATACAACAGAAACTTTGAAAAGAGATTAAGCAAAGAAATAAACATCCGCTTTCTTTTTTCTTGTAAAAAAATGTGTTCCGCAAGGTGATATTTTTATTATTATTTTTCACAAGAAAAAAAAAACAAGAAAATCTCTCATAAAAGTTTTCAAAGAAAAAACAAAAAAGTATGCACGTGAAAAAAAAAGAAAATTGAAGGAAGCATTTTTGCTGGATATTTTTTAAAATTTTATAGTCTAATCCAAGTAACCCATACAAAGTTTAATCCAATGAAATTCCATTTTTCATTGTTTAAAATAAAAATCAAAATAAATGTTTAAAACTGAGATTTAATATTTGTAAAATTGTTGTTTCAAATAAGTGAAAGTTCGCGGCCATTGTTTTTATTTTCAATGATGATGCCACGTTCATCAAGTTTATCAAGAATCATGAGGGCTTGATAAGCCGAAACGGTTTCAATTACGGTGAACACTGTGGTATATGCTGTTGCTAAAGAACCTACAAATAAAGAGTTTAATTTAAAAATTTAAAAATTAAATAAAATTTCCAACCTGATTTACTACTAAAATCATTTCTAATTATATAAATTTGAATGAAAAATATAGCGGCTACCAAAGTTGCTTGAATGACATAAACATACTAAAAAAAAGTTGTTTAAAGTAAATTTTCAGATCTATAAAATCCCAAGAAAATTCTTACTCCTCCAATCAGATAAAATTTATAATGGCGAAAATCGAGAATAGCCTTGTGGTAAATAAGATTAACAAAGCATGCACAAATAAAAAGCTTCCCAATAAAAGTTGCAAGATACAAACAAAATATATCATATCTGCTGCTTTGAATCGAATAAATTGCAAAAAGAACTAATCCATTTTTTAAGCAGTCAAAAATATTCCAAAATGCAACAAAAACAAAAAAAGTTGAATGGGGCAGTTTCATGGTTTTTTTGTTGCTGAAATTTGAGAAGAATAATCGTAAAACCTTTCTCCAAGTTGAAACCAGAAAACTTCAAAAAGGGATTTTTTTCCAAAAGGCTAGAAAATTTATACAAGAAAAAAAAAAGCTAAAGAAAAGCAAATTTTGTACTTTTTTATTGGCTTTTATTTTTCTGTTTTTTATTCAGCACCTTTATGCATCATTGTTTTGAATGTTTTAGACTTGTTTTTTTGAAGAAATCAATGTATCAGCCAGCTATCACAAGTTCTCGATTTTGTTATTCTCAAATAATGGTGGTTAAGAAAATAAAAATAAACAGTTTCTAATCCCCAAAAACAAAATAAATGCACGTGAATAAAGAATGGAAAAGAAATAAAAGGCTTTATTCATATTTTCGAAAGTTACAGCAGCGAAGAAAAAAATATGTAAAACAAAATAAAAAAGTTAATTTCTAAAATCTTATTACTTTAGAAAAGAAAAAAGTATCAACAAAAATACTGTATCATCAATTTTTAATCCAAAAGTAAAATATTCTTTTTACGAAGCTGATCAGCTTTATGATTTTTGTACAAAATCCAAACTGGCCAAATGGAACAAAAAATTTCAATCATAATAATAAAGAAACCAATTGCAAATTGAGTTGCTTCTAAAATTTCATTTTCATAAGTTTAAAAAAAGAAAAGAAAAGAAAAAAAGTTGATTCTACTTACCCCTTTCTAGGATACTGGGAGACTTGAGGAAAGCTTCAATCATTTGTTTAAGAAGGGTGAAAGTTAAAGCGGGACTTTGCAAAATATAGGTGAACTAAAAGATCCAGAAATTGTTGCTATCCTTAAACACACAAAAGCAAAAAACAAAAAATGCTTTTGTTGCATATTTTCTAACAAAAAAGTTGTAAAGACTAAATTAATAAGAAACAAAAAATGGAAACATTTTAAGGAAAAACTCAAAGTCATTAATTATCAAGATTATAATCTTTTGTAAAAATGATTGAAGTTTATTGAAGAAGAAAAAAAAACAACTGTAAGATTATTCCATCGATAATAAACAAAAACTTGTTTTAAAGCATGCTGACAAAATATTTTTTGCTTAAGTGATTTTTTTCAAAAAAGAAACTTTTGATACATACATATTCGATAGTTTATATTCCTGCAAATAAATAATAAATATTCTCAATTGTAAAATCTAAAGTCAAAAAACGAAAACAAAATTTATTTTGCCAATGTTACAAAAAAATTATTTAAAAACGAGAAAAAATAAGTGAAGATACAACCATTTTTCAAGCGGAAAAAAATTCAAGATTTCGAATAAAAAATTTCATTAAAGTTAGTTAGCAATAAATCAAAAAATTCATATCACATTTTCACTCACGGTGGAATTTATTTTTTTATACATGGCTTCGGTTTTGCTATTGTTTTGCATTTTGTAAAAGATGATGATGGCTCCAAATGAAAAGAATGTTTCCAAAGATAAGAGAGTAGCAATAATGACAGGAGCATGGATTTCTAAATTTTTTAAATTTAAATATTCTGATTTTTATTTTTATTCTATGTTTTGCTAACCATCTTTAATGTATTCTAAACGGTCAGCAACTTGCTTGATAAAAATTCCAAAAAAACCACTGTTTCCAATGCATAAACAAACTGAAAGCCAAAAAAGGATTAAAAAATAATTTTTACACTTACAATTCCTGCAATAAAAATTTTATGAATTCGAAGTTTGGAAATCAAATAATGGTAAATAATTGCAACAAAACATGGACCCAGAAGTAATTTAACAATAATAAATTGGATGAGGCAAGGATCTTTAAGTGGATGGATAAGAAATTTAGAGACTAAAGCTCCTCCACTTCCAGAATTCAATAAACATGCGACACCGAAAAAAATGATAGCACTTCGATTCATTTTTCCAACGGGAAAATGAGATTGTAATCGAAGCAAAGTTTTTCAATAAAATAAAAACATTGACAAATTACTTGAATGAACCAGGTGTTGCTTTTATAAGTCAAAAATTGGGGATGGACATACGAGCATCCTTTTAAACCTTTTTGATTTATGTTGAAAACTTGTCACTTTTTTTATGCAACAATTGGTTTGATAGGTGTTTTTGAACTATTTTCAAACAAAAAAAATAAAGTGTTAATGTTTTTTTTGATTGTCATAAAAAGCAACTTTGAAAATTTGACAAATTAAGAAAAAATGATTCTTCTGACGAGTAAAAGAAAATCATGTGAATTGCTATGCAAAAAAATGGGAACATGTTTATTTAAAAGTAAAAAAATATTTTTATTAAAATTTACAAAAATTAAATTAAAATATCCAAGAGAGAAAAAAGAATGATATAAAAGAATAGATGGCGGTTTTTAAAACAAAAATTTAAACTTGCAAAAAAATTATTTTAGATGTATGTTAAGTGAATTATTCCAAGTCCATGGAAATTTTTATCCCAAAAGAAGCTTTTGTTTTTTGTAGACGGCATCGTTTTGGTTGGTATTCATTTTGCGAAGAATGATAAGAGGTCCAAAAGCAAAAATGGTTTCCAAGATGAGGAAGCAAATAAATAGGGCAGATGATACTGGTTCTAAAATTAAAAAAGCTCTTTTTTTATAAATGACAAATTTGCAAATTTATTTTACCCCGTTTTAAATCATAAAAATTATTGTATGTAACACGTTTGATAAAAAATCCAGATAAAACAAGGGTTTCAATTGAAAAAATAACCTAAAAATTTAAATTATTTTTAGCGTAAAAAAAATAGTTAGTTTGAAACTCACAATTCCTAAAATAAAAATCTTATAGACGCGAAGCTTGGAAATAACATGGTGATAGAGGATGCAAGCAATGCAAGGACCAATAAGAAATTTTGCAATGATATATTGGGAAAAGCAAAGATTTGATGTTGATGATGGTGATGGCCATTTATCGATGAAATCAGCAAACATAGCTCCAGCAAAAAAAGTATTCCATAAACATGCAATACCAAAAAAGATGACAACACTTCGATCCATTTTAGCAACAACAAAAAACGGAAAAAAAACCTCGCAAGCTCGAAGAAAATTAATTTTAAACTAATAATTTTGTATGAACCAAAATCTACTTTTAAAGGTTTATAAAATAGGGGCTGGACATTATTGCGTATTCTTGAGTTAGAGATTATCGTAAATGACACAGCACATATTTTGACCTAACTTAAGTAAGCTTTGTACAAAACTGATATGAATTATTCTCAAAAAGATTTGCTTATCGCAATGACCTGAAAAAAAGAAAAACATGCGACTAGTGCCTTCGTGGTTGACTTATAAAAATTTATGGAGGGAAAATGTGGCCTTTATAAATGTCATCTTTAACATAAAGAAAACTAACAAAGTGTTTCTTTTTTTTTTGATTCTTTTTGTTTCTTTTCTGCCAATACTTGATTATTGATAAAAAGGTTAGAAAAATCTTCTATAATTATTGTTATCGATGAAAGAGCAATTCAGAAAATAAACATACTTTTATTATTTCAAAAAAAATTTCAAATTACAAGTAACATAAGAAATTTGAGTTAGAGTTTTCAGAAAACTTGATACAGTGAAGTTTATTTATTTTTGATGAGTAACAGAAATACGTCGAAAAATATATAATTAAAAAAAAAGACAAATAATTCAAATTTAAAAAACCAGAGATTTATTAAAAAATACACAAAGAAGAAAAAAAATTGAATTTGGTTTAATAAAAAGAAAATCTTTATAAAGTTCATGCAAGGAGGGGTTTGACTTTTTTGTAAGGAGCAGAAGTTTGGATTTGGTGCATTTTGAGAAGGATGATGATTGCTCCAAATGCGAGGATTGCTTCCAAAAATAAGGTGGCAATAAGAACTCCACTATGAAGGAAAACTAAAATAAATTTAGAATGTTTATTTTTTATTTAACCTAAGATTTAAATCGAACTTACGAGTTTTGAATGAAACAAAATGGTCAAAAAATTCTTTGATAAAAAATCCAGATAAAACCACAGTTTCAAATGCATAAACAAACTGAAATACTGTACCATCGAAAGCGACTGAATGGTTTTCTTTTCGGTTTGGATCCGTGGGAAAATCGGGAACTTCGATTGTTGAAGGAATATTGAGTTCATTTAAATTTTCAATAATAACTTTCAAAGGTTCCAAAACCGCCATTGTACGAGAAGCATGGAGATTTAAATAATCTCGAACTGAAGCATCGAGCATCGCTGGATCGACAGCAGTTTGAGCAACAGTTAAGCCAAGTTTAGCAACAAAGTTATTGATAGCTTCAGCTGGAATACCTCGTCGACGAAGACCAGTAAGAGTGAAAAGGCGTGGATCATCATAATCTCTAGAATTCGATAAATTTTTATAAAGTATATTAATGAAAACGATTACTACCTAACAATACGATTTTGGATAAGCTTGGCTATTTTTCTTTTAGAAGTGATTGTATAATTTACGCTTAATCGACTGTATTCCCATTGAACCGGACAATAAACTTTTAGGGCATTGCATAACCAATAATAACTGCTTCGACGAGATTGGAATTCTTTTGTGCACAAGCTGTGAGTGATGTTTTCGATTGAATCACATAAGCAATGAGTGTAATCATAAGTTGGATAAATGCACCAATCATTTCCAGTACGATGATGAGGAACAAATTTCACGCGATATGCAACTGGATCAACTTTTCCTTCTTCAAGGATATGTTTTAAACGAAGAGTAGCTTCACCTTCGTCAAAGAGACCAAGTCTCATATTTTCAAACAATTCCAAATTTTCGTGAATTGGACGATCTCGCCATGGAGAAGCTTCAACATTAAATCCACGCATTTCTTCAACTTTTTGATGACAGACATAAGCTAGATCGTCTTTGATTAATTGGACAGCCCATAAATAAAGTTGATAGAAATTATCACTTGAATGAGTAATCTTATAAGGGGTATATTCTAAAATAATTAAAAATTAATAAAAAAAATAAAAGGGCGGTAAAGAAAAGCTTACTCAACCAATGAACAACTTCTTCAATAGCAGTAAAGAATTTTGCTTCTTCTTTCTCAGGATTTGTATCGTCGAATCTCAAATAACAATTACCATTGTTAACTTTAGCATAACCAAAATCGATATTGATTGCTTTTGCATGACCGATATGTAAAACTCCATTTGGTTCGGGAGGGAAACGAGTATGAATTTTGCCTTTTACGTCTTCAACATGCTTTTTTAATAATTCTTTTGTAAATGGAGTTACAACATAACCTTCGGTAGTATAATTCTCTCCAACTTTATGGAAATGAGTTCGAGTACGTAAAAGTTCATCGATCGAATCCGCATTAGTTATTACTAAAAAAATTTTGATAAGGAAAAGAATATATATAAAAAGAGACATACTCTCAGATCCATTAATAGCTTCGGAAGCTTTCAATGTTACTGGTTTAGCTTTCTCAATTTTTGGAACTTTCTCTTTATTAGTTGTTTGGCTACCGGCAGTTGTCTTTTTTCCAGGCATAAGTTGTTCAATTGTTTTGACACCTGTGATGTCTATAAGACGAGCTTCAAATAATAACCGCACATTATTTCCCACAGCCCATTTTAGCCGAGGATCATTAGCGACTTCAGCTATAAAGAAAAATAAGTAAAAAAATATTTAGGAAAGGAAAAATTCTAATTGTGATCCTCCTACCTAACAATCGATTTTTAGAATAATTTCCTTCTTTTATCTCTTCCATATGCTTTTGGATTACTTCCTTAGCGATATCATCGATTAAATCATTACTAACATTAACTCCCACACCCGAATATGAGTTTAATTCTTCCTCATTTATAGGTTCGCCACCGTGTTTTAAAAGATATTCCAAAGCTACATTCACTTGAGATTCTTGTCGAAGTTTATCTTTCATTATATATGACACGAGGGTATCAATATATTCATTGGTTTGTGGTTTCATTTTAGTCGCCAATGTATACAATAATCCTTTCTTAAATAAGCAAGGGCTTTAAATGGTCCAAATGATAAAAGAAAACTTACATAAGGCTGTTTGACTGTGTCTTGATTATCTGAGGACATAGCTTTAGCAAGATTTGCAATGTTTGTAAGGTTGGCATAAAGCTTTTTATTTCTTTGAATCTCAGCAATTTGTTCTGAAGCTAAACCTAGCCATGATAATTCTGATGAAACAACAGCCGTCATCTTTAATAAAAATTTTTTTGATAAAATGAAAGAGGTGTACAATTTTAAGGAAAATTGCATCAAGCTTTTTTCAACGAGAACTGCAAAGAACGCATTGCCATATGAGAGACAAAAATTAGAGATTTAAAAAATTTAACGATGAAAGAAAATGGTTTGTACATACTTTTTACTTTTTATGAAATAAATTAGTTTTCTAAAATAAAAGTCGTAATTATTCTGCTGCCCTCAATAATTAAAATCTTAACTTTCTAAAGAAATAAAAGTAAACACAGAAAAACCTTTGGGAAATACGTTTTCATAATTTTTAAAATGGAAATTTAATTGTCTTCATTTTTTTGTGATTGCTTAAATTTATATTATAGTTTTTATAACTTTTTTTTCGTGGTTCAGTTATAAGTAAAATAAATTTCGCTTTCTAGCGTAAAAAAGAACGATGGTTTATGAAAGGTGGAAGGGAATGCGCACTTTATTGACACAAGTCTAGGGCAAATTCAGCTTTATAAATGGTTGGTTCCGTGGCGCAATGGAGCGCGTTGGACTTCTAATCCAAAGGTTGCGGGTTCGAGTCCCGCCGGTACCTGAAAAAATTCTTTTTTTGTTTTTCTAACTGTGCAGCAGGCCTCTTCCTTCGGCCCGTCCAGCCGGGCCGACTTTTGAACGGGCCAGGCCGGGCCGAGGCCGACCATTTTCTAAAAAAAGAAAAAAAATCAAAGGGAATACCAAGGCAAAAAAAAAATTGACGGGCCGGGCCTAAACCAAAAGGGCCGCAGGCCGGGCCGGGCCGAAATCAAGACGGGCCGGGCCGGGCCAGGCCGGCAAAACCCGGCCCGTGGAAGAGGCCTGCTGTGCAGCCTCTCTTTCTTTTCCAATTTATATTCCTAAAACCGATATTCTTTTTTTTCTTCTTCGTGAAATGAGAATTTTTTTTTTCGTTAAGCCTTTCTTTTTTTATACAAATTCAGTATTTATTTTCATTTTTTTAATTGTAAAATAAATATGAACATTTTATTAAAAATTTATTGTAAACTTTTTATATAAAACAGAAACGCCTCCATTTTTAATCAAAAATTTTTACAAGGAGGAAAGAAAAATAAAACAAATAAGTAATTGGAAGGTGTAATAAAAAATTTAAAAAATAAGGGATCATGATTCAAATTCAATTAATTAAAAATATAGGAGACAAATAGTACACGTGTAAATTTTACATGTTTGTACAAAACCAAAAATGATAAAAACACAAAAAAAATGATATTGGAAAAAACTTTCCATTAACGAAAAAAAAAGTTTAAAAAATCGCATTTGGAAAAACAAAATTCTGAAGGAAAAAAATATTTAAAATTATAATTTCATAGAACTTAAAAATTTTTTGATAAAAAAAGATTTAAAATGAATTAGAAATCGATGGAACTAATGTTGCCATTTCGATTCCAGAGTAAGATTGTCCGTGGGCTTTCCTCCTGATTTCCTCGGCTACACTTCGATCGGTAAGCCATAAAAAAGAATTTTCAAATACAGTTTGAAGGGTCTTTTTATTAAAATAAAACCATATCCATGGATTCATGCAACTATTGAGATTGCCAAAAAACATGATGTACGTTGCAAACACGGGACCTAAAAAATTGAAGTTTTAATAAATTATTTTTTCTTGAAGCAAAAAACTGAGATTCTAGAAAAAAAGGGTTTCGAAGATAAAAAATTTAAATTTGCCAAAAAATGTGTCTCGAAGGGACAAATTTTTTAGTATTTAAAAAATGGGTCTCATCGAATAGATAAAAAAAACTTACTCAGCATTTGTGGCATCACTGCATCAATGATAGAAATAATATTAAATGGAGCCCATAAAAGAAAATTTGCGGCAACAATGGTCAAAGTTAATTTAACTGTAGCAATTTTTTTCTGAACATAATCATCTTTTTTTGGTAAAGTTTCAACTGTGCCTGTACTAATTCGACTCCATTTTCGATTATCCGAGTTAGTGGTTTGGCGGGCGGACGATGTGGAAACACACGCGGCATCATAAGCCATGGATTTCCAAACAGCTTTACAAACAAAATAATAAAGGATTCCGGCAATACACGATGGAAGAAGCCAAACAATTATGGTGAAACAAATCACATAAACAGGGTACTGTAAAAAAAAGGTTTAATTAAAAAGAAATAAAAATATAATATTTTTAAACAATTTTAAATTTTAACAAAAAAGGCGTTCAAAAAATTAGATAAAAAAGCAATGGAAAAATTTGCATAAAATCAATTGATTTCAGACATTTTTAGAAAATTTTTCGTAAAAATATTTTTTGTTTCTTTAATTTAAAAAACACCGTAATTTTTATCTTTGAATCTAAGATTATTAAAGTTAAGTTCTTACCTGCCATGGTTCAGAATAATTTGCAAAGCAATCGCCGTCTTCATTTTTTTCTGAAATAAAAAGTTGTGGAGTGGAAAGAAGGATGGCCGCGCTCCATGCAATCGCGGCATACATATTTGGTCGACTATATTGACTTGATCGAATGCTATCCAACGGGCGACAAATGGCCTAAAAAATGTTAAAAAATAAAGAACTATTTTAAAAAAATTTTATGGAAATTTTATTGAATTTTTTTTTTGAATACTCACATAAAATCGATCAGCTGAAATTGCAACAAGAAGAAAAGAGGAAGAATACATTGGAATCACCTAAAATTAATATTTTTAAAATGAAAACATTTTTTGGGTTGAAGAAAGATTTACTTGTAAAAATTTAACAAATTTACATAGAATATTTGGTCCATAAAAATATGGAACTGTCAAGGCTATCAACATATTAGGCAAAATTGATATCAACGCATACAGTAAATCAGAAGTGCACATGTGAACCATAAGCATCTAAAATTTAAAAAATCATTAAAAATTAATTTTTTTATCTCTTAAATTTATTTCAAATTCTCTAAAAAAATATAATTTACCTGAACCGGCGTTAATTTTCTTCGTTTTTTAATAGAATTATGTCTTATGATAATAAAAATCATTAACAAATTTCCAAAAAGCGTAAAAAATATGGTACTCGCTTGATGCAAAACCATAGCCTTCAATTCAGGTTGTTCGCCTTCCCATGGGGCGGATTGAATTTGGCTATGAAATTCAGCTAAAGCTTCCGAACTCATATCCATATTATTATTCCAAAATGTTTCGTTGAAATTAGAAGGAAAATTAAAAGAATCGTTTAAAAAATGATGATGTCGAAGTTTTTTGACCTGTAAAAACAAAATATTTAAGTAAATTATTTAAATTTTCCAGAAAAAAACGGATAAAATATTTTAAAGGTTCAAACAAAAATGAAATGTTAAACTTTAAGGTTTCGGTGGAATATAGAGTCACGACCTTTTTTTGCTCTTTTTTGGCGAGGAGCAAAGAAAAAACATATTTGTTCAACTATTTTTAAGGATCAAAAAATAATCTTTTTTAATGTCATTTTTCTAAGGTGCCACAATGGATATGGGTCTTAAACATAAAAAATACGGTGACTTTTGCAAAAAAATATGTTTCAAAACAATAAAGTTTTTCATTTATATACTTTTTTTTATTTCAAAAAAAATCCTTATTTTTCTATTCTATTTTTCTTTTCTTTATTTTTAGCCTTTTTAGACGGGTGGAAGAGTCTAGAAAAACGAAAGTGACACCCTTCATAGTGAATTTACATAATCGTTGAAATTTCAAAAGAAAGATAAATAAACAAAAAAGCTATAGAAAATATTTTTTAAATTATAAATTTTACTTTTATATGGAACGGTCAAACCTCCTCGAAAAAAAGAGAAGTTTCAAGAGGGACCAAAAGATTAATCAAATATTGTTAAGAAAATTTAATAAATTTTAGTGTTGAAACAAAAAAAGCAAAAGCTTCGTTGAGGCGCCAAAGTTCAAAGAAGCTTGCTCCAAAGCAAAAAGGGAAAAAAATAAGAAAAAGTGTGAAAGCGACTACTTGCAAACAAGTAAATTTAATTTAATTTATTGCTACTTTTTGTGCAATAAAAAGATGAAAAAAGCAATAATGAGGAGTATTTTTATAAGGTTTTAGATCTCAATAAAATAATCAAAAAACACTTATTAAAAATGTATTTTAACAAAAATTAACATTCAAAGATTTTTTGGTTCAAAGAAACAAAAATTTAAAGGAAAGTTTTCAAGTGCCCAAATCTTAAGATTTTGAAAGTTTACACAGTGTAAAAATAATTGTAAAAATAATAAAAGAATCAAGTGTTTATAAATTAAATAAGTCAAAAATCTAACTAAGCAAAAAAAAGCCCGAATAAAGGAAGCCTTGAAAAAAAAACCAAAATTAAGCAACTTTTTAAAAAGCGAGCGATATCAAATAAGAAAATGTGTATCAAAAATATAATATTCCAGAGTGAAATGTTTTATGGGCATTTTAGGAAATATATTTATTTTAGGACGTCATTCGCCGGCAAGCAAAAACATGGTCCTTTAATTTTCAGTTCAAAAAAGGCTTTTAAAATTTAAAAGAAGTTTTTCTCTTTGAGCTAAATAACAACCAGAAAATAAATATTTTATAACATTTTATAAAGTAATTAAATAATTTAACAGATTTTGCTATCATTATAAGATTAGTGGATAAGGTAAAAAAATGGTGGTGGTGACTGTAGCCAAATGATGCATAAATTGTTTTTGGAAAATTATAACCTCTGTCACGTATTTACCAGTAATTAAAATTAAGTTCTTTAACAATCGGAAGGGTAATTAAAAAATATTTCCTTAAAATAAAGTATGTATAACGATTGAACATCAGACATCACATTTAAATGTCACAAAAGTTTCTTTAAAATACAGTATTCTTACAAAATTGGAGTAAAAAATTTTTTGTTACGATATCTTTTTAGAAGTAAAAAATTATAAAGAATTTTTTTTTCAGTTTCCTATATTTTTATTCAAAATAATTTCTACAAAGGAAAAACTTTTTTTTCGAACAAAATAGGTTTTTTTCTCCAAACCTACAGTGTCTGAAAGTTTTATGAATGTGGAAAATATATATTTTCATTGCTCACCAGAAAATTATGATAGCATATATTTTTTATTGCACATTCTGCTGCTTATATTTATAATTGGTTTGTTTTTACAAATATTTTTTTTATAATTAAATTTTTTTCGAAACAAAAATGCAAAACTTTAAAAAAACAAAATACACCACCCTCAATAAAATTATTAAAATTGACGCGAGTAAAAAAGATTTAAACTAAAAATAGAAAATAATTAATCGCAGGTTACTGTAAAAGAAAAAACATCATCGTCACTAAAAAATATTGAACCTTAAAAATTCCTTTCCATTAATCAAATTTTTACGTAAGAGAAAAATTAAACTTTGTACGTTGATTCCTTAATCCAAGTTTCAAACGTTTAAAAAAAATGAAAGAAAGAAACAAGAAACCCGTAATTTAACTTCGGAAAAAAAGAAAAAAACTAAAACATAAAAAACAAACAACATTGAATTGAATTTGTGGGAGGCTTCAATAAAGAGAATACCCATAAAAATGAAATGAAAAAATATGAAAGAAAGCTAATCTGTTTTTTACCAAAAAAAAAATGGGAAAAATAAAAAAATATATGTCACGTTTTAGCCATAGTTCATTTAGTTTCAATTTTTATTTAATTTTTATTATTTTTTTGAGTAAAGAAAGAAATGTGTCTAAAATATTTTCAAAAAAATGAAAAACATGCGATATGCGTCAATCACTTTCTTTTCTCTCACATTGTTAATGTTCTATTCATTTTTTTTCTGGGGAAAACTTATGTTTCCATGTTTCTCTAATAATTTGTCACTCATGAAAAAAAACAAAAAGTGGCTCATGAAAAGCCAGAAACAAAGAATAATTTTTTTGAGGAGGAAACTGAAACGCAAAAAAACTATTATTTATAAGGTTTTGGAGTGATGAGTAAATCTCTCTCTTTTGTCTCTTGAGGGATGAGAGATATGAGGGAAGTAGTTTTAAAATAGGTACTTTTTGAAATTATTCTTAAGTGTGGTAGGAGAGGGCTGAAGACACGTTTAACTTGGAAGTTTGCCACGTGAGACTTTAACAAACGTAAGAATAATCATTTTTAAAAAAAAAGTCTAGAACGCTAGTTTTTTTTATTTCCAGAAAATTTCTAATAAAAATTTGTTGGGTCTTGGCGCAAAGAACCATAGTTCAATGAATCGCCGCCTGCATCTAACACATTCAAAAATTCGAAAGAAATTTAACTAAAAAACCTACAACTAAATGGACAACCTTAGGATTAGGACAGCATACATAAATAATTTCATTACCTAAACTTATGATATATGTAAATTTAATTAACGGCTCGAAGAGCTACGACGTTAGTTTTTTTAAATCCTTAAACTTTATTTTATTAAATTAAATTTATTAACTTACAAAAAATGAAGGTTCACCAAACATATTTCTCGAGGTTTAACGTGAGAAAGATATTAATTTTTAAAGTACTTCTTTAGTCAGTTTTTAAAATTATGAGAAAATTCAATCATAGCTTTGTCACATTTTAAAATGAGTAATATATAAGAATTGGAAGATTTAGTTAATTTTTAGTAAGCAAGCGACAAAATTTAGACTATGATCGACTGCATAAAATAAAAAACACTAAAACTTTGAAACTTTGAGACCCAAGCAAAAAAATATAAATCTTATTAAAAAATAGTTTCATGCTCCAAAGCGGGAAAGGAAGTAATGTAAGGTTGGAGAGACCAAAAAAAAAGAGATTTATTTCTCCTTAAAGCAAGCAACGTCTGGTTTAATTATGACGTGAGAAAAAAAAGCTTGGCTACATAAAATGTCTTTAGAAATTACATATGCCACCAATATGAAAAATGCAGCAACGTTTAAAAAGAAAACCAAAAAGAATTCTTGCGCAATGAACTGAAGTGAGCCATGCCAAAATAAAGTCAAAACTTTTGTAAAAAACAAACAAAAAAACAAACAAAAAACGAATGCTTGAAAAAAGGAACAACCTAAAAACTGTTTAATTTTAGGCAACCGATTTTTAAAAAAGCATCCAAAAAATAGTTAATAAATAAATTAATAAATTGTTTTGGGACATCAAAAATTTTTTAGCTGCCTTTTTTAAGCAATATCTGTGCCATTTTAAAGCCATTACTTAAAACTAAACCCCAAATTTCGAGAAACAAAAAAGTATCACAAACCGACTAAAACTCGAAAAAAATAAAACAATATGCTGTCACTCAAAAAAACATGTTCAATTTTTTTTATATTTCATGGTTAATTTATTTCCCTTTTTCTCCATGTTTATGGTGGTTGTATGTTGACATTTGAGGAATAAAGTTGGAAAAATGTAAAAAAAGTAAAAAGGAGATAGGGATATAACAAAGATTTCACTAAACGACGATAAAAAGACAAGGACGAAAAAAAAACATAACAAAAGTGAGCAGCTTTTATATATGTTTTTTTTTCTTGGCTTTTCCTATCATTTTTTACTTCCCTATTATTCTTTTTGAGTTATTGAACCTGGTCGTAGGAATGAATAATATAAAAACGGGATATGACGAAGTAAGCGCAAGGTAAGCTGTGCCCCGGGGGAACAGTCTCGTAAAATAAAAAATACTTCCATAACTCAAAAAAAAAAAGACTTTATGACCTGGAACAGGAAAATGGTTCAGGGCGGCACCACGACAATACAGACCCCAATTTTTTTAGTAAATTGTTTTTTTATTTTTTTATTAAACAAAAAGGCTACTTTTGTATTTTCTGGAAACATAGTTGTTGCAACAAAAAAATCATAACACCCTAACTTACTCAACCATAAACAGCTTCAACTAGCTCGAAGCAGAGATGTTTTGAAAAAAAATGCCAAAGTATTTCAACAAAAAATTGTTACTATTTTTAAAAAGGTGTTTTCCCAGTTTTTTTATTTAACGAAAATAAAAATAAGGATGCGCGTCATTGCACAAAAGTTTGTATTTCTATAACTTTCCTTTTTTGCGAAACTTTGTGCGGCACCAAAAAACTACAATGGAAAAAGCAGAAAAAAACGATAAATAACAACAAAGATAAAAAAAAGCAAGGCATGGTCACTTGAATCTGTTCGAAAACAAATTTAATTATTTTATTTTTTATTTTTAACACACACTTTTTTTAAAGGCGTCAAACCCGAAAAAAATAAAAATAAACGTCAAAGGGAAGTGTAAAAAACGAGCTAATTTAATTTTAAAAACCTTGTCTCGCTTGTTTGTTTATCGTTTCTAAAGCTTGCTCGGCTGCATGGATATTTCCTTATCTAGTTATCTATCACTAAATGAAAAAACAGATAAAAAAAATTTTCTTTGAGACATAAATCTAATTTCCTTTTCGCTTTAGTAAAGTAACTCTTTTTTTAAGGCAGAAAAAACTCCACCGTATTATATGATATCGAAAATTTAATATAAATATAATAATTTCTCCCGTAGGGAAGTCCTTCACTATGAAAATATTTTAATTTTAGAACTTTCCAACTTTATTTTTTTTAATTCCAAAAAAAATTAATTTTTGATTTTGTCTATTTCTTTTGTTTGTTATGAAGTGGAAAAATTTTGTTGCCATTTTGAAACATTCAATTACGAATAATACTAAAGCTCTATATTTAGTTTTGGTGGACGGTTTTTTTGTTTCTCTAAATTATTATTATTCAAAACTTGAATTTGCGTAGGCAAAATAAATACTAGGTAATATAAAAATCTGCTTTTTGAAAATAGCAACAAAAAATTGGTTCCGATATCATAAAATACGGTGGAGTTTCTCCTGAGTTAAAAAAAGATTTACTTTACTAAAGCGAAAAAAATTCAAAATAATGCGACTCTTAATGAGAAAATAAACTATTTTCTTAAAATTTTGTTCCTTTTCATTCCTCCAGAACTTATTAGAGAATCTTCAGTTCTGGCATCAAAATGTATTTTACTAGGAGAAAATTATAAAATTTCTTGGAACATTTTTTGTTGGGTATTTTTTGTAAACAATTAATTGCACGCTTTAAAAGAAAAAACACAAACTTACAAGTTGATATTTTCCCATAAACACATCATTTATTGGAACTAAATCCATTTGTTTTTCTGGGTAAATTTTTCAAGAACACAGAAGCGCTGAAACGTTTTTTAAAATAAAACAAAACAAAATTCAACTTTTTTATTAAATATTTTTATACTAAATTTTAAAATATATTAAAAACAGATAAAATAAAGCCAAGAAATAAATTTAAAAAAGTTATGATATTATTTTTTACTAAGAACAATAAAAAAATAAATATATCCAAAGTAAAAGCGGCATAGAAAAGATAATCGGTGTTTTCCTGTCGCTAAGTTTTCATTTTTTTACTTTACTTTTTTTTTTTGCGTTTAGAACGGAGTAACTTCTGCTTCCGTTTTTATTATCATTTATCCACTACACGAATAAGACAAGGTAAAAAGCTTTGGCAACGGATTTTGAATTTTTTTAGTAAAAAGACAACAACAAAAAATATTTATCTATTGTTATAGCAAGTCTTTTTGTATTTACTTTACCATCGTCAGCTTTTAAAGGAGAGAGAAAAAACTACGAAAATGGAAACAATTAAAAAATTGTCTTTTTTTTGTAATTTTTTTTAACGAAGAAAATTTATTCTTTGTTTAAAAAATGATACTAAATAAAAATAAATTGTCGATGTTTAATCCTACAAAATTAATTACAGCAGGAAAATTATCTTCATCGCAATTTTTTTATTTCGTATCTTTTTTTGATGACAAAAATAAAGAGAAAAAAGAAATAAACGGTCGAAAAGAGATTAGAACAGATGATCTAAGATATAAATAAAATAAAAAAAATTACTAAAGACGACAATTAAAAAAAAAAGATTCACTAATAACTACAACAATTTTTGCAGCGCCTTTAAATATATATAAATATACAGATATTCAGTAGTTTAATAAAACACAAAAAAGTTATTTAAAGTATCATAAAAATAAGCCTTTTTTTGCTTGTATCTGAACTTTAATCCATTAGGAATTTTTATAATTTTATTTAATAAACGCCTCCAAAATAAACAGTTTTTAAATCACGAAAAAAATTGTCATAATACGGTGTTTTAGAAATTATTAGCAAACATTAAGTTTTCTTAAAAATAAACTTTAATTTTACAAAAAAAAGGTAGGAGGTGCAAAGATTATTTCATCAAAAAAAGATCTAAAAAAATATATTCAAAGAAGTAAGCATTGATTACATTTTTGCAAACACGAAAAATAATGTGTGTAGGTTTTAAATAGTGCAAATAAGAGCATTCAAAATTAATTGCAGCGACGGTAGTATTTAACTTTTTGTTACTTTGAAAGCGATTAATTTAAAGTTTACTTTTTTAATTTCATTTTCCCGGAATTTTTAAAAGGCGTTATTTTTGTTTACAAAATTTTATAATCACAGAGTCTTGAGAAATAATTATTAACAGGTGCAAAAGACTTTTTGTTTTTAAAACCTAAAACAATTAAATGACATTTATTAACGTTTATTAATTTTACGGCATTTTCATAAAAATTAAATAATTCATTACTTAACTTTAGTTGTTTTTTATTTTTCTAATTATGCGACACTAATAAAAAATTACTGTAGTTTTTGATTTTAGCACTTTTTTCTTATAAGTTTTAAAAATTCAAACGCATTAATTCTTCCCGAAAAACTTTCCTTTTATGCTTGCTTTGTTGCTATGTTTTTTTTTACATTCCCATCCATTTTCTTTCACGGAACAGAAATCAAAAAATAGAATAAAACCATAAAAAAATATGGAAATCATTATGTTTCTATTAGCAACAAAAAATATGCATTAACAAATTTTTTTAAGAGAACAAAAAAAAGCATCAAAGTGTAAATCCTTTTATTTTATTTTTCATTCATTCAAATTTGCTTTGTTATTTTTTTGTTTCTGGAAAAGCGACAAAGAAAAAAGATTTATTTTATTATTGTACATTTTTAAATTTTGAATTTCAAAAATGCCAAAGCAAAAATTTAAACAAACGATAAATGATTGGTTGGAATCAACGAGCTTGCGTCAATTAAGAAATTTACCTCGAGCTAAAAATAATTTTTGGAAATGGTTTTGGATTGGTGTTTTTGCAGCTACTTTGGGAGCGGCTATTTGGCAATCGGTAACTATAATAAAAACTTATTTACAAGTGAGTTTTTTATTTTGAATAAAAATACACCCAAGAATGAAGCTAAAAAATTTGGGTTTTCATAACGAAAATATCTGGAGTTTTTTTTAAATAAAAAATTATTTTTTAATGGAAATTGTAGCTTTTTTGTTTGTAACTTTAAAGTTTAAAATAACAAAATTTCAGTACAACAAAGACACAATAGTGCAATTCGATAATGCTTACAATACTCCATTTCCGGCAGTGACGATTTGTAATTTAAATCCAATAAAAAAATCTGTAGGAAATTATATTCAAGAATTAAAAGATTTGGTAAATTTTTAAAATCCTTATTAAATATTATAATAAATGCTTCATCTTTAGATGACTGCATATCGTTATTTGTCATCGCTACCATATGGAAATTCTACCATTCCTATAAATGCGAGCAATAATGCAGCGGCTATGGAAAATTTAACTTCCTTTTCCAAACGAAAAAAGCGAGAAGCCGATGATGAAGTATTTGTTTTGAGATACAAAAGGTACATTTTTATTGGGTTTTAAAGCAAAATTGCTATATCACTTTTAAAAATTATAGAGCCGCCTCAGATATTACGATTACGTCATTAACTTCTCCAACAGCAGATGTTTCTCAAGGAAGTTGTGTTTTTACAACTACTTCATCTACAACGTCCACGTCTTCTACTTCAACGTCATCAACGTCCACATCGACTTCAACGGAAATGACAACAACCACAGTTGAAATGACATCAACTTCAATAATTCCAACAACGACATTTTTAATTTCAACATCCACAGAAGAACCAACAGCAATAACCTCGACTAAAATTTTAACAACATCAACCATGATGACAGATGCCCCAACGATTTCCAAAGAAATTTTGATGACATCGACTCCTGAAGTGGCGACCACTTCCATAGAAATTCCAACAACATCTAAAGAATCAACGACTTCGACCAAAGATTCTGCCACAACAGCAGCAGTTGAAACAACGGCTTTTTTATTGACTAAAGCACCAACTTCAATTACTGAATTAGCCGTCACAACAACGGATAAATTAATAACGACAACGGACTCACAAACCACTAAACAAAGCACCGAGGTTGTAACCACTGGTGCTTCAACTATCGCAGCTGAAGCTCTTACAACTACTCAAAAATTCACAACAACTCAACTTGCAACAAGTCCGGCGGCAGCTCCCACTACCACCAAACATGCCACGACAAATGAAGCTTTAACAACAACTTTAAATCCAACTTCAAGTTTACTAATATCTGAAGCGACCTCCACAAAAATAGCTTCGACAAATCTTTTGCAAACGTCAACAGTTGTTATTGAAACGAGTACTCCAAAAGCAGCAGCGGCAATTACCACGGCTAAATCAGCTTTTACGACTGCTTTAATTACGATTCCAGATAGCACAACAATATTACTTTTTTCGACAATAAATAAAGCGGCATCTACTTCAGAATCTCCTACAACTTTAGAAGCAGATACTACAAAACAGACAACTGTCGCCAAAGAAATCACGACCGATGCCACTCAAAAAGGAGATACATCGAATATTCCAACAACAATAACTTCCGATGATAAAACAACGGCAAAAATAACTTCCAAAAATCCTACAACCATTATGCCTTCTTCGGCTGCAACACAAACAAGTAAATCTTCGTCAGATTCAGCAACATCAGTTAAAAATAATTCTCCAATTACGAGTTCTTCAGTTATTTCAACAACCAAAGATTCTTCAGCTTCTTCTACCACCCAAAATGGAGCTTCATCAAAAACAAATGCACAAACAACGAATAAATTTATTTCGAGCGTGGCTTCAACTTTAGCTAATAATGGAGCCACTTCCTCCTCTTTGTCGAGCGGTGCAAGTGGAAAAACAACGGATCAGTCAACAACACAAAATAGTGAAAGTTCAATTATAAGCAGCACAAATAATGGAGCATCGCTTTTAACCATCGATGGAAAAACTATTAGCGGTTTTTCTTCTTCTCCCAGTAAAAGTTCCACAAATTATGGTGAAAATACTCCAACAACTTTAATTACAAAAAGCATTTCATCAACTGATATTGCAGTTACTTCAAGTGATGATGGAGGAAGCAATGGATTAACAACAACAAGTTCATTTAATTCCGAAATGTCAACCACAAATAGCCTTAATGATGATGGAGCCACATCTAACAGCAATAATTTATTTTCAACAACAGCTTCAAATAAGAGCGGTCGTTCAAGAAGTCCAGCTTCAACTTTGTTAAATTCTGAAACTCAAACAACGAAAATTAATAATGGTGATTCGGAAATTACACCCACAACTTCATCATCCACTGATGAAGGTAATGGAGATGGAAGCGGTAGCGGTGATGACGGGAATGGCAGCGGTGACGACGATAATAATAATGGAAGTGGAAGTGGCACTGATGATGGCAGTGGCGACGGAATAGATAATGGAAACGGTAATAGTGGAGATGGAAGTGGCGACAATGATAACGGAAGCGGTGATAATGACGATGGTAGTGGTGAAGGAAATGGAGACGGAAGCGGTGATGGTGGTGGAAGCGGCGGTGATAATGGATTAGGGAGTGGCGATGGTGATGGAGATGGAGATGGTAACGGAAATGGTGGAGGTAGTTAATAAAAAAAGTATTATAAACTAAAAAATGAGGAAATTTTACAGGAGGCAATGGAAATAATGGTAATGTAAAATCAACAATTTCAAGCTTGAGAGCCTCTACACCATTTGGAAACGGCCTTACACCAACAAATAGCAACGATAATGATGAAAGAGGAAAATTAACAACAAAATATCCATGGACAAATTTTCCAACCACTAATGATTTAAATAATGGTGATTTGGGAAGTACAAAAGATCCAAACGGCGGCGGCGGTAACGACGAAAATCAAAATGGATTTTCCACATCATCATTATTTTCCGGCTCTTCTAAATCTCTAACAAGTTTCTTAACGACAACCACCACTAATCCAAGCAATCAATTTACAACAGTTCCATCAAATTCAGGAACAACAACAACAGAACCCATAGTTTTTGAAGGATATACTCAAAGCGAAATAAATGCATTAGTACAAAAATATCAATTTCAACTTGGTAGTGGAATGTCCAGGGTAACATTAGAAAGTCAAACCCAAGATAAAATGATGTCTATTGTAAATGAAAATGCTAATGCAAGTTATTCATTGCGAGAGTTGGTTATTAGTTGCGCGTATAATTTAGTTCCATGTGATTATAAAAAGTTTGTTTTAGGAATAAAATCTTTTTAAAGTAGTTAAAAATATATTTTTAGCGATTTTGTTACTTTAACTGATCCAGATTTTGGAAATTGTTACACATATAATTATAACGCAAAACATTTGATTGTTAGAGCGGGCAAAACTTATGGACTCCGAATGATTGCTTTTAGTAATGTTAGCGAATATCTTGCAACTTCATCAAAATCAGGGATGAGAGTTGTGGTGCATAAACAAGATTTTGCTCCATTTCCTAATACAGAAGGAATTAATGCTGGAGTTGGAACTTATGTTAATATAAATGTTCAATATGTGAGTAAATTAATTTGAGGCAAAGAATAAAAATTGGAAATATAATAATTTTATAGAATAATATTGAGCGACTTGGAAAACCTTATGGAGATTGTCATCCTGAAAATAATACTTCAGAATATATTTATCCGGGGTTTTATACTTATGAGGTAAAAATAAAAATGTTAAGAATCGCAAAAATATTATATTTCTATAAAAATAAAACAGAAATTTCGTTTATGTTTTGGTTAAAAAGATTTGGAAATTTTATTATCAAACTCCTTAAGAAAATTAAATTTGTAAAAAAGTTTTTTTTTTGAAACAAAAACAAACAAAAACTATTTTTTTAAAAATATTTTTTTTCGACGGAAAGAATTTTATTGGGTTTTGTTTACAAAAATATCCAAAGTTTCAAAAATCGCCTCCAAAAAAATAAAAAATAAAAAAACTTGCCTTTATAATTTACATTTTTACAGGGCTGTTTTCGAACTTGCTATCAACAACAAATCATTGATGCTTGTAATTGCGCCGATCCTCGCTTTCCTCAACCTAAAGAAGCAAGTTATTCTTGGTGCGCGGTAGCCAATGCCACGCTATTTACTTGCTATGAAAATTATTTGCTTACATATGGAGATTTTTCAAATGTTTCTAATTGTGAATGTTCCACGGGTTGCAGTGAGCCTGGATATAATTTGGAAGTAACCACTGCAGTTTGGCCCGGAAATATTACAAATTACACGACGCCCATGTGTTGGGGAAAATACCCAGGTACTCCAATGGATTGTTATACAGCGTACCACGAAAATGCAGTATATATTGATGTTAGCTTTAATCGAATGGTTAATGAACGAACTTATGAAAGGCCTTCGATTTCGGTAAATTTTTAAATTTTCTCTAAGTGCGGTAACTTTTTTGAGAAAAAACCAAGCTTTTTTATTTAAACTTTTTTTTATTATTAATAAAGACTCTTGTCTTTCAATGAAAGCCTGTGATGGAGGTAGAAAAAAGCTAAAAAAAATGCATCGAAAAATCCAATTTAGAATCAAATATTATAATTTCGAAGATTTATGCAAATTTTTTTATTTTTTTAGAGCATGGATTTATTCCATCAAATTTCGGGTGCCATTGCTTTATGGACTGGTGTGTCAATGTTAATTTTTGCAGAAATTGTTGAAGTTTTATGGTTTGGAATATTTCCACCAAATATTAGTTCAAGAGTTTCAAATATTGATAAACTTGCTTCTAAAGCAAAATCTGTGGGAAATGTAAATGGTTCAGGCGCTGCAGCAGCAGCGATGTCAAATGCTTCTAATGGCTTTTATGATTCCAATATGGCTGCCGAATATGCCAATGATGTGCCCCAACCCTTTTCAAGTCAAATACCGGGAATTGGATTGATTGCAGGGTTAGAAAAAAATTTTAAACTCCTCATTTTTATGATAATGTTTTAAGGTTGCCAGCAGCAGAATATATGTCAAAAACTTTTGGTAAAAATTTTGATAACATTGAAGATAATGGTTTCAAAGGAGCTTCAGAAATTGAACCCAAATTTTGTTTTGATTAATTTTTTTTGATCGCTTTTTATATTTGTTTTAATTAATATTAAAAAAATACATGTATGAATTTGATAAATATTTCATTTTTTAAGTTTCTAATTATTATATAAAATTCTTGTTAATCTTTTTATTTAAATTTTTTTGAATTTTGGAATGAAGCCAAGAAAAGAGAAATAACAAATAATTTAACTTTACCAAAGAAAAAAAAACAGTTTAAAAGATATTCCTTTTGATTCAATGGAAGTTTGTTTGCGAAAATTATTCTTTTTTCCTTGCTTTTTTCTTTTTTTATAAACAAGAAAAAGAAAAATGGTGAAACATAAAAACTTCATATATTGAAAATATCAAATGATTCAGTGTAAAAAAAACAATTAATTTTGTTATAAAAATCAATCTACTTTTATTCTCCTTTTTTTGTTTCTATGATATTTGCGAATAGTAATTTTGAGCTTTCTGTGTTTTTTGGCGGATTACCAGAATTTTTTAACTTTTAAAATCGCTACAGCTCATATACCATCCATGTCGCTTTTAAGTAAAGAAGAAACATCGATGCTTACTTGCAATGAAAGACATCATTCGATTTTCTTACCAAAGTTTTCCAATGTTGAAATAGACTATTCCATAAAAACGAATTATTACATTACTGGAAATGGCAATCATGTTAAACCAACAAACTTGCTAAACGAAAATTCTTCTTCGGAACCTCCAATACCACCGCAAAAATTGTTGCAATCATTATTAGATACTCCCGTTGAACCATCACACAATGGCAACCCTAGCTTTACCATTATGATTTTAAGTGCCATTCTATTTATATTCTTTATTTTACGCTTCATTTTTTGAACATTTACTTTGTACTTTTTTTTAAATATTTTTTGTTTCTTTATTAATTTTTTAAAAATAATCAGTTTAATGTAAATGCTATAAAAATTTGATTTATCGCACTTTTGTTTTCTCCTTCGCAAAGCATTTCCATGACAAATCAAATTTTATTTTAAAATTCTAATGCTTAAAAACTTTTTTGGTTATTTTTTTTTTTTTATTACAATACTAAAGTTTATAAAAAAATGTTTTGACTCTATCTAAAAAATAATTTATCAAAAAATAAAATCATTCTTTTTTTTTACAAAAAAAAACTTCCTGAATTTTCAAAACAATCCAGAAATGTTGTTTATTTTCATTTTTGCTTTAAAATTATTAATAAAATAAAAATGCTTGGTTTCTGAAAAATTTTAAAACTTTTCTTCCTTTTTTTTAAAACGAAATTAAGTTTTTGCCCAAATCATTCTCAAAAAATTTTTACTATTTAAAAGCCTCAAGAAAATTAATTTAGTTTTGATTAAAGCAATTTTCGAAATCAAAATGAAGTTCGTCTTGGCAATCGCAGCAGCCATATTTTTGATCCAAGGAGTATCAACTCAATTTTATGATGATTATTACGGGGATGGTGGAAACCAAGGTGGCGCGGATTATTATGGCGGTGGTGGCTATGGTAATGGTCCATTAGGCCCAGTCTTAAGAGAAAATTCTCGTAATGCTCGAAAAACCTCCCGAAGTAGCCGGAATGATGATGAAAGCGATGAAAGAGATAGCAAAAACGATGACGGCAGCGGAGAAACGGACCAAGATAAATTAATGGAAATGCTTCAAGCTCTTTTATCCAAACAAAATGGCAAAGGAAAGGACTCTGATTCTGATGAAGATAGTGGAGATCTAAAGGATATCTTGAAAGCCCTTGGTCCACTTCTTAAAAAAGTTGGAGGCAAAGGAGGTGGAAGCAAAGATGATAAAAATTCGGGTGGAAACATTCTCGATAGCCTAGCAGGCGGACTTGGAGGCTTACTTAGTGGTGGTAATAATGGTGGTGGTGGAGGTGGCATTGGCGGCGGTATGATTAACTCACTTCTCAGTGGCCTGGGATAAGATTTAAATAAATTTTTTTGTTAAAAATGCTTTTTGATCAATATTTAAATTTCACGGAAAAGCGAATAAATAAACTTTTGAATTTTCTAATTATTTTCTTTCCTTTGTTTGATATTTTATCCATTTTATCGGAAAATTAAATGCTTTCAAAATAAAATGAAAGCATTCCAAAATTTATAGAATTTTTTCCAAGCCACAAATCCAAAGAAAAGAGCTGGAATTCAATTATTACCTCAAACTTAGAGTAATTAAACCAAAGAAAATATATTTTAACGAGAGAATATTAAATCCATTAAGTTTAGAAAAGACGCGTTTGGTCCTTTTTTTATTAACGCAAAAGAAAAAAGATGGTACAGAGAAAAAGAGAAACAAAAAATTTTCATCGAAAAAAATAAGAAAAAGTTGTAGTTTGATCTTTTAAATTTCAAATCAAAAACAACTGATTTTTTTCGATGGATGGGAATTGGAACCATAGAATCACACAATTCATTAATTTGTTTTTTTGCGTTATTTTTGTTGTCGAATAAAAAGTATAAATATTCTGTCACTTTTTTGTTTTGTAAAATCAAATTAAATAGTTTTGAAAAAAAATTTATTTAAATTTTAAAAAATTTTTTTCATAAATGTCTAAATATTCTGAAAAAGTAGTGATTATTATCTAAAATTCATTGGAGATTGGACAAACTGCAGCAGTTATATTTGCAAAACATGGAGCCTCTGTAACCATTCATGGGCGATCTGAAGATGGATTAAAGAGACTATAGCAATGATTCTCGTTGCTAGAATACTGTAACCATACATATTTTTTTGTGAAAATTTTATGAAATAAAAATAGTTTTTAAAAATCATAAAAGAAAAATTTTAAAAAATTTAAAGAATTTTATATTCGCAAAAACAAACAACAAAATATCAAAAAATTTATTTAATGTAAAAAATTTATGGGCAAAACAAAACAAAATTTTTGTTTCACTTTGAGGCAATATAAAAAATATCTACAAATTTAAAAAAAATTGTGGTTCATCGTTTTTTGGAAGGAAAAAAATGAGGACTTATTGTTTCTTCATTTTTTGCCTTCTTGCTGCTGTTTTTCTTTTAACAGATGCCAGGCATCTTCCTAAAAAAAATAGAGTTATCCATCGAAAAAATGGAAAGGGAGAATTTGATCCAGCAGAATTAGAAAAAATGATGGAGCAAATTAAAAATGGAAAAGAACCATCTGCAGAAGAACGACAAGAAATGGCAACAAAATTGTTAGCTGCTGTATCGAAAGAACAACAACAACAACCTCAAGGAGGAGGTTCAGCAGATTCGAGTGAGTTTTATCTATCCTCAAAAGTGCAAAGAAATAAAAATATAATGAAATTATTTTTAGATCAACCCAATGGCAAGCAAAATGAAGAAGAATATTCTGCCCAAACTCAAAATTATCCAAGGATAATTTCTCCATATCAACAATTTAATCGCGAGGTTTATGGTAAAACAAGAAATGGAAATGATTTTTTTGCTCCAGTGATGCAAACAAATCGTGATCCATTTTGGCAATTGCGTGGATGGGAACCTAATTTTAGAGTTGATGATATTATGGATAAAATGGACAAAGAAGCCAAGGAGAGAGAAGAAGCAAAACAAAAACAAAAAGAAAGCGGAGGCAGCGGTGGCGGAGGCGGTGGAGGTGGCGGAAGTGGAATTGATAGCAGTGCAATAATGGGCATGGCCATTAAATTTCTTCCTTTGCTTCTTGGATAATCAAAAAATTATACAATATTTTTGTGCGCAAAAGTAAATAATTTTTTGAATTAAAATTTTTTAAACAATAAGTTTCCTCTTTTTGATAAAAAAAAGTAAAAGTTTAATGCTTTTGTTATTTATGTTTTTATGGCGCTCTTTAATTTCCTTTTCTTTTCTTTTGTTGATTTGATTAAGAATAAATTCGGCTTCTATTTTCTTCTCAGATTTTTATGATTAACATGGAAAAAAAAGCAAAGAAAAAACAAAATTTGAAGATGTTGATTGACTCATTTCCAAAATATTCGAAACAATATAAAAATGCTCTAAAAAATTTTTCCAAAGTTATTCATTCCGCAATGAAAGCATTTTTGATTTTTTGTTTTCTTGCTTCCAGCATTTTTATCGTTGCTGAAGTTGTTGCTTCTTCCCATATTCGAGCTCGCCGAAATGTATGGGGTTCAATTGCCACTGGATTTGAAACCGCTGCCGATGCCGTGGTTGATGGAGGTGAATGGGTTGCAAATAAAACCGTTGAAGGCTATCATGCCACTGTGGATCTTGTAAATCCAAATTCGGACGAAGAAAATGTTAATGTCGTCTCTGATGAACCTGGTGGACATGTAATTTATTTTGAGCAAGACCCAACTGAAACTACAACCGCCACTTTCGAACCTGAAATTCCTCCAAATGATGAAGGCGTAATCTTGCCAAACAGCTTCGATAATGATTTCGGTAGAGAACCCATGTTTTAAAATTTTATGTTTTGAAAAAAATTTAATATTGCTTGTAATATTTTTAATAATAAAAGTTTAATTTAGAAACTTTTTGATTGCAAGTTATTTTCCGTCGAGAAATTATTTATTCTATTTTTTTAAAATTTAATTGGAAAGCCAACATAAAATTGTGCAGAAAAAAAGTCAAAGCTGCAAATAAAAATAAAAGTAAAATAAATATTTTTTCTTCTAAAACAGATATTTAATATCGAAGAATAACGTAGCTGTTTTTGTGTGTGTTTTCAACCCACAGCTTCATGTAGCGCTTTTTAAGCATTCAGTTTGTTAGAAGAAGAAAAAAATCAGTTATTCGGGTGAATGGCTCCTTCATTCACTCAAGGGAAAACGAAAAAAAGAAGAATCTTTTGTCTTTGTTTTTTTAGAATGAATTTTCTAAAAAAAACTCCTCTCTTATTGTTTATTTCCAATGGGAGAAAGACACTGTTGCGACGGACTCGACGAACTTCTGTGCACTTGTTTGATCATTCATCAAATAATTTTTTATGGATGTATGTCGACGCCTTATTTTTAGAGTGAGTGTCAAAAAATAAAGTTTTAAAATGAAAAAATAAGACAATATAAGCTTCTGTTTTTTTTTTATAAAGGAATTCAATTGTTTTTGAGAAACGACAACAACTGGCGTCTGTTATTTTTAAAAAAAAATTCTATCAACAAAAAAAGAATATTGTTTTTTCTTTTTCATTCATTGACAAAAAGACAAATAAGCTTTTTGAAAAGAAAAAAAAACAGAAGGAATTATGAAGGCACGAAGATTGGGGGCACTAGAATAAAAAATGGGCGAAATTAGTAAAAGTGACCTATGAATAGAAAAAAAAAACAACCAACCTTCAAAAAAGCCCGCCATAGATGGGCTTGAATCAAAAATTCAAAACAAGCAACTTTTGAACGGTTTACAGTCGTTTAAAACAGAAATTCGTTTTCAGCATTTGTCTCTTTCCTTTATTTTATTTTTTCATTTGACAATGATTCATTTTTTTCAAATCGCAAAAAACTTTTTTAAAGTCAAAAACTTACTTTTGAAAAGTCAAAAAAAATGAAAGATTATATTTCCATTTCCTCTGATTTTTTTGTCTTTGTTTTACATCTGTTCGCTGGCATGATTTGCGTCAAAAAGTTTTGGATCATCTTTCAAAGTTACTTTTGATAAGGTCGATCCTGTTTTTATTCCTCCATCAAACTTTTTGACACCTTTTTTTCTTGAAAGCTTAAAATCGCAAACTTTTAAAAAATAAAAAGCTTTTTTTGCAACCAGCATTTTCGCTAAAATATATTCTTTGAAAAAATTTTGGACCTATGAAAAACCTATCTTTTTTGTTTTATTCAAAAAAAAATTATTGCTGAACTCTTGCTTATTCTAATTTTTTAACCTATTTTAGACATTTTTTTACTCCCAGAAAATTTATAGAAAACAAATTAGTTGTTTTAAACTTTATTCCCAAAAAACTAAAAGTTTATTGAATTTAATGACCGTCGAGGGAAAGAGATAAAGCATTTATTTTTCCAACATCTCTCCTCTCATTTCTTCTTCCACCACCATCTTTATGTTCTACGATTTTCGGTGGCTCAAAATGAGTGACGCTAAATTTCTTCAAAGTTTGATGGAATTTTTTTTGTTTTTGTTTTTAAACTTCTCAACTTTTTACTTGTGTTTTCAAATTCCCTGAACGGGAATTTATTTGAGTTAAACTTTTGTTTAGTTTTTTGGAGTTAAATAAAATAAGAATGTGAACTTAGGTTTAGTGTTAAATGTTTTTTTTTCTTTCGTTTGGTTCGAACTTTGTTTTTTTTACACATCCATGGGCCATGCCTGCCAGATGGGGAGTCCAATGGAATGAAAAATAGGAAGAAGAGTTAGCTAAAGATAAAATAAAATAACATTGTTTTTATTGAATCGTAATTGTGACGTTTTATTTTTATTTTAATTATGAAGGCTAATTTGAAAGTGCAACAACAAATGCTGCTATCATTTATTTAAATATTTACTTTTTTTTTTGTAAAATCGGAACAATATTAAAATTAATTAAGTTTGATCCACCAATAATTTAAATTAATGGAAGAATTTTAATCTTCTTTTTTTCTGTTAACCGAATTATCCTGGAAATGGAAAACTTTTTTTTGTTCCTAGCTTTTTATTTTGAAAAGATGGACTTTTTTGCTTCAAAAAAGAAATTTTGATTAATCGTTGGTATTTGACTTGGCTATTTTTGTCTTTGTTTTTTAACTTTCAATTTTTTAAGAACTACTTTTTACGATTTTGGTATATTAAATCGAAATTTTCCAATTTTTTTTGTATTTTTATTTGTTTCTAATTTTCTGGCTCATTTTTCTTCTGAAAATTCCTAATTTCTTTTTCACTTTGTGATTTATTCTTTTTTACTTCCAAAAAAATATCATCATTTATTTTACAACTTATTTTTTTACTCATTACGCCTCCTCAAAAAAAACCCCCATTTATTATCATAAAGTTTTTTTGGAGAATCCTAAATCTTGGCTTTAAATATAATAAAATTTATCGATGCTATTTGTTCCACCATTTCCTTGTTACTTTTTTTAAACGTTTGTGATGCTTTTAATTTATTCTTCGACGTTCTTTGGAGCATTGAGACGTTTTTAAAGCCCTAAAGAAAAAATTGTTCATGTTAATAATTTTTTTAGTTTTTTTGATTTATTGGTTTAAAACTTGAAGTTTGGCTTTATTTTACAGCTACATCGTTTTAGGGTAATTTTAAACTCTGTTATTGAAGCAAAGATTTTTGGTTATATTTTAAAGTTTATAAAAGAATAGATTTCTGTGGCTGCAACTATTTGTATTTACTTTTACAAAGGTATTATTGAGTGGCGACGATGCTTTTGTTTCGATTATTCAGTCATTTGGTGCATTTTAAAAAATTAAGGGTAAGTTTTTTTTGTAATTTTTTTTATCAAATTTTTAATTTAAAAATATTTTACACAATTTTATTGTTTTAAGAGCCATAAATTTTCGGGGAACTTTAACACATTTTGATTTATTACTTTTGGTTTTAGGTTTTTTCTAATCTTTACGATTTTGGCATTTTTAAATTAGTAAATTTAATTTAGTAAAAATTTTTGTTTCATTTGTTCGTTTAATTTTTATTTTGCAACATTTTTTTTCTTGTTAATTCAGAAAACAAAAAAATAGTGAATTTGTTGTAATAAAAAAAAGAAAACTTCCACACTCAACTTTTTTTATATTTATTACTCCCTTGACATTTTTTTACCACCAAAATAAATGTCCACAAATCCACAAAAAAGTATCCAACTAACTAACAGATTTGCAACTTGTGAAAAAGAAAGTTAATTGAAAAAAAAAATCTCGTTTGTTACTGAGTTTATTTTATTTGTTGTTTTATTAGCGTAAAAATGGAAAAATAGTGTGGCATTTTTTTTTATCGGCTGCTCCAAAAAAAAATTGCTTGTTATTTGTTTTGGATATTGGATTTTATTTTTGGTACTCACAACTATCAACAGTTAAGAGTGCAGCAGCCGCCATAGTAATTTCGATTACTGTAATTGCGAATTAATTTTATATTTGAAATTTTGGCAAATAAGCTCTAAAATTTGTGAAACATCTGTTTATAATTATAAAAACGAACACCGATTTTTATTTATTTTTTGGAAATTTTAAAATTCAACTAAAAAAATTTATTTGTGTGGAAAAATATTTTCACAGTTGAGTCTCAAAGGGAAATTATTTTTACTAGTGTCTCATACAGAAAATAATAAGCCATTATTATGTTTTTATGGCTTCACCAATAAATATCCAACAATTTATTTTTACTCATAAATATTATTATTCTGATGAAATGATTACAATAGATAATTATCGAAGAAAAAAAAATCGTTTCTTTCAGCAAGCTAAACCTTTCACCCTTCATTTTTCTTTATTGGGCATAGTATTGCTTTATTCATTTGGTGGTGGAATGATATTTCGATATTTGGAAGAAGATTATGTAACCAATTTAGCTGAAACTGAACAAAAAGCTAAAGTTAAATGTGTTCATGATGTAAGTTTAATTATTTATTCGAGATTTGATTTTTGGAAAAATCGAAATTTATCAAAATTGTTGATTTCGCTTTGAGATCGTCGATCAAAAAAAAGTTGCAAAATTAGTTAGATTTACTACCAAATTTTCAGATTTTTACGAATGCCACTTCTTTAACTTATCATAATTATCGCCCAACAAATTTCACGATTCAAACCATAATCGATTGTTTTCACGTTGAAATAGATCCAAGAAATCAATGGAGTAGTCTCACAGCTGCTTTTTATGGATTTGGTATTGCAACCACTTTGGGTAAATATTATTATTTTAATATGAATTTTTTATTAAAAGGAATATTTGGTTTATTTAGGATACAATCGACTTCAGCCTTTAACCCTTCAAGGAAGATTATTTTGCATTTTATATGGAATTTGTGGAATTCCAATAACTATGATTATTATCGCCAATGTTGGTCAATATCTTCATCAATTTGCTGGATTATTAAAGAAAAATGTGAGTTTAAAAGCAATACACAGAATTTAATAAAATTATTTCTTGAATTCTTAAAAAAGTATTTTCTTAGTTTCTCGAAAAAAATATTTTTTTTTTGCCGTCGAATGAGTCCAATTTTTAAAAATTATTATTTACCGCTTAAAAATTTTTCCAGATTGAAGCCTATAATAAACGCCGTCGAGCTTCTAAAGCGAATATAACGGGAGACGATATTCCTGATTCTTCGATCGAAACTACTTCCCTTGCATTGCTTTTTGTTTTTCTATTTTATGTGGCTTTTGGAGCATTGCTGTTGCCAGCATTAAATGGAGAGGTAAAAATATTAATATTTTTGCATTATTTTTTAAAATTCAATGGAAAAAAAATATTTTTAGTTTGATTTTTGGAATGGTCTTTATTATAATTTTATCACTTTGACCGCCATCGATTTTGGACATGCAGTACCAAAAAAGTAAGCTTCCAAGAGTTTTTTTTAAAAATTTGAAGAAAAATATACATATATTTAAATTTTTAGTCTCTTTTATTGGCCAATAACTTTCATTTATATTTGTTTTGGTCTTGCAATTACCACAATTGCCATTGGTAAGTGTCACCATTCTTCTTGCTTTAATCGATTTGATTATGGGTCGAATTTTTTTTAAGATATCGGAGCCCAATATATGAAAAAATTGCATCACATTGGACAAAAAATGAAAAATGTTGCTCAAACTAAAATATGGTTCGGCGGAAAAACGTGGGTTTTAACAATTTTTTAAATTTAACAAATTTATTTGCTAAAAATATCTGCCAAAAATCATTTTACGGATTTTTATAGAAGAAAATTTGCAGCGAAATTAAAAATGTGATTTGTGAATTAAAATTAAAATGAAAAAAAGTTTTATTAGAAATCTTTTAAATGGGTTTTTATAAAATTGAGTAAAATTAAAGTTTACATTTATCAAAAAAAACAATAAAAAAAAGTGGTGACAAAAATGAAGTAAATTTTGCATATATATTTTTTTATAATAACTAAATAAAAGGAAAGAAAAAAATGTGTGACATGGATTTATGTAAAAAAAAAATCTATTATTACTAATGAGTTTAGGAAAATAAAAATAATCTACCGTGTAAATTCGCATATATTTTTTATATGAATTAAAAAAGTTTTTTGGGTTCAATAAATTCTCTAAATTTCAATATTTTTGGAATAAATTAAAAATTAAAATTAACTTTATTTATATATTTTTTCATTGATTTCGCCTTAAAAAGAATCCTCCAGCTTTTTGAGCTATTTGTCCCGCCGTGCTAGTTACAACACTTCCAATTGCACCGGGTAATTGTTGTTGTTGATTTTGATTTGTGCCAGTTGAAATTCCTCCTCCTCCCATTCCGCTTTGAAGATTATTATATCCTCCTCCTGAAGGCATATTTTGTTGATTAGTTGGACTTGGGCCATAACCATATTGAGAAGTCGATTGTTGTTGTTGAGTTAATTGTTGCTGTTGCTGCAATTGTTGTTGTTGTTGCAAAATTTTTGGATCATTTGAATGGGTTTTACATTGGGGGCATTGCCATACCACTTCTTGGCAAGAGGAATATGCTTTGCAACTATAAAAAAATATTATAGGAATAGTAAGGATAAAAAATATAGAAAAAAAACTAAAATACCGTAGACAATTGTGTAAAAGCATTCCAGGTCGATGGGTCAATGATGTAAATCGATCCATCATGGCTGCTTTAGCTCGAGTTGAAAGGCATTCATCTATAAAAATTGGGGATTTCACTTTGCAAAAAGATGGCACAAATAAAATATAATTAGAAATTTAGAATTTATTTTCGTGGCGAGATATTTTTAAATGTTTAGAGGGGAATATTTTAAAAAAAGAGGCAAGCTTAGGAAAATAAATTTTTTTATGGTTTTTGCTTAGTCAAATTTTTTTTAAAGATTTTAGGTTTTTTTCTCCAAAAAAGCTGCTCGCTATTTTCATTTAAGTTCAACTCACATGTTTGTTGCTGAGACATTTCCATAACATGTTCAGGTCGTTGAACCATTTGTAAACATTGATCTAATAAATCAAACATTTTGCAACGATCTAATAAACTCAACCTCACAAAAACAGATAATTGCGTGGTGGAACTAAGCAACATTTGAGCACATTTTCTTAATAAACCATGAGATTCCATTTTGCATGCCGCAATTAAAACCACCGCTATATTAGTTTCAGTGATTCTTAATTGAGGCGGATAAATAGCCATTAAAAAAGCTTTAAGCTCTTCATGCGTACAAGGACAATATATATCATCGGGAGGTAATTGAATATTTGAAATTAAACGATCTTGAAAGACATTCGACCATGCAGCAACATAATAAGGATTTACATAATAACTTCGACCGGTTTTAGCTCTAACTACAGCAAAATTTAATTCATTTGAACATACAAAATTTTCCATATCTACTGGAGGTTCAGGAATTTCCTAAAAAAATTTTAGGTTGTAAAGGAGCTTGGATAAAAATATAAAAAATGTTCGGATCTCGACTGGAATATAATATTTAGAATTAAAATTTTTTAAATGTTTGATACTAAATTTTAAACTTTCGTGCATAATTACTTTTACATAACTTATTAATAAAAAATTTCGCTTCGAGACAAAAACAAAAACAAAATCTCCTAAGACTTACATCCGGGGCAGGACTACCATGCATACGTTCCAATAATAAAACTTTAACACGATCGGATAAACCATAATACCGTGTTCCAGTTAAATCTAATTTATGATTCGGCCTTAATTCCCTGAGTAATAAAGCTAATAATCGATCAAGTTGATAACGATCAGCTAACCAAACTTTTTCCAAAAATGGCAGTTTATGATTAATTAAAAAATTTTCACAACGATGTAATAAACCTAACATTTGATAATCAAATGCTAAAGGTAATAAAATATGTACGGTTTGATCATCAATATCTTTATATGTTGGATGTATGGCTATTAATAATTCTAATACATGGTCATATTGAACATTAGCTAAAATTAATTCACGATCTGGACATTCGATACACCATGAACTAAAAAAATAATTGGAGGATTATGTGTCAAAAAAAATAAAATTTAAAAATGGGGTAAAAAACGAAGATTTTTTTTGTTTTATAAAATTAAATATTGGCTGCTTAAAGAAGAAAATTTAAAAGGGTTTTGCGATAAAAAAAAGTAAGAAATAAAAAAAAGCTTCTTTTTTTTAAACATTAATTGACTGCTTTTAATTTTTTTATTAAGATCAAATCTTGACTTAAATTAAAAAGCATACCGCAAAACTGATGACCATACACTAATGTAATGCTCATCAACATATAATCTTTTTCCATCAATAAGTAAAGGTCGAGTTCGTTGTCCATCAGGTCGAGTAAAATCTATAGCCAAATCGATGGAACTACTGGGTCGATATTCCTCCAACCATCGATCATCTTCCCCTCCACCCAATAAGCCTCCACTTCGACTATGTCCGGCGATAGTTCCAGCTAAATTACTGCCACCGCCTAAATTGGCGCCAGGTAGAGAAATACTTGAGCCCCGTAAACCTCCACCGCTGCCATGAGTTGTAGCTGACGAAGAATATTGCTGTTGTGGTTGTTGATGTTGATGACCGCCGCCGGCGGCAACCGCCGACGTGCTCGACGTTCTTGCGCGGCCGTTTTCAATTTTTGTATATTTTTTCTTAAAAATTTATATTAAAAAAGTTAATAATAATCTTTCTAACTTTTTTTTTTTATTATTTATTTATTTGGGAAAGAAACCAAGAAAACCAAATATTCACGGAAGCTCTCACGCAAAAAAAAAAGAAGAAAAGAAAAGAAAGAACAACCAAGAAATCAATGTTTTTTCTTTCTTTCTTTCTCGTTCCTGCTGTTTTTTTTTTTTGCCGTCCTCGTTGTCGAAGGCACGGCTTCCCGGCTTCTTCCTCTCTCCCGTTGGTGGTGGTTTCTTTGGTGCAACGACACTTGCGGTTTTGTCACTTGCGGTGCGACACATGCGGTCGACACTTGCGGTGCGACATTTGCGGTACGACACTTGCGGTGACCATTAATATCCGACACTTGCGGTGCGACACATGCGGTTCGCCATTTGCGGTGCGCCATTTGCGGTGCGACATTTGCGGTGCGACATTTGCGGTGATTTCGCGACACTTGCGGTTTTGATGAAAAGACATTTGCGGTTCATACACAAAAATTTAAAGGATTTTTTATCAATGGTTTTATTTATTAACCAAAAGTATATTTTTTCTTTCTTCCAAGTAATTTTGATTGTAGTCAATCACCTGGAAACCCTTCCTGGTAAGGTTTATAAAAAATTAAAAAGCATAAATCTAAATGAAATCAAAATTTTCTTTCACAAGCGCACATAAATGAATGCCTGATGATTTGCATAGATATAAAAGTGAATGATTACAATACCTCAAAGATCCAGATACCAATAAGGACACACTTATAAAAAAGGATCCAAATACTTCAAAAGATCCAACAAAAATCAACTTGCAAAGGCTTCATCAAAAGAAAAAAGAATTAATTAAAATTTGAATAAAAATAAAAGATAAAAACTTTCTTCCCAGGCCTAATGAATGATTTGGCTTTAATTTTCATATATATAATAACTCAATAAAAGCTTAGGGTTACATTTTAAAAGCTTCAGATAAACTTTGCAATCCTTCTCACATATGGTGATTTGGACGCTCTCGCTTAAAGCTCACAAACAAAAACCTAATTTTGCGATTCAAAAAATTTTTGATTTTAAAGATAGGTTAAGCCTTCAAATAAATGGCACCTTTGGATTGATTACTTCGGTGATTTCAAGCACTTTCTCTTCCGGGAGTATTTTTATATTATTCTTTTTTTCTTTTATCTTACTATTGTTTTATCAATGGGAAGGAACACTATCAAAAGAACTGCTTCACAAGTAACTTCTCATCAAGCAGAACTAAAAAAATGCAAATAGGGATAGTGCATGAAGATCACGAAGAATTGAGGATGAAAAAC
This sequence comes from Panagrolaimus kolymaensis, assembly GCA_028622995.1. NCBI lineage: Eukaryota > Metazoa > Nematoda > Chromadorea > Rhabditida > Panagrolaimidae > Panagrolaimus > Panagrolaimus kolymaensis. Next base: position 951,171 of record JAJQJQ010000063.1, read on the forward strand.
CTGCACAACTTCGTAGTGACAATAAATGGGATGCGAATTTGATTGAAGAACAAAGAACAAATAAAAATGAACCGATAAAAATTACAAACAGACGAAGACGTAGACTAACATACCAAATAACAGCAGGAGGTAAAGAAATTTATGATAAAACTCTACCACATTATCTCGGCCCAATGAATTCGGAATGTACCCATTGTGGTTCAAAGCATTTTGAAAGTGAAAAGGTTGGCAATAAAGGGTTATCATTCAGTTTATGTTGTCAACATGTCTGTAGCTTAAGCTTATCCGCTGAACTACCTTATCCAGAAGAACTCAAAAAACTATTTGATATTAAAGAATTCAGAGACAAAATTAGCTCTTATAACAGCGCCCATGCTTTTGCTTCATTTAATGCAAATATAGTTAATTTTGGAATTAATCGTCCCGGACCTTACTCTTTCTGTGCGACTTGATCGTTTGAAAAGAGATCAAATCGCAAGATTATGATTTGATGCAAGCCCTTTGCTTGCATTTTCTTTCTTTTGTATTTTTATCTTTGCACACATACCTTGCTTCCATTTTCTCTCTCTCTAAAATGCTTTCATTTTTATTGCTTTAAATTGTATTTTATAACGAGTTTTATAATTTGATAACTGCGTGCCATAATCTTTTTCTGTTTAATTACCCAAGTTTGAGGGGTCAATAAAGTATATTATTTACTCCTCTTTATTTCCAACAGCTGATTAAAGCTGGTCATCCGAAACCACCAATCATACCACAACTTATTATACTGGAATTAACACAATTAAACCACAACACCTAAACTATTCCGTTATTTCATACACTTTCGTTGTTCAAGGCCAAGTTTTTAACCAAATAAATACTGCTTTAAGAAACGCTGAAAACGAAAATAAATCATAATTGTATTTCACCGATCCGCATGAAGCTGCTGAAACACATTTACAAACATTTTCACAGCTTAATCCCGAAATCGCTAAAATTTTGTAGGTGATTTGATAGAGAAAAAGGATATTTTGGTGAATGCAAAGCCTATGTTTATACCATTGAATTACCAAAAAGAGGTCTCCCTCATGCTCATCTTTTGGTAATTTTGGAAGATGCCTATAAAATGCGAACTGTTGAAGTTATCGATCGTTTACATTACTGCACAATTATCGGACCAAGAAAAATTCCAAAACTTATTTACTGTACTTTCCACTCATATGAATCGTGGTGGGCATTGCGGTTTTCAATCTGAAAAAGACAGCAACTGTTCTAGACGTTTTTCTAAAAATTTCCAAGACCCTTGATGAGGATGCTTTCAGATTGTATGTACGTCTGGGTAATGGATGCTCGATAACAAAAACATCAGAAGTTGTTGTTGATAATGAATATGTTGGGCCACATTGCCCCAATTTGTTACTCTTAATGAACTGTCATATTAATGTTGAAGTTGTTTCATCAATCAAAGCGGTAAAATATTTATACAAATTCATTTTTAAAGGACATGGTGCAGCAGCTATAAAAATTGTCGATGGAATAGTTCAATACGATGAATGTGAATAATTTTTAATAGCAGATACTTGGGAGCAGCCGAAACAGCTTGGTGAATCTTTAAATTTGAATTTCATGGTAAAAGTCATGATCACTCGACTCCCTATTCATTTACCAAATGAAAAAAAGTGTTAATTTTATTGACGCAGAAAACATTGATGGGTTACAAGCAGCTTTGAATAAAAACCAATGTCAATGGATTATTTTGAATTGAATAAACGAGACTCTAAAGCAAGAGAATATTTTTATGGTGAAATACCAGCAAAATTCACTTGGGGCGAAAAGGCATCCCCAAATAAATTTCAATGGAATACACGTAATGTTAATAAGCTCGGCAGAATGTATACTGTAAGCCCAACAAATCTAGAGCTTTTTCACATTCGAATCCTTCTAAATCATGTTAAAGGTGCAACATGTTTTGATGAACTTTAAACTGTCGATGAAAAAATTTACCAGAGATTCACTGAAGCTTGCTTAGAATTAAGTTTAGTTGAAGCCGATAAAAAATAGTATCGAGTTCTTGCTGAAGCTAGAGTTTCATTGTTACCGGATCAAATGTGTTCATTGTTTATCGTATTTTTAATTCAATGCCAACAATTAACTCCCCAAGATCTTTGGGAAGAGTTTAAAGAAGATATGGCGGAAGACTTTGCTATTTCAATGCCCATGGAGACTGTAATCCAAAAAGCTTATCGAGAAATTGTCAGGTTATTAGAAAATGAAGAGAAAACAATAGCCGATTTCCAATAATGAATCAAAATATTAATTTTGACGAAGAATATGATCGTTATGACCTTTCCATTGACCAAGCTATCGGTGAAGAAATGTATGCCACCATGAATGAAAAAAAAGGAAATTGTCGATAAAGTTTTGAATGCAAGTGAAAATTTATCAATCAAATTTAGCGACCTTTGGAAACAGTTTGAACATTTTAAATTAAATCAAAACATGCGGGCCGATCCAGAGGAAACCGATTTCGCAAACTAATTGTTAGATATTGGTAAAGGTAAAATTAACGATGAAAATGACAATTTTGAAATTCCAACTGATTCTAGAAAACGATTTAATCGAAGAAATTGACGGTAATTTAATTTGACAAAATCGCTTTAATGATGTTTCAAATTCAGATATTCTTTCGGCAAAAAATGCACATGTTGATTAATTAAATAATGAAGTCACTTCAATGTTACTCGCAGAAGGTGAAAAAAATTAAAGTCACTCGACAATAGAAGGTGAAGCTTTGCAAAAAACTTTAACTAAGAAATATATAAATAATATAAATCCTCCTTCTTTACCACCAGATGACATGAACTTTGTTGAGAAAAAATACGGTCATCACGCTTATTCGAAATCTAGTCAAGTGGAAGGATTATGCAACGGGACAAGACAAAAATACACTGCAATACAAAATTTTAACTGGCAATTAAAAGGGTGATATTGTTATGATCCATCGAATTCTTTTTTATAATAAAAAAAACTAGCCCTTCATATTGGCTCAAAGACAATTCCCAGCAAAAAAAGCTTTTGCCATGACCATCAATAAAAATAAGTGTCAAACATTTAAAATAGTTGGTATTGATGTAAGGAAATATGTATTTTATACCGGACAAATGTATGTTGCATGCTCACGAGTAAAGCGTTGGAGTACATTGAAAGTTTGTTTCGGACAAAAGTGATTGGATTAAAAAGTTAAAAATTTTGTGGACAAAGAAATAATTAATCAGAAAATAAAACAACGTAAAAGATCTGTTAGCACATTTTATAAAATATGTGGCAAAGTATTAAAATTATTATTTAATTAACTGCCTAATGGACTAACTCTTCGAGAATATTTTTAACCACCTTTATGGTGGACCCGTTGCAGGATATGCTGCATTTTAGATAAGGTTGAGAGCTGGAGGAAGTAAGTCGTTTATTTTTATTTTCTGTTTTTATTTCTGATTTGACCAAACAGCAAGCAGAATCGTTATTCACCACATTATCCATTCATTCAATTTTATAAGAAGCAGCTATTATAATGAACAATAAGCTTCTTTTCAAGTTTTATCAGGCTATTTTTTCTTTTTAGAACATTCTTTTCACTGTTTCTCTTTTATTGCAAATACAGAAATATGCTTCTTCATCTCATAAATAGGGAAGTTGTTGAAGTTCATCCGGCTTTGTTGGAGACGAAACCTTTTCACCATCACCTGTTTTAGTCATTTTTTTTAGCAGTAAAATCAATAAAAATCATTATGATAGATACCATAAGGTTTTAAAAATATAAAAAATTTTGGCCACATTACTAATGCAAAGCTAAAGTTAGAGTACTAAAAAAATATCTTATCAAAAATAAAAGCAACTGTTAAATAAAATAAAGAAAATTTTTTCGTTTAATATGCCAAGAAGAAGCCAACAGAAGAATAATAGTTTTACTTTCTCTTTCCTTTTATATGAACAACGAGTCCATCACTTAAAATTTGAAAAATCGAAATATATGTACGAGCAATAAAAGTAAGCGGGAATAAGAAAACGCAAAAAATAGAAAACCAAAAAAATAAACACCAGGCAAAGTGATTGAACCATCTTTTCAAGAAAAATAAACTTTTGGTCAACCATAAAACCATTGATAAAAAATCCTTTAAATTTTTGTGTATGAACCGCAAATGTCTTTTCATCAAAACCGCAAGTGTCGCGAAATCACCGCAAATGTCGCACCGCAAATGGCGAACCGCATGTGTCGCACCGCAAGTGTCGGATATTAATGGTCACCGCAAGTGTCGTACCGCAAATGTCGCACCGCAAGTGTCGACCGCATGTGTCGCACCGCAAGTGTCGTAACCGCAAGTGTCGGAGAACCGGTTTCTTTCCTATGGGAGCAAAAAAGCAATAGAAATAGAAGTTAAAAAAAAATTGAGGGAGTTAAAAAATGCATAAAGGAGAGAAGAAGAAGAAAAAACTTGACAATGTCGATGAATAATTTATTGTCTTAGCAATTTTTTGTTGTTTTGTTTCTTTGGGTGTATCGGGAAAATAAAAAACATGAACCGAGAAGAAAAAAAGAAAAATGAGAGAGATAAAGAAAGATAACAACGACAACAACAAAGGTCCATTATAATGATTGCCGCGCATTAATCCTCAAAAAAAGGATGGGAGGCTTTAAAGGATCAGTTTTGGTTTATTTTTTTCGTGAGAAGAGAGGATGAAAAATGAGAAAAGCATGGGTTTAAAAATAGACACACTTTGGTTTGGGATTAATTTAATGTTTTTAGAGATAAACAAAATAGATAAAAAAAAAGTTTCGGTTTGGTTGTTTAAAAAAATGGAGACTAAATTTGCGAAGAAAATCTAAATTCTATAATAAAAAATAATAAAAGCAATTTTAGATTGTCTAATTTTTTTGATAAGGGTATCAAAATATTGTGTTGAAACTAAAATGTAAAAATAAAAATTAAAAGTTATTTTTAAATTAAAATTAAATTTAAAAAAGTTAAGTACAATTTTTTGCAGAAAAAAAACGCTTAGAAAGTTTTACATTTTAATTTACAAACTTCCAAAAAAAGTAGCAGTATTTTAAGAAAAAGCAAAAAAGCCAAAAGTTAAAAGTTGTCTTATAATTGGATTTTTACATTCCAGACGGACTTTATTTTCAGGAATGCCCAGTTTTTTCTTTTTTTTTCGCTTCACTAATCGCCTTTTATTTAACCCTTTGGTTTTAGTTTTTTAGCTTTTTCATCCTTATTTAGAAATTTAAAATGAAAAAAATTAAGAAGTAAACGGAAAAATAAAATAAAAATAAAAAATGTGGCTTTTCTTTACTTTTTTTTATATTTTGGCTTTAAACTATCAAACAAATTCTTTTTTTATTCATTGCATCCATCGTTGCCGTCGCTTACTTTTTACGTTTTACTTTTTTATTTTATTTTATCGTTGGTAGTTGGGCTTCTTCTGGTTCAATGGTTGAAAATAGTAGTCTTTTTTAGCTTTCTTTTTTTTATTTAAAAAAATGGATAAACTCCTACTTTTAAAGGGGGAAGGGAAACCATTGGAATGCATAGAAATAAAATAAAATATAATTGGGTTGGTTGTGCTTACTTTTTGGCTGGTAGTAAATAGTTTTGTTATAGTTTAAAATGTATTCACGGAGACGCCCTTCTCTAAACTTTAGATAGCCAGGATTAATGCCTTGACACAGGAGAAACTCCAATTTCCTTAGATGTAATGTTAAAATATTAAAAAAATTAGTCATTCGAGACCGAAACAACTTCTTGTAGGTCTTGAGACGATAATAAAAATATGTTTTAAAAACCAAAAGGTTTAATAAAAATGAATAATTGATTGAGCTAATTTTTAATTCCTTGAGAAAAAGAAATTTGATGTACATAAAAAACCACTCAGAAAAAAGTACGCGATAATTTTGTGTTAGCACTTTTTAATAATGAATAATTCCTTAAAAGCATGCTTATGATCTTGTTAAAAAATTTAAAGTTAAAAGAAGGAAAAAAGTTGGGTTTATATGTTTTAAATTTTAAATACGCTTGTCTTTGAAATAATGGAGAGAAAAAAACTTTTGTGATAAAAATGTATTTTTAACACAAGTTCGTAAAATCTTATCTCTTCTCATTGAGTTTCTACCCATTCAAGTTTGAGCATTTAAAACAAAATTAAATATGCTATAAAAAAAAACCCACGAATGCATAACTAATATACAAACATACTCCTTTTTTTCTGCACAAAAATTTGTCATTAAAAAATGACAAATTATTTTTTGTGTTTTTGCAATAAAAGTATATGTGCGTAAAAAAACATAAATAAATGGAGTGGAGGCGGAAAAAAATACACAAACATATGTCCTTAAAATATCCTCTCTCTCTTTATTAAAAACAACGAATAATTATTGGGAGATGCCAAAAAAAATAAAAAATGACAGAAAAGGGAAGAAGAAGAAAAAAAAGTAAACAAAAAAAGACATTCATTTTTAATAAAAAATAATAGAAAAAAATAAGAAAGAAAACTTTTTTTTTGATGATGACGGATAACAATGGATATCCATAAATAATAATATCCAATATTCCATGAACCAAAGGTAATCCAATCCAAAATCCAAAAGAAAAAAACACGCCAACATTTTCATAAAAAAATTGAAGGAAAAAAAGTTGAGCACTTTTTTTACTTTTTACTTTTTACTTTTTTTATTTTCTTCTGTTAACTTTACTCTCTTTTCTTTATATTTTTCAATTTTTTTGCATTAAAAAAAATAAGAATAAAATCCAATACATACCAAAGAAAAAAAGAAGGAAGATAAAAAAAGTCTTTCTCGGCATTCGTCGTCTTCCATTTTTTGCTTTAACTCCTTATTTATTTATTTTACTTTATTTTGATCGTACATACTTGTGCGTGTGTTTGTGTGTGAGTGCGTTTATATATATGCATATATGTATGTTAGGTAGTAGTTCATATAAGCGGTCGACGCGTCAAATACTTAAACATTGAAAAGAGAGAAAGCCTCTATTTTTTTAACAATAAAAAAAACCGTAGTCAGCCGTCGTCTTTGCCGCCCGTGCATGCGTGTATTTCTGCCTTCAATTGCTGCTTGTTGTTGTTCATTGACAACCAAACATGGAGGGCATTTTTTTTTGGCGTCAAAAAAACATTGCTTCAATGGCATCGAAAAAAAGGAGCGAAGTAGAGAAAATGAAAAAATATTTGCTATTCGTTTTTTTTGTTGTTGTTGGCACTAAAGCTTTTTCTTTCTTCATTTTTTTTTCTGTTTGAGCCTGTCTAACTTTTTTCTTTCTACCGACTTCACAGACGCAGACGGAGAGGAGAGATTCTGGCCGTTATGGAATGCAACAAATAACACACACGGGAGACGACGACGGGAGACAAAAAACATTTTTAGGATTTTTATTCCTTTTTATTTTTTGCTCGAAGTTGAGAGAAGAGAATTATTGGGTGAAAAAAAGGGGGTTGTTTCTTCCTCTTTCCTTTTATATGCAATGAATAGAAGAAAAAAAGCTTTATATGGAAAAAATAAATAAAATTGACAGAAGCCAGATGTGGCCTTAGTTTTGCCGTAGAAGTTGTTGTTGTCGTTGTCGTCGTCGATGTCCTTAAAAAATAATGTTAGAAGTTGAAAAAAAAATGAAAAAATAAAGCCTTACTTTTTTTTCTCATTTTGTTTTGTTAGTTTTTTAGTTTATTTTTCAACGATAAAAATAAAAAGTAAAATAACAAATAATGGAAGGGCATAAAAAAAAAATAAAAAAAGAGGCAATTGAAAGAGGTTGAAGTCGTTGTTGACAGACAGTTAAAGGGAGTGTCTCAGCAAACAGAGATTTTCCTTACAGCGGGTGTTCCTAGCCCGAAAGTTTTTCACTTTCTCCAAAGCTTACAAAGTGCTACAAATTTTTTGAATTTTTTAGGAAAAAAAACGGTGCGACGTCACTTGCTATAATCCTAAACAGCACTTACTATAATCGAGTGAAAATTTTCACTCGATTGGCGAGATGATTTTGAACGCCAACTATCGAAATTCAAAAATTTTTATGCTTTGATTATAAAACTCCTTTTGCATAATTATTTTATTTAAAAAGGCCGAATTTTAAAGCATTTATAAGTCAATATCTGTAAGAATCGAGCAAAAACGCAAAATTACGGACATGTCAAAATATCTTTACACACAAGATTGTGCCAAAAGTTCTATAAGCAGAATAAAATTCTCCATAAAATTTTAAATTTTTCGAGCTAAAAAAATAAATCTCCGTAATTGACAAAAAAAAAGTTTTCCATTAACGAAAATTAGAAAAAAAATAAAAAAAAATTTTGTAACGTATTATGCAAATTTTCACTGAAGGAAAACATTTTTTTTGTCAATTACGGAGATTTATTTTTTTAGCTCAAAATTCTTAAAATTGGATGGAGAATTTTATTCTGCTTATAAAACTTTTGGCACGATCTTGTGTGAATTTCAGTGTCCGCCGGTTTCTCGATTCTTACAGATATTGAGTTTTATATTATATTTTTGCTTTCTAAGCTGTTAATGGTTATCATTACAAAAAGCTTTTTTAATTTATTTATATATAACTTTTCGATTTTCAAAAGTAAACACTGTACAAAGTAAAGAATTTTATTTTTGTTCGTAAATTTAAACTTGAGGTTCTTGATATTGGTTTTCTTGAAATACTAAGTTGAATAAAGGCCCAACGAAGCGCTTCAATTTATGTCGACGATACTCATCCACATGGGTGCAAAGGTCCACTGAATCAAAAAGAATATGTTGGATTGCGGGCTTGATTGTAAAATGAGAAAAATTGTTTTGGAAGGAGGTAAACCTTTAGATGCTCATAATAATATATTCAAAGAGTACTGCATACAAAACGTTGACGTACTTTTTCCTCATTACTCAATCGTTCGACAACCTCTTAAGAGGCATTATGATAAAATCACTTCCATAATCAAAACCGGGCGCTGTTAATGAAGCGCATAAAAAATTACTTCAAGGCTGTAATTGGCTGTTTTCTCAAGAAAAACGTTACAAGGCTTTTTCTTCAAATTTAGCATTAAAGGCAGTTGCAAATGCAAAGGTGTTAGAATGTAGTTGATGTACTTACAGTAAAAGTTCAACGGGGTTTAGTCAAAACTTTTATATTACTGGACATAATGAAAATAAAAATGAGTTAGCATAGCTCTTACTTACTGTATCATATCCCTTCTCTGAATACTATCTGCAATTTGGATCTTGTGCCCTAACTTGATCCCATGCTATCTCTGGATCCTATCCTCTTTTTTTTAAGCTAACAGATCCTTCATTTGATTTTGGTCCTTGGATCCTTCTATTCATATTAGCTCAATGGATCCTTGTCCAGCTATTATCTCCATCGATCATTGCCCTGATATTAGCTCCCTAATGCTTCCTCTAAAGAAAACCGCCACTTATTACCATTTCATTTCCATGAAATGAGAATGAAAAAATCCTTTTCTGCGTTTTCATTCTTTTTTCCTTCCTTTTGCTTGATAGAAAATTTGCAATGAAGCAAAGACGCACTAACAACATAAATTACTAGAAAGGATTTGCAAACAATTTCAAAACAAATATAAATTTCAAACAATTGCCAAAAATGTAAAATTAGCATATAAAAATATGGTGATATTGAAAGGTAATAAAAATTATTTAACAGTTCATTGATAAATCAAATTACTGTAAAAAAATAATTCACTCGATTTTTTAAAATTAAAAAAAATTTCACTCCTTCGGTTTTAAAAACATTTCGCCAATCGAGTGAAAATTTTCACTCGATTATAGCAAGTGCTGTTTTAAATTATAGCAAGTGATGTTTACCCAAAAAAACGATTGACCAAATTGCTTCAAACCTTGTTTTCTTTTAATAAAAAGCTTTTGTAAAATAAAATAAAAAAACGTCGGAGCCAAACATCTATCTCCACAAATTTTATAAACAATTAAATTTAAAAAACTTAAATAATTTAAAAATCGAAACAAAAAAGTGATGCAAGATTATTAAATCTTGAACAAAAAAATATAAATAATGACTTTAATATAATATTTGCTAACTGCAAGTTTTTTGTTTCAGACTCAAAGTTCGAGACCTTTTACATGCAGTTGGAAAAAAATGTGGCATTGATCCCTTTGTTATCGATAATTTGGATTTGGAAAATGTTGTTGAGCGAACAATTGCTATGAATGCAAGCCATTATCTAAAAAATACTAAAAATTCCAAAAAAAATGATTTTAGGAAGGAAAAGAGCCTCCACCAGATACAAATGAAGAATCCCTCCCTCCAAAAGAGCCAGAACCTGATACACCTGTTTCAAGAACCACGACATATCGAAAAGATGAAAATGATAATAATTCTACTAAACCTCCAAGTGAAGCATGTCCTTTGCTTTATGAGCCTTCAGTTAAATCAAAGTAAGTTTTTCTAAATTATTTTTTTTCGAAACATGGTTCATTCTCGCAATTTCCTTGAAGCGAAAAAAACAATTTTACCACGAAAAAATTAGAAATCTTTAACTTTTTAGATTCTCAATAGCTACCGCAGATTTAATTATACAAAATCCAACTTTTGAAACTCTATCACAAAATTCTTCTGCTTTTGCTGTAAATATGGTTCCGGTAAAAATTTACATATTTATTTTTTTTTTTTGAATAACTTTTCTTTTAGTTTTTAAATGAGCGAGAAATAGTTGCGATTGATATGGATTTCCCGGATATTGAAGAGCCAGTTTTAACTTTCGAAAATCGTTTAGTTTTAACTCAAACTGACCCGATTGAAGTTCCACGACCTCCGGGAATAGCGTTGCCAGAAGATTTATCTCCTGGCGCTCCTATTATGGTTTTCGAGGATTCTGAAGCCTGTCGACAAGAACGTCGACGATCTACTTTAACTCGAACTCCAAGTCCTGATATGGGTAATTTTACCAAAAAAAATTTCCTAAAATATTAAATAAATTCGTTTCAGAACCAAAAAAGTTTAAAGAGAAAAAAGAAAAATATGGTCGCGACCCTCGAAAATTATATGAAACTTATCAAGAAGAATGGGGGCGACTTGAAAGATTATCAGATAAACGATTAGGTCCTCGACGAAAATCCGTATTAGTTAGTCCCTCAACATCACCCCAACATGGAGGAACAAGTGGTGAATATACAGGAAGTTCAACAAATAATTTAAGCGATGTTGACCCAGCTGAAGATAATTATCTTAAACCTTAATTTTTTATTTTTGTTTTTTAATTTTGAAGATTTTTTTTGTTAATTTAAAAAATTTTGTTTAGAAATTTTAACTTTTTTAGAATTTTGAATAATAAAAATTGGTAAAAAAATAGTAGGATTTGTTTTCGAAGATAACAAAGTTTATTGAATTTTTATTTTAAATTTGAAAGTAAAATGTCTAAAAAAATGTTTGGCAAAAAAGGAAAAGATTTTGCTCGAAAAAAAGATTTTGCTAAAAAGAACCTTAATAAATGGCACATTATTGATTAAGTTTAAAACTAGGGCCATCCTTGTTTTTAAGGGTTTTACAATTGCCCCTAAAAGCCTAATCGAGATCAACATTCACAGAATATCATTCAATTTTTTAATTGAGGTTGTGTTGCCTTTTTCTTCGTTATTTTAAAAAAACACAACCTTCGTTATTGTCTTTTTTTCTTTGCAAAAAAAGTTTCTATTCACAAGTTCTTTTAAAAATAAGTTTTTTTGGCTAATTTTTATCCTCAAAACTTTTTATTAATTATTTATTCCAATTGCAAAAATTATTTATACTAACATGGAAGGAAAGAATCAAAACTCTGACAAATTCGAAGATGAGGGAAATGACGAGGATGATAAACTTTGGTGTTTTTGCGGCCAACCAACTTTTGGTGAAATGATTGCTTGTGAAAATGAAAATTGTGCATCCAAATGGTTTCATTATAATTGCGTTGGAATCCTTAAAGCCCCACCAGGAGTATGGTATTGTCCAGATTGTTTACAAATTCCTGGATTAAAAAAATAAACAAATTCGGCGATCAATTATTTTTTTATAATTTATTTGTATTTAATTTCTATTTAATTTTTACTGTCAAATAAAGATTTGATTATGAATTTCTTTTAAGTTTTCTATACTACTTTTAAATTTGAGAAATTACTTCAGCGCTTGATTAATTTTTATTTAGTTTGAAAATTAGCATCAAAAGAATTTTTGTGTCCCAAGGAAGTAGAATTCAAACCTATTTTTCAGAAAATTTCATTAATGTCTTTGTTTTTTTTTATCATGCTCTCTCATAGCAATCTAATATTTTTCTGGTTAATTAGTTTCACACTAAAATAATTAGAAATTAATTAATTAATCTGCCAATGAGATATGTCCAGAACTTATCACTTTTTTTTATTCTTGGTTGATCAAAAAATAGCCACCACAATCGCCAACAAGGCTAATGAATATTTGGAACAAACTAAAAGATAAAAAAAGATGTCTTCATTTTCGCAATATTCATTTTTCAAATATATAAAGGTCAAACAATCTTAATTTAAAATTCCTTGACATTTTTTTCTTTTTGCACCGAAAAATATTTTGGTATAAATAGAGGAAACTTCAAGCTTCGAAGAGTTAATTTTACTTTTTTCTTTTATATTTTTATTAATTTAGAGAAGTAATATGTCTTCTTCAAAGTCTGTATTGATGTCATTTATTTGTTTGATGGCTTTAAGCAATTTAATAGTAGCTAAGCCATTTTCAATGATCAGTGCCATAGGAACTCCATATCTTGGATTGAATAGTTTTGATTTGCCAGAGGTAAGTAATTGTGATGAGGGAAAGGAAGATAACAAAACTTTACAAAAAAATAGCATTGTCTTTGCACTTTTTAAAAAATAATTTTTTTGAAACAATTTTTTTTTGCAAATCTTAAAAAACCTAATATTTCCATAATTATATGAAAATGAAAATCTTTGATGAAAAAAAAACAATTAACTAATTCCTGATAACTATAATAAATTTTTTTTGGTTTCAGATATTTCAACAACCTATGGTTAATAAACGAATATATGATCTTCCACAATTTGAAGAACCTGTAATTATGGTTAAAAAGCGACACACAGCTAATTCAATTTGGCGAATTTTACCTAGCATTGAAAAAAATAATGATAAACAATAATTAAAAAAAATAAATATACCTTTTTTTAATGGCGCTTGTTTGACATATTTTTGATAATTTAAATAAAGTCTGATAAAATATTCCCAAATTTAATTTCTAAAACAAAAATTTAAAAATAACAAAAAGACGAAAAATTTGTTTCAAAAGTAAACAGTTTTTGGTCTCCGATCTTTGAATGTCTGGGTTTGCCTTCTTTGACATCGCGATTTTTTTTTGCTCACGATGTTTAATGATAAGCGAATCATCACCGATTTCTTACGATTATCAAACAAACAATAAAATGCAAAAATAAAATTTTTTGAATCATCCAAATGTTCGTTTTTTGATTTTTCGTGTTTCATTGTTTGTTTTTTGAGACAAGTAAGCATATCTTTTTTTGACGTCATTTTTTTGCTTTTGCTTTGTGATTCATTTTATTAGGAAACACTAAACTCATTTAAAAGCTGAGTAAAAAAATAAGAAAATGTGTTAAAAAATTGTTATTTTTTTGTTTCTGTCTTGTGTTACTGCTGTGTTGCTAAAATTCGAAAAATAGTAAAAAAAAAAAGTCTTCAATAAATTGTGGATGGGAAGAATCGACTTTTCATAAATTTAAATTTTCTTTTTTGCTTTTTTTTCCTTGAAAAAATCAAATTTCTATATATCAAAAGCAATTTTTATATATCTTTTTTAATTCAAAAAACCCCTGACAACGCAAAATATTATTTTTTTATCTCTCTGGTGCTAACACCCAAACAACAACTCTTCTTTTATTTTTTCCCCTTTCAATTTGTTGGTTCTTCCCTCTCTTTTTTTTTCTTATTGATTTCCTCTCTTCTCTCTCTTTGTTTATTTTTTTTTTGTGAGAGTTGGTTTTTTGCCTTTCCATTTCGCATGCAACAACAACAAAAGCACAAACATTGAGAGAGACCTTGATTCAATAAAGAATAATAAAAAAGAAAGTTGTTCTGAAATGAAAATATTTGTCTCTCTCTCTTTCACTTACCTTAAATCCTTTTTACTCAACTTGACTTTCTTTTTTCTCTTTTTTTTACAAAAGCGTTCCACAAAAAAAAAAAATAATTTCAACCGTTAACGCCCAAACTTTTTATTGTTCGTTGCTACCTTTGAATCTTTGCGTGTGATTTGATTTTTTTCCGTCCTTAAATTTTCTTTCCTCAAAATATTTTTTCGTGGTGCGATGATTCATTTTTGTTTGCTTTCATTATTTTTTTTCTTTGAAGGGTTTTTCTTTTTGGTTGCTTAAATAATCACCGTTTTTTTCTTTGATATTTATTTCTTCCCCACATTTTTCCTTCTTTCCTCCTTCCTCCCTATCATAGAAAGAAAAAACGTGGAAATATTTTATTTTTGTGTTTTTTCTATAAAAGATTTTTTTTCTCAAACATAAATTTAATAACAAAGATAAAAGTCGGGTGGTTTTTTTTCTTTTTGGACAAAGGCATTTTTTTCTCTTCGTTTTTTTGCTATTGTTTAGATGAAAAAAACCTTCCCTATAAGCCTTTTAAAAATTTTTGTGCGCTTTTTTGACGAGTTTCTTTTATGTATTTGGATTTGATATTAATTTTTTCAGTCTAAAACTTTTACATTTACCTTTTAATATTTATTTTTTAAAAAGACCTTGGTTTATAATTGTTTCCAATTATACCCTTAAAAAAATAAAATAAAAAGAAACATTCTTTTTTTTCACGTTTTTTTATCTGCATGTCTAACATATAATTAACACACATTTTTTTAAACATTTTTTACTTTCAAATAAAAAAAACTCCACCTGCGCATACAACATTTTTTTTCTTTCTTTGAGTTGTGACTTTAATGGGATACGCTTTTTCTCTAACCTCTAATAAGTTTTACCGAAAGCTTGAGGCGGGTTTTTTTATTATTTTTAACTTGCTTTCTCAAATAAAAGATTTTTCGAAATTGGTAAGTTACTTTTCTTTACGTCTATTTTTATAGCAGGAAAATACCGTGAAAATTTCGAAACAAAACTTATTATTTTTCATTTTTTAAATAGGCGCTGCTTAATTTACCAAACTTTAGCTTTAAAAAAGGGGGAAATAATTTGTCATAAAAGTAAAATAAAGGGTAAATGTGATTTCCATGCTTTTCAAAAAATATATTTTTATAACCGAAAAAGCATAATTTTATTTGGTCTCATTTCGTCATTTTATGGGATATTACGAAATTTACTTGAATTTTTAGTATTACTTTTTCCATTTAGATGCACTTTTACTTGTGACTTAAAAGCCACTAAAAAAGCCCTTTGTTTGTTGACTCTGCAATATTAAAAAAATAATTTTACGGCTTTAAGTAATTTAGAAAATTATATGGAGTTGAATAGACAAATCTTTTATTACCAAAAAATCCCTTTATTTGAATATGAAAAAATTAAATTTGTGAACTTTGATCTAATTTTTAAAGCCTTTTTTCTAATTTCAACATTCCTTTCTCTTGAACAATTATATATTTTTTCTTATTAAAAAATGTTTTTTCCTTTTTCATAAGCCTTTGCAAAAAAAAAAACGAACGAAATGCAGCGGAAAACAGAACGAGAAAAAAAAGCGTTCTTATATTTTGTCGTCTCATTTCATTGCTAGCTCATGACTAAAAAATTTAAGAAAAAAAACACGTTGAAAAAATGAAAAGCAAATGTATTTTAGATTATTTTTGTGTTTATTTTGGTTTTGTAACAAATCGAGTGGTATTGTTTTGCATTTTTATGAAAGCTTCAAAAATATTTTTTTCTTAGCTTTTTTTGTAACGTGTATTTGCTGTATAATTTTCCTGTTCCAATACTTTTTTTAAATTTGTTTTAAAAAAATTTTAGTTTTGTTTTACTTAATTTAATCCAAAAAAAATAAAAATGGCACTTACCATTGGAGATTGTCCCAGACTTTGCTGCTCTGTCATTATTCCAGTAAGTTTGCTTTTCCATTTCCTACAAAAATCGATGTTTCTTAAACCCCAAAATTATTGTTATTTTTTTTAGCCCGTTGGTGTATTCTTTCAAACTGGATGTGATATTCATTTGGCCATTTGCATTATATTAACTCTTTTGGGATATGTTCCTGGGTAGGAATAAATTAAATTTATTTAGAAAATATAAATAAAAAAACTGTTTTTAGTTTGATTTATGCTTGCTACGTTATCCTTGCATATTAAAAATTATACTACAAAATAACGAAGTCTATTTTTAATTTTTTCTTTTTGCATTGACAAAACTTTTTTTTGTGGTTATTTCTTTAACTGTTATTAAATTTTATGGAATAAAACTTAAAGTTGATTATTTTTTACTGATCTTTCCTATGTGAATAAAAACAATTGTTTGAAAGAAAAAACATAAAAAGGAAAAATTATAAGCTAAAATTTAAATACCTATTTATTTTTCTTTCTCAGTAAGCTATCAACATTTTTTTCTTGCACAGTGACTTCAAAATCTTTCACATTAAAAATATCCACTTTTTGGTTTTTTGATTCCAAATTAACCATTTTTCTTAATTTTTGGGTATTTTTTTACTCAAAGTAAAACTTTTATTTTAAAGAGTTTTTTATTAAAGGAATTTAAAAAGTCAAAAGAAAAAGTTAAAGATTTTACATAAATTGATTTTGTTTTATTTTTCAATTGATTCTGAACTTCTGCTGCTACTGCTGCTGATTTTATCAATTTCTGCAAACCATTCTTCCAAAGGTAATTCATCAAGGGGGTCAGAATCAACAATGGTGGAATTACTATTTTCAGCAACTGAATCCATGGAACATTCATCATTTTTACCCCAACCATCATCATCTTCTTTAAAAACTTCATTTAACAAAGTTGAAGGTTTCAAACAATAATATTTGAGAGTTTCCAATCCAAATTTAAAAATATCGTCGGCACCGGGACAAAACTTTTCTGCTTCTTTTTTAACAAAATATTTAACTAATTTTTGAAGCTTTTGATCGATGTTTTTCTTTCCAAATTCAATAATTTTTATTGAAGTATTTTTAATTGATGGCCAAATTTGAGTTTTAATTAATTTTACTACATTTTCAATTATCGGTGAAGTAGCTTCTTCGACGGCTTTGGAAATTCCTTCTTCCATACTTTTTGTTGCTTCACTTAAAGCTCCACCAAGATTTTCTCCAACTTGATCGGTCAAACCAGCCATAGCTTTTTGTGCTGCAGATTTTAATGGATCAAAAGCTTCAGCAACTTTTTCAGTTAAATGATTTTTAACTTTTTGCATTTCTCGATCAACATTTTTCTTTACTTCTTCCAAACTTTTTGTTACTTCTGCAAATGGATCTACTTCGGGAATCACAGGTGGTGGCGGTGGTGGTGGAATTACAACTGGAGGAGGTGGTGGAGGAGCAGGAGGATCAGGAATTTCCACAGGAATTACTTTGGGAGGACTCCAACCCCATCCATTTATTAAACATGGAAAAAGTGCAAACAAAAACCCAATAAAAAATAATTTCATTTCGTGAAACTCTGCCTTCTGCAGATTCGAATTATTTTTTCCCTGTATTTATACATACATTTAAAAAATTCTTAGCATTTTTTCCTTCTCATTTAACCTTTTGTTAATGCAGAATTTAGTCAGAAGTCAGGAAACAATGATTTTGATTTTACATTTGGCTTCAAGCAATCACCTTTCGAAAAAACTGTAAACGAACAAACTTTCAAATATTTTTCAAATATTAAACGTGATTTTTTAAATAATTTTTTTGTATGCAAACATTAAAGGTTTACAGTAATTTTATTTTAACAGAAAAAAATTCATTGGAAAAAAACCAGACGAGCTTCAAAATTTGCGCAGAATATTTGTCGTCTTTATTTTTTACTATTTTTGCAGCTTTAAAAACTCCCATATTTTTAATTTTGGATTTTCTCATATTTATTCATTTCATAATTAATAGGTTAAAGTGATTTTCTGATAAGTTTCAAAGAATTTTTATGTTTGTCTTTTTCAAAATTGTTTTTTAAGGAAGCAACTTTTTAAATTTTGTTTTGATCAATTTTTCTTACTTATCTGTTTTATAGGTTTATTTGCTTGTAAAAAGAGTTTGTAAAATAAAAGCAATTATATTTATTAGTTTAATAAAAAAACAGTAATTAGAGTTGAAAAGCAAATTTATTTATTTACAAATCCAAAGGCAATGGAAGTTTATTTTTAAGTCCATCCTTGACTTTATTAGCTTCAGCGGTGGCTTTGTCTTGAACGCCATGAATCAAATCATTGGTTTTATTTTTAGCCGCATCTTCGAGATTTTCGATTTTATCAGAGAACCCGCCATTTTTAGCCATATGATCAAGCAATTCTTGAATATTCTTTTTTCCATGAATAACATCAAGAATTCCAGCTACATCAACACCAAGAAATTCTGCCACATCTTTTGCGACATCAGTATAAGCTTTGAGGCCGGGGCACATATTGTGGGTTTTGGTGTAAATTCCCCAAGTGAGTTTTCGAACTTTTTTGTTAAAAATAATTTTTTTAATTTTTTTCAAATATTTTTTAACCATTTTTTTCGCATAATTTAAAGCCTTTTCTTTCATTTCTTCAATGAGTTTAGTCGCGCCTTCTTTGGCAAAGGTTTCAATTTCGCTGGTAACATTTTTAATATTTTCTTCCACAGTTGTTTTGGCTTCATTCACGACTCCCATGGCTGTAGCTTTCACTTCATCAACCACGTCCGTGACACTATCCTTCACTTCGCTAAGGGCTTGATTGACTTTTTCAGTGGCTTGATTTTCCATTTCTTTAATAACTAAATCCACATTTCTTTGAATTTCTTTAAAAACTTTATTCACTTCCGTTTGAGGATCAAAAGCGGCTTTCACTGATCCAAGGAACAAAACAATAGCAACAAAGCAAACAGAAAATTTCATTTTTTGTAGCTGCGACGGCAGGAAATGTGAAGAAAATAAATTTTAAATTTTTATTTATATAATTTTTGCAACACCTTTGTTGTTGCATTCCTCAAATTTTGTAGTTTATTTTTTGACATTTCAGCTTCAAGCCGTTTGAATTTTGTAATTATCACGAATTCAATCATAAAATTATTTCGTGCAAAAAAATCCAAATTTTCTTATTTAAATTTTGAATCATTCAAAAATTTAATTGCTTCTTGTTGATTTTGGATTGACATCACTGCCAAAGTGTCGATCATCAGACCTTTCTATCCCACTTTTTATTTTTAAAATAATGCAAATTTTTTTATTAGCCTAGAGCGGAAATCTTCCAAAGCCTTGAGCTCGAATTTATATAAAAACATGAAAGGTTGCAAAAAACTTTACTTAAAAATATTTTAAAATGTTTTAGATTCAAACCAATTCTGAAAATAATATTTACTTTCTAAAATTGGGTAATATTTTAGTTACCATTTTTTTCAACATTTTCTTACTTTTCAACTCTTTTTTTTCTGCGCAAATAAATTTTGTAATCACTACTGTATTTTTTTCTTGTTTTTTGGATTAAAAATATTTATTAGTAAAAATGATGCAAAAATTTTTCAAAAAAGCAATTTACAATATTACAACAAAAAAATTATTAAAAGTTATTCATCTTCGTCTTCGCCGTCATCCTCTTCACTTGAAGAAGTAAACCAATCAAGAGGGAGTCCTTCAAATGGATCATAGGTGAAAGGAATATCAGTGGAATTGTCGTTGCTATCATCCGAATCCATCGAAGTACAATTTCCCCATCCGCTATTTTCATCAAAAATCATATTGAGCAATGAAGATGGTTTCAAACAATAATAATCAAGAACAGCACTATCAAATTCAATAATATCATCGCTGCCTGGACAAAATTTGGTGGCTTCGTGCTGGAAGAATCCAATAAATTTCCAAATTTTTTCATCAATGTTTTCTTTTCCAAATTTAATTGCATCTTCGAAAAACTTTTTTAAAGTTGGTTTTAAATTAGTTTTGACCCAAATTTTTGCTTCATCAAAACTTGCTTCAGTTAAGTTTTTTGCGTCATCAAAAGTGGTTTTCAAAGATTCAATGGCATTTTGAATGGGTTCGCGAAGAGCTTTTTCAGTTTCTTTTTTCATATCTTCCACAGATTTTTCTGCAAATTCCTTAACTTTGGCTAATTCATTTTTTACTGTGGCTTGAGCGGAATCTTTAATTCCATAAATAATTCCTTCAAATTCATTTTTAATTTTATTCAAATGTTCATCCACCGGACCCGTGATTACAGTTAAATCAAATCCAGGAACTTGACACTGGGAAAATTGACACAAAGATGACAAAATAAAAAAGCAGCCAATAACAACAAGTTTGGAGCAAATCATTTTTTTTAGAACAAAAAGTAAAAAATGTAACTTCAAGGAAGAAAATTTCTTCCATTTATATGGTTTGGCTTCAAAATTTTTGTGACCTTTGATGATTAATAAAAACATTGGATGAGGTTTGTTAAAATTGAAAAAAAAGAACCAAGCAAAATTCTTCAAATATTTTTTCTTTGGAAAATAAAACTAAAAATGCACAAAAAAAATTATTGCCATCCATCCAAAAAAGAGGTTAGCAAATTTACTAAATTCACTTTTTTGTTTAATGTTAAAGAAATGGGAAGTTTTAGCTTAGTCTCCCCGGTCATTCAATCCGCTAAATCTTGAACTTGAGTTTTATATTTAATTTATTTTTTCTAAAAACAAAGAAAAACACATAGTACAAGTAAAGAGACAGGAGTAGTAAAACATAAAACTTTTTTTTGCTTAATTCCATAAAAAATTTAACATAACAAAAAAAAGATAAATAGCTTTTAATCAAAAAAGCGATACGTCGATGAAAAAGAAAAAAAGAAAAAATGGTGTCGCAAGAAAAACATATAAACTTGAATTGAAGAAAAAACAACATAAACCCGTAAACTTTTTATATATATAAACAAAAAAATAATAATAATTGGAAAATTGAAATGTATGTTTTAGTTTAGAAAATATTAAAAGAGTTGTCCACCATCCGATTGATTTTGATCATGGGGATGCATTTGTTCCAATGGAGGCATATGTTCATGGCTCATTTGGTCATGGTCATTAAATGAGTCATTTACATCATCTTCAATTTGGGGAACCAGAATTTCGGGGTCACTTAGCTACAAATTAACAAATTAAAAAATATAAAACTTGAGATTTTCAAAAAAAAAGTTTTGCAAATAAAAAAACTAACTTCAAGTTCGCCACTTTCAACTAATAAATGGACTCGCTTGTGATAAGATTCATGTTGTTCCATACTTTTACGATCCACAAAACTTTTTAAACAAATTTCACAAAACATTGGTCGGTCCACTCGAGCAAGCGGATGTTCGAGATCAAGATGTTCAGAGCATTCACCTCGAGAAGAAAAATGTGATTTACACATGGGACATTCAAATTTTTCGAATGCAATAGTTCGAGCTTGAGCTAATATCGCTTTTAAATCCGAACCCGATGATTCAATCATTTTAATCATTTCACGAAAATGGGATAGCTTTTCTTCCAAGGAACCAGTTGGAAGAATATCGCCTCGACGAATTTTTTCTATCCATGATCTTGCATCATTTCCAAGCCCAAGTTTACGTTTTCTTGGTCGAGATGGAGGAGTAAACATTGGTTCACCCGTGGATCGAACGATTATAGCATCATGGGGAACTTCAGCCGGTGGGCGACGATTACTAAAAAAGAAGCACACGATGATAGTTTAAAAAATGATATATAAAAATTTAAAATTTAAAATATCTAACCTCGCAAAAGGTTTCCAAGCTTCATCAAGTTCTTCTTTCGTGGTGACGTGAGTTTTTAAATGCTTTTTAAGATTACCCTTAAGTCGACAAGTTTTACCACAATATGGGCATGCATGAGGCGTAAATCCAGAATGAACCGAACGATGTTCAAATAAATTTGATTTAAATCGAAAGGCTTTATTACATATTTCACATGTAAATGGTTTTTGATCCGTGTGAATTATTGCGTGTTGTTGCAAACCTAAAAATTATTGGTTTTAATAAACTTTTTCATGGCAGTCACAAACAAACCTTTGAATGAAACAAAAATTTTATTGCATATATTACATTGATGAACAGCTCGTGGGCCTCCAGTACTCATAGGTTGTTTATATTCCTCGCCAAATTGGAATACATTCTAGAAAAAATATTTAAGTATTAAAGTTTGGGAAAAGTATATATATAAAAAGTTTTTCTTACTTCCCCACTAAATTGATGATCGGATTCATTCATTTCTTCAAGTTCATCTTGCTCAAGACTCATATCATCGTCATCAGCATTACCAAAAAATTGCTGAGATATTTGTAATGCATCCATATCAGATAAATGAATATTAACCATGTAAAAAAGATATATCAAAGTTTTTTTAACTAAAAAAATGGGGATACAGTAATTAATAAATCTTGATGGAAGAATATCTCGTTATTCGAAAGCAACAAAAACATTTGGAATAGCTAAAGACTTTTAGTTAGAGTATTTTAAAGTAAAGAAAGATAAAATCTAAAGAAAAATAGAGGGGAAATAGCTAAAGAATGGATTAAAGTTACTGTATTGGAGCAAAGATGCAAATCTCAAAAAAATTGCTACCAAAAAAGTATGTTTGACGACAATCTTGATTAAAAGCAATAAGCCTATAGGTAGTTTATCATTTCGATAATCATCTAAACCCAAAATTGCAGTATTAACTAGTATCATGGCCAGTGGCAATAACAGTATATATACTTGCTCAAGAAACTTGCAAAATCAAAAATTTCTTCGTCGCAAATGCAGCTTTCTCGCCCAATTTCATCACAAAAGCAATTAGAAACTATTAAAATCATAAAAACAACAAAAAATGATCGAAAAATTTACTAAATTTCTAAGGAAACTTTTGCACTGCGATGTTTACAGTAAAATTTGCTTGCAAATACCGTAAAATCAGTAACATCTTGCTACGATTTAGCTAAAGATAGTCCTAAACTCACGTATTATAAACTTAAATGGAGTCATAAATGCTAATTCTAAAGAAATAATTAACTAAAACTACAGTTTCAACAAAATTACTAACTACCATATTTTTGAAATTTTTATCATTTCCCTCATTTTTTACGGTCAATTCTCAATCAAATTGGATGGTTTTTTCTTTAATTAGTTAAAATAAGCCATAACGAAGGGAATAAAAACAAACGCGGAGCAAAAGATTTATATAATAGATAATAAATTTATGGTAAATGGGTATATGGTAGTCCGACCGTAACGTGTTGGCTTCAATTGCAACAACTCCGCCGAGAAATCAATGATGAAGATTCAAAACATTTTGCCAATAAATAAAAAATATGGGTGCATGAAATAAATAAAAAAATATATATATGCTTTTTTTTATTAGCCTCTTAGAGACAGACGGATGATGCTATTAATGAAAGACGTCCTCTTTGTCTCGCTTCTTTACAAGTTTCCATTTTTTTAAATTGTTTTGATAGAAGCAACAGTTTTTACATTTTATAATTGACTCAGATTTAAAAAGCTAACTTTGAAAAAAAATGTTATGCAAGATTATAACTTTGCACTTTAACCTCAAAAAATCACAATGCCTTGTTGTTAAACCCGATTGAAAGGAATTTTAAAAATAAGAAGCAAAGATATGTGCAAAAAAAAGAGGGATCATCTTCAGCAACAAAAAAAAACAATTGAAACTCAAAAAAACTAATGTTGGCAATTTGCCAGAAAAAAGCTTCTTCATTCATATTTTATAAACTTTCAAACTCCAACTTTGCAACCATTTTTTATTCTTTCATCGAGCATTGTTAATTATTTTTATTGTTGCTTATTTATTACCTTCAATTTTTGCTATCAAAAAGTATGTAAAAAAGTTTCAAACAAGCAAAAAACCCCGTTTCAATCCTAACGCGATCTTTGTTTGCTGCCATTCAGCTTTGTTTTTGCTCGTTCGCTCGCTGCTCTTCTCTTTCTCTCACTTTTTTTCTTCTTCTCTGCTGCGCATTTTTTTCATTCCATCCATTTCTTTCATTAAAACATTGAAAGAACAAATATTTGCGATTTGTAACTTTTTTTTAGTTGAAGAGCTGTGTAATAATAATGCCATTTGATAGTCATTCTCAATTTTGTTATTTTTGTTAGAACAAGTTAGGATTAAAGGGTTTATTGATCTTGATTGTTTTTTTACCGCGATTTGTTTTATAATTTTTTGAGGATGTTGATTGATAGCCATGACTTTGATTTTGTTTTTCCCTTTCTTTTTTTTTCGTGATTTTTTTTACTGCTTTCTAACCCTCTCCAATTTACTCCTTTATATTCCAACCATTTTTAATCGAATCTTGCATGATGGTGATATTCGGGTTTCATTCGTGATCGTGTTTTTCTTACTTTTGATTGCCGTTTTCCAATATTCATCGATCCTTTCTTTCAGGTTTCAACTAATACAATGGCAGAATTTAAAGTTCCATCTTTGGCAGAAGATTCGCCTCATCAAATTCATCCAACTTATAGTGGTGATTTCATTTCTCCAAAACGTGAAGTTTTTGCTATCTTTGATATGGCTAAATGGTATCGATCTGAGGTATGTTATTAGCTGTTTTGTGTATTCCTTTATTTACTCCTTCCATTTTTAGGCTTACGAAAACTATATGAACTTTCTTCGACGTATCAATGCAGCAGTCAGAGGTGTTCAAACAAATGATAATCATGTTTCTGTTAGTGAAAGAGTCAAAGCTGTGATTTCATTGATTGATGAACTTGAAGTTGGTTATTATCATTATTTTCTTCTTGCTTATCATTTGTTTGGTTTTAGAGCTGGGTATCTGAATTTCCATTGGAAGATATGGCTGAACAAAGATTTGGTAATAAGACTTATCGAAAATGGTATCAAAGATTGCAAGAAGTATGTTCATTATTATCACTTGCAACTTATTCATCGTTTACTTTTTCAGCGGGCTGAAGATCTCATCGTCAAGTTACTTCCAGAAGACAAGAAAGAAGCAAAGATCGAACTTTTACCATATCTTCTTGATTCGTTTGGTAATGCAACTCGTATTGATTATGGTTCTGGACATGAAGCTGCTTTTTTGTTCTTCATATATTGTTTATATTCCGTTGGCTCTTTGATTGCTCCTGATGATGATCAAGCAGTGGTATTACGTCTTTTTGCTCGTTATCTTCGTTTTGTTCGCCTTCTTCAAACTCGATATCGTATGGAACCTGCTGGCTCTCGTGGTGTTCATGCTATAGATGATTTTCAATTTGTTCCATTCATCTTTGGAAGTTCTCAGCTGGTTGGTAACAAACAACGACTTATTCCTGATAGTTACTTGAATCCTCAAACGGTGGAAATATATCAAAGAGATAACCTGTTCTTCGAAGCTATACAATCCATCAATGATGTATGTTACTTTATTTTCCTTTACCTTTATATATGATCCATTGTTTTTTAGACAAAATATGGACCTTTCTATGAACATTCAAATCAACTTTACAATATCAGTGCTGTACCACATTGGGACAAAGTCAATTCAGGAATGTTTAAAATGTATGAAGGCGAAGTAAGTTTCTTTTTCTCTTTCTCATCATCTTTTAATTTCCGTTATTTTTTTCAGTGTCTCAAAAAGTTTCCTGTTGCACAACATTTCGTCTTTGGCAACATCTTTTCAATCAATCAACGCCAATGCTTTTTACAGAGGGATGCTGAAACTCGTGCTGCTTTACAACATGAAAGAGAAGTTGAAGAACAAAAAGAAAAGGCAGCTGCTGCAGCTCATGAATCACATCTAATTGACTCAATAATACGAATGGATCCTATCAAAGAAGATGAAACATCGATGGAAACAACAAATGCTGAATAAATTTATTGTCATAATAGTATTATCATTGTTGTTTTTATATTTATATTGTATTGAATAGACTGTATCATGAGTAAATATTAATTGTTATTATTATTATTTGTCTTTAACTTGTTTTTTGTGGAGTGTCTGTCGGTGAACTAAAAGACATGACTTTTACGTTTATGACTAATATGATAGAGTAAGCAATGAATGCTCTCTTAAACATACCTCCTTCCCCAATTTTGGTCCTCATTCTTTTTATCAATAATGTTTGATGAATTTTGTTGCTTTAGAATTATAACACCACCATCAACAACGAGGAAGATGCCAGATTTTGATTATAGCCAGTTTGCATGCGCTGATTGTGGCGCATCTGATCCACCATGGGCTATTATAAATCGCGGGGTTTTTGTTTGCACTGAATGCTGCTATGTTCATAGAAATTTAGGTAAGTAAAGAAGATTGATAGTTTTGGATTTTTAGAGGGTTTATAACTGCGAATGATGATTTACACAATGCTTTTGCTAATCATAAATTTTCTTCTTCAGGCAGACACATCAGTCATGTAAGATCATTAAAAAATGGCCAATGGAATACCTCCCAATTAGAACTCGTACAGTTTCTTTATCGAGAAGGAGCAAATAATATTTGGGAGCATTCACTCCTAACTGAAGCTGCCACAGGCAAAGAAAAGGTTAAACGCAAACCAGTTTCGAAGTTTGTCTAACTTTTATATATACAATTTTTTTGTGATAAATGATTTAATTCTTTTAAAGCGATCCAGTAATTCCAAAGAAAGAAGCATTTATTAAATCTAAATATATTGATCTTGCATTTGTTTTAAAGCCTGCTGCATCTTCATCGGATTTTAATATCGATGATTTCAACAGACAATTATATTCTTGCGTTCGAACTTCCCATTGTGAAACAGTTTTGAGATTGCTTGCATGTGGAGCGGATCCAAATTATGTTCATGAAGAAAATCATGGAAATTCTCCGATGCATGTCGCTGCAAAGGAATGTCAACCTTTGCAAGTGGAATTGCTTTATATTTATGGCGCTGATCCTGCTCGACCCAATGCCCTTGGACAAACTCCTTCCCAACTTGCAAGGCAAGAAGGCAATGATGCTCTTGCAAATCGATTAATTGAATTGGAATTTGAAGTCACAGATAAATTATCTCATTTTTTAAGTGGTCGAAAACCTGATCACACCAAAGATGTTCATTTTGTTATTCCCGAAATTGCTGGACAACTTACAGAACCTATAAAAAAATATAAAATTCAATTACAGCGACTTAATGATTATGCATTGGAAAGAATTATTCAAGATATATATGATGAAATTGATCGTCGTATTGTTAATGATGAATGGGGCGCAGCTCCACCATATCATTTAGGCAATCATGAACACGTTGCAGCATTTTTACCTGTGAGTTTCAGAAAATTTTTGATAGCTATTTTTGTTTTACTGAAATAAGCTTTTCATTATTTTTGTTTATAGCCCAATGAACGATTAACACCTACGAGAAATCAAATGAGACAAAAATTAGCTAAACTTGATTCCCATGGTTTTGCGTTGCTAATAATTGAAATATTAAAAGAATGTCGAAGGCGTTATTTTGGTTTGCCTTTGCCTCCAGAAGAATTAAATCAATCCTTTGGTCGAAGTTTATTGGATTCATCAGCTTTGAGCTTGGGTTTAGCAGCAGCTGCTCCAAGTCCAGATGATGAAAATCGAGATTATGATGAAGTTGCAGATTATATTAATCGTAAAAGTAGTGCTTCACAAGGAACTAAGTAAGGCATAAATAATAATAATGAAAAAAATATGGAAGTTTTAGAATTTAAAATTTTTTTACTGTGGCTTTCATTTTTGGATTTTTTAGGCGATCAAGTGGCGTACGAGTTGGTTCACAAAATGGTGAAAATATTTTATCAACCAACAAGAAACACCAAAATAATGGTTCTTCCCCAGCAGTTTCATGGGATGATTATTTGGAATTAAAAGAAAATTTGCAAGAAGCTATGAGTCGTTTAGCTTTGATTACCCAATCTTCGACGGAACTAATAAAATCTCAGAGAATTCTTCAACGAAATGTTGAACAATTAAAAGATCAAAATGATGAACTTAAGCGAGATTTAAAACATATTCAAGACAATCACCAACAACAACAACATCATCATTCGACAAGTGGTTTAAGCAGAAGGAATCCATCTCCCACTGGGCTTTTATCTCCATCAAGTCGAGAACCACCCCAAATTGGAGCAGTTATTCTTCCAGCTGGAAATATTTTACCTCGACCAGCAAGAAATTTAACGGGGGATTCGAGTGCGGATGAAATGTCATCCACAAGTTACGGCGGCGGTGGTGGCGACAGAGGAGGAGGAGGAGGACATATTCAACGATCAATAAGTTCAGCAACCCCAGCCCAAATTACTGCAGCTGCATTAAGTCGATATGGAAGGCGACATGGAAGTTTATCATCGGCTTCAGGACCACCAACAACAACCGCGACATCAGCATTTCAACCACCAGCTATGATGAAAAATGGCAGCAGCCATAGTGGCGGCATTAACATTGGAGGAGGCAATGGAGGAGGATTTCATCATCATCATCCATCATCATCATCATCAACTAGATTACCCATGGCTGGAATGGATCATCGAACTCGAAATGGAAGTGCTCCACCATTTGAAATTAATCCTACTCGGGATGGAATTACTTCGGATTCTAATCAAACTATTAATTCCACAAGTAATTTACGAGGAATGTTTAATGAAGAAGGTAATTGAGTCTTGGGTGGAATTAAGATATTGAAAAAAAAATTTTCTGTTGTTTTTAGTTTTCCCCGATAATCTCATAATTGAAACTGAACTTTTAACTGGTGCCATTAAAGCCCTTTTATCCGATTTACAACAAGATGGAATAAATGCTAATGCTGCATTTCATTCAGATTCGGTAAGTTTGAAATTAAATGGGATGTTTTTTTTTAAAAGCAGACGATGAAAAACGCTAGCTTTTGAAGTCCTTAATTTTATTTTAAAAATGTTTAAAAGTTTTCCAAAAAAATAAGAAATATATAAATTAAATGTGCTTTGCAGATTAACCATCACATTCAACGAATAATTCGAGTGATTCCAAATTCGCATAGAATTGGAAACGTTGAAGATTGCGTTCGTAAAATGAAAGCATCGATGCAAACTTTATCAATGAAATGCCGAGCCCGACCTTTACAATCTGCTGATGATACTTGTCATGCTGCATATGATGTTGCTAAAGCAGCCAAGCAACTTTTAGTTAATGTTCATCAACTTGATGGATAATAATCAATCAACCATCGAACAATAATAATATTAAAATTTATATTTTTTCCTCAAATATTTAAAATTCAGTTTACTTTTTGTTATTTTTTATGCTCAAAATTTTTTTATATTTTCAAAAGTTATTATTATTATTAAAGAAAAAGTTTAAAATGCCATGTGTTGGGGTTTTCGGTAGCTTTTTCCAAAGCTACTGTAATGTCCCACCAAAATAAGTTTCTTTTACCAAAGTTTGAAAAAGTTATTATTTTTTATCCCAAAAAAAAGTTTATATTATTTTTTTGCTCAACAGTTTTTTTTTTCATATTATTTTAAGGGTGCTTTTGTTATTAAAAATTTTTTTGTTGTTAAAATCCATTTATCCTATAATTATTTTTTCTCCTGCAAACGCACGCAGTTTTTGCAAGCTCAAAACAAAAAGCAAATAATATTTTCTATGCCTTTGATTTTTTTGTTTGTTAACGAAAGCAATAAATATTTTTTATATCAAAAACTAAGCTTTGAAAACAATTATTTTATTATCAGAAAACTTTACCAGCCTTTTTATGAATTTATAAAACAAATAAATAAATTTACAAAGTTAGTTACATAGAGTTTACCCATAAATAAATAAATACACTACAATCAAAGCTCTGGGATTAAGAAAAAAAATTTCAAGTTGAAGTAAAAGAAGAATCTAAACCCGAATCATTATCATAAGAATCATTTTCATTCAATAAATTTTCTTGAATTTTTTCATCGCCTGCTATTATTGGTCCATCATCAACTGCAGCAGCAATGGAATATTCAGAAGAATTAAATAAATTTTCTGTTAAAATATAATAATTTAAAGCTCGATTATTAAAATATTGGATTTTGACTAATAATTCTTCCAATAAATAATTATCTGAAATATTTGAATGTTGCGAAGTTAAATGAGGATGGTAAAGTTGCTGCAGCTGTTGTTGCTGCTGGAATGGCTGAGATTGGGATGATGTTGAAGGTTTTGGGGATTCAGTATTATCGTCAAATGAAGTTGAAGCTGCCATAAATAATACCAGAAATAAATAAAAATTAAATATAATTAATTGATTAATTTTTTCTTTAAATAATTTTTTCTTGTTTTGATATATCAAAAAATAATCATGAAATGGGAGGAGAAAAACAAGAAATAAAAAAAAAGCAAGCGATTGATAGATATAAATATAATGCTAGTCTCTGTTTTTGAGAAGTGTGTTTCTTTATACATAAACACGATGGATGATGACGACGACGACTTTCGTCGTCTGATGAACTTTTCAACCACGAAGACACGAATGCACTTTTGGGGAAAATTAGAGGAGAGAAGAGTGTTCGACTGCTGCTGCTGCGTCTCGTTGTTGTCGTTGTATTCCCGCAATTTCCACAAACAACTACTAACTAACTAACCATGTTCATATTTTTCATTGCTGCTATTAGTTAGTCGCTCCTCGTTTCATATCGCTATGCAACAACAAACACGAAATAAAAGCAACACAAAAACCTGTTTACTTTTTTCTTACACACGCACACACATAAAAAAGCATTTAAAAAAAGTAATCGAGTTTATTTATGTAATCTAATATCCGAGAAAGAGAGAGATATTTAAAGCTAACTGCAATTTATTTATTTCATTCTAAATACATACAAATAAAATCAATGCAAAGAAATAAGTATAAAAACATAAAATTGATTTAAATTAACATATTCTTTGATTTCTTCTTTCCACGTTTTTGACCACTACTTTTGACATTTGTTGATGCAGTTGATGATTGAGTTGGAGGTGTTGAAGCTGTTGTAACGGTTGAAGTTGATGTTGCAGCAGTTGAAGTTGATGCTTCTCCAGTTGAAGATGATGTTGCTGCAGTTGTTGAGGATATATTTTCTCCACCTGGAATGCGATGTTCAAAGAAGAGACCTATAAATAGAAAAATTAAGATAGAAAACATAGGAAAAAAAAGGCATAGAGAAATTCAAACATAAGTAGCAACAATTAGTAAAGCTAACAGAAGCAATAAGTATGATACTAATTTAGTGCATAAAGGGGAGAGCATCTTTCTTAGGCTACAATAGCTCTTCATTCGCATTTCAAACCAAAATCATACCTTTAATTACTGTAGGTTTAAATTCATCATGTGATTTGTTGTTTTCTCCAACACGAATAGATTCAACATCAACTTTTTCAATCATAGATGGAGGAAGTTCAAGTCGAGTACCAGGAGAAGAAGCAACAACATCAGCTGGTGGAGATTTCAATGGACCAGTAACAGGACAATCTTCATAAAGCGGTTCACCTTTTGGAAGTGCAGTTGCTAGCGGTGCTGGATCATCGGATGAAGAAGGAGTTTGAGGAACATCAGGTTTCTTTGCATCTTTGGCTTCTTGAGATAAACGAGCTTTTTGTGCATCTAAGGCTTGACGATCAGCATCTTCGGCTTCTTTAGCAATTCTTAAAGCATATTGAAACATGTTATCATAGTGCTAAAAAACAAGCTATGAGTGGAAATAATGTAAAGACAATCAAGAAATAATAGTAGAAATGAAACATACAGCATCACGAGTAGCTTTGAAAGCAGATTTTTCAGAGGCGGAACGTTCGATAGGATTGCAATCATCAGAAATCTTTACAACAGGACCAGGAGTTGGAGGATCAGGCTGAAAACGAATAGCATTAACAAAAGTGACAGTAAATTAATGAATACGGCTAAAGAAAGGCATATGGAAACTTTAGAGATTACAAAAAGCTAATACTATGGAAAATAAATATTCATAAGCTTAAAAAGCAGCTATGTAATGAGCGAAAAATCCTATCACTCTTTTCCATTCCAGCTTTCTTATAGCACCAAAGTAAAACATACCAGAAACAAATGTCCATGAGTTCTTGCACGAGGTTGATAAGTTTCAAGGATATTAACTTCATCAAAGAATGCACGCTTTTGACGAGTTAAAGCAAACGAATGAATCCGAATCCACTGAAAATGAAAACAATGAATACCAAAAAGAGAAGAAAACAAACATACTTCTAAAGTAAAATATGCAATAAACATATTGAAAATCACAGCCATGTAATAAACCATGTTTGATTGAGATACATCAGCAAGTAAACTTTGACATACCAAGAGAGATAAACCTTGTGAAATCAAAACAACCAAAGCAACCATAAATCGAACATGAGCAGAAATAGGTGGACGAATTTGAGCTGATGATGCTGTTGCTAACGAATCATAGCTTTCAGTTGTTTGAGTTCCATTCATTTCAGATAAATTTGTATTCGCCATTGATGGTTGAGCTGATGGAATTGTTTGTTCACCAGGTGAAGATGGAGTTCCAGGTATTGCTGATTTTGGTGTTGTTGATGAAGATGCCATATCTTTTCTTCCTTCAGACAATTGACGATGAACGAGAGCGCGAATGAGCGAGCGACTGACACTGAAACAAAACAAAACAAAAGTTTGAAAGACAGAAAAGTGAATGAACGAATGAAAATTTTTCAATGAAACGAAAGCATAGGAATGAGTTTCTCGAATATGAAAATTATCGTTGCAAGAGATGGCTTTTTTATTGAATGGCTGGCTTTTTTTGTTGTTGCTTTCCTTGCATTCTCATCATCGAAAATAAATTTTACGTGTATTTTTTATAAAGCTTGAAAACAAAAAATTAGTGTTCAATGGAAAATTTTTTTGTTACTACTTACAGTATTCTCAGGTTCATTAAGCTTTTTTTGATTATGAGTTTCTTCCAAAATGCATTATTTTTTTTTTGTCAAATTGCATTTATTCTATTTATTTTTTTGAACACTTGGATTGCTATTTTTTGATGATAATTATAACAACAAGCGTGAAAGGGAATAAATAATATTAGTAACTTTCTTTCTTTTGCAATGCAAAATCAAAGGTAAAAATGAAATTACTACAAAAGCAGCTACCGCTGTTGTTTTTTTATTGAAAATTTGGTTTTTCTGCGTAATAAGTTTATTTATACAATTTCTCAAGCTTTGGTGCTAAAAGTCAATGAGGTTAATGCTTTAAAAAACTATTTTTTTTTCACGGCGAATAAATATTCAATTATGACAGACTGATTACCTAAAAATAATGTTTTTATAAAAATAAAAAATTAAGTTTTTTCTTGAACTCAATGAAAAAAAAGATTTTTGGTATATTTTTAGTGGACCAGAATTTCGAAAGTAAAAAAAACAATTAATTTTTTATGTTGGTGTTTTTTATTTTTATTTTTTGGTAAATAAAGTTAAAAATCATCAAAAAAATAATAAGAGGAAAGACAAAAATATTTTTTTATTTTTTGAATAAAAAGTTTGTTTTTTTGGAAAGCAAAGTAGCAAAGCATCAAAGTGGAACTTGATTTAAGGTGCAACTGCAGCAGCATTAAGAGTTTGGAGATTAAAAAGTCATTAATTAATTTGTTTTGTTTTTTCTACGTTTATTAAATTTTTGTTTTTTTCGGCTACATTCATTTAAGGGATATTTAAGGAGATCAAAAAGCTGTGTGGTTTTTCATTTTTTAAAAAAAAACAATAAAAAAGTGAACGGCTTTTTTGTGGCTTTGCTTTATTTGTTTGTGGATACATTTTATTTTTCAAACTTCAAAAACAAAAATTAAAAAAGCATGAAAATATATTTCTTGGTAAAATAGCTGACGAGGAAGTTTAAAATTGTTTGTTATTGTTGGATTTATTGTTTATTGAAGGAACAAAAAACAATTTACGTAAAAGAAAACATTTTTATTTAAAATCATTGAAGTTGAAGAATTTTATTAATTAAATTAATTGTTTGATATTATTAATTTTCTTTTGCAAACATACCTTTTATTGAATTTCGATTTGGATGTCAATAGTTTTTTTTTGCTTCAACGAACATTGTTATTTTTTTGTAGCTGAATTAAAAGATTTTTGGCCGTAGCAAAAAAAATTCAGTCTGTTTTTTAACGGAAGTGGAATTTCATAATTTCTTTGTTAATTAAATAAAATTTGTGGTTTGAAACTTCTGATTATTTTTAGCAAACTAGACTTTCTGAACTTTCAAATAACTCAATAGCCACTTTTCAAGCTTTGGACTTATTTTTTTTATTTAAGCATCGTCAATAAATTCACTCAATTAATTTTTATTAGTTTGTGATTCACAAATTTTTACATTTCTCTCGAGATTTAACTTATCAAAACTCATCAGACGACAAACTTTCAACTCAACTCGCTTCAGCATTTTTTTATTCAAACATCAGTGTTTTTGATTTTGCTTAAACTTATTACACCTGGCGATATTATTTCTTGTGCATATTTATAAAAATTAGCATCGAAACTTTGACAAACTAATAAAAATCTGTCCCCTTTATTTATTTTTATTAAATTATACATACATATTTCAAATACATACGCTGACAAAAAAATTATTTGAAAAAATACTAAAATTATTTACTAAAATTAAATTACTTAATTCAAGACACGAGTGAAAACGAAAGGCGCAAGCTGATAATAATTAATTGTTTAACGAAATAATATTTATTATTCGAGTGAATTGGAATTTTTTTTACACCTGTGAAAATATTTTGCAATTGAAAAGTCAAAACTAAAAAAGTAGTTGTTACTTTATAAATATATTTTTTATTTTTGTTCCAAGTAATAATATATTTTTTTGAAAATATTGTAGCTGTTTATTAAATATGTTTCTCAAATACTTTACTAATCCCAATAGCTTAAATTATAACATGTCAGAAATCTTCGATCAAGGAATAACAAAATTTTTAATTCCAACGATGCATTACACTTCAATAATTACCATATTCTTTAGTTTAATATTAATTATAATAATAATATTTAAAACTCCAAAACAAATGAAATTTTTTAAAACTTATTTACTTCCATATGTTTTTAATACTTTATTATTGGAAATTGTGATGTTACTTTTTAAACCTTTGTTATTGCATCCATTTTTTGCTCTCGTGTCCTTAGAAATGACTGAAACGGGTTCGCCCAAAATATTACTAATTTTATTTATATTTATGGCATATTTTGCTATGGCTTTAATTGATTGCATTGCAGGAATGGCAGCGGAAAGATATTTTGCTTTAACCGATTTAAATTCCAAGCATTCACGAAAACCATTTATAATTTTTTGTGTTTTGTCTCTGTCGAGTTTATGTTTTTTGATTTTAAGTGTAATTTTAATTTGTTTTGATTCCATTCGACATACTTTTATTATGCCTTCAGCTGAAGCAAATATATTTTTAAATTTGCATTTAAAAAATTTTAATCAATTTTATGCAATTAAATCCATTTTAGTTTTTCGAACTGATATTTCTCTCTCTAATTTTACGATAGGTTTCACACTTTTTGTTGTATTTGTTTTTTCAAGATATTTAATTGCTTTGATTTTTTTTGTTTTGTGTGCAATTAAATCTCATAGTTCTATGGTTGGAATGTCGAGAACTTTACGAAAACATAATTCCATGCTTCTTCGATGCACGTACGCCCAATTTGGAGGGTTTTGCATTTTTGCTGGATTTCCTGCAATCGTGATAGTCTTAATTTATTATTTCTACTCGGAACCCAGCAAAATTATTTATCTTTGTTTTGCTCTTATGAATACTTTCGGTTTATTTGATATTTTAATTACCGTAATTTGCATTAAACCATATCGAAATTTCTTCCTTGATTTGATTCATTTGGATTTTTGTTGTTCCAAGGTTTCACCCAAAAGAAAATATGGACGCCAACCTTCGATAAATGTAATAAATATTATTAATCGAAGAATGACTCTTAAACATCCATTCTAAATTTTTTTTAAATGGGAGGAATTCTTTTGTTTTTTGATTTCTGAATTTGTTTTATTTATTTATTAAATTTATATATTTCTAAAAAAATGCGCGAATAAAATACAAAAAAAAAATTATGCATGTTTTTGATTTAATAAATTAAAAATTTCTATTGGCACTTCCATGGATGGACAATCAATTAAAAGGATATCAAAAGCATTGAAATAATTTTCAAATCGATCATCAAAACTATGATTCAAATATCCAATTTTAAGGGCGGTGCTTTCATTCACGATTCCAATATCCATGTGAACATCTTCAATGCTATCACCAAGGAGAAGCACGTTTGGGCGAGATTTAATTTCGCCGGAATATGATTTTTCTTTGTTGTCGGTTAAAGAAGCAGAATTTTTACAAAAACTATGAATCAAAGGTTCGGTAAAAGATTCACAAATATCATTTTTTTGATTGAAATTCATAAAATTTGAAATAATATGCAAATTTTTTGGAAGTTCTTTTTTACCGACGTCCATCTTTTTTTCTAAAATCATTTCAATAATATTTCCAATACCCGCGCTAAAAATAATTAATGGAACATTTTTGATTTTTGAAAGTTTAATAAATTCTAAGGCTTCGTCGCGAAGGTACAAGGGAGCATCCAAAGTAAATCCTTCAATATCAGAATAAGATAAATCTGAATTAATAATATATTCGTGAGCTTTGCGCCAATAATCTTCCATTTTTGGAATTTTTTCAGCTTTCGTCAAATTTTTGCAACATTCAATAGGCGAATATTTTTTAACTAAAACTTCCAAATTTTCTGCCAATTCTGGACGAATTTCTTTGGTGCATTTAACAAAAATTGAATGAGTTATTAAACATTCTTTTCCATTAGCATCTTTAAATTTGGATAAAGTATAATCAAAATCAGAAACAATCATAAGTTTATCATAACCATCGGAAATAATTTTATTGATTTTTCTTTCAACTTCTTCAAGATTCTTTATTTTAATATAAGAATATTTTTTTAATAAATCATTGATAATTGACGAAGACATAAGTTATTTATTACAAATTATTACATTGAAAAAATTTGTATTTATAAAATATAAAACAATGCTAAGAGCTTATTTGGCAGCAGATGCATTATGCCACTGATACGAGCTTTTCAAACTCGTGACAAATTTTATTTTTTTAAACAAAAACAGAAAGTTTAGTAGAAACAAAAAAAAGTAATAAGAGTTTTATTTATCTCGAAGATATTCAAGGAAATAATTTTAGGCTTTCATTCTTTTCCATTTTTTCATAGGTTCTATTACAAAAAACTCCAGTAATTGTGTACATATATTGTTTCAAATTTGAACAAAACAAAAATCTTTTTCTTTTTACAAGCTTATTAGCAATTTTCGTTGTAACACTTTTAACATCATCGATGAGCCATGCCATAGAGCAATTACAATTAAAACGGTTAATATTAAATTTAATTATTTCGACATTTGTCCAATCGAGTAGTTTTTCGGGTAAAATAGAAAGATTGCACATTAAAAAAGAAATGAATGTCAAATTTTTTGGCTGAGGTTGATTACAAATATATCCAAAGGCATTTTCATGAATATATGTAAGTTCTTCATTTCGGTGAAAATTTAATTTTTCAAGATTTACTAAACCGCAAAAATCGCATTCACCAATAAACTTAAGTTTTGTATTTTGCATCTCAATTGTTTTAATATTTTGAAGATCTCGAATTGCACGAGGAATTGAGATGAAATAATTATCATTAAGCCATAAATTTTCTAATCTAAAAAACATTAATTAAAACGCGTCACATTCATCAAATTGCCGTTAATACTATTTTATAATAAATAGCTAAAAACAAAAAGCAAGAATATTAAAAAAAAAGTTGTTATTTTTTTTTAATAGTACGTTACCGCCACTGTGTGAGTGATTATATTCTAAAGGCTTGAAACTCCAATATTTTGATGATTCTTGGTCAACAACAATCATAGTTTTTGAGGCTAAAGAATAGCGAGAAAAAAGAAAATAAAATAATTTAGTTTGTTATTTGGCTAAAGAATATAGATGAAAAATTCCGATACAGAAGTATACTACAAGCCATTTGCATAACCAATCTTAGTTTCTGGATATTTGAGTATTTTTAAAAAATGGTTTAATTTAAGTTTCCTATAAGCTCGAATGTATGTATAACTTACGAAGAATTTTTAAATATTCCATCATCTAAACGTAATAAATGGCAATGACTCAAATCCAATGATTTTAAATTGTTAGGAAATTTAAAACCATTTAAGAATTTAATATTTTCATTATAGCTAAGATCCATGGTTATAAGATTTTCAAGATGTAAAAATGCGAAACGAGAAAGTGTCAAATTAATATTTCCGCTTAAATCCAATATCTTCAACGTTTGACCAAGAATTTTTGTTAAAACCATTTCATCTATGCTTGTCAAGAGATTGCTTCGGAAAGAAAGTTCTTTTAATACAATAAATTTATCAAAAACTCCATTTTCAATGTAATCAATTATATTTGCATTGAAGTCTAAACTTTCTACAGTGGATTCATGCCCTGGTAATAGTTTACCCTGAAAAGAAAAGTTATAACGATTTTCTTTATAATTAAAGCTTTTAGATTTATCTTTTCCAAAAGTTTTATTTTGTTATGATCAAATATGCCTTTAGTTATGACCAAACTGTTATCGGTAATTTTAAAATTATCACTTGAGTATTTACAAAAATAATGATAGGGATAGTTTTCCATGTCCAGGGTGCAATTAAACGTGTTATTAACACAACTACATAGTGTTACTTAAAAAATGAAATTCATTATGATTATAACTTCTTCCTAGATACTTTTCAAAGCTAAAGTAAAATAACAAATTTGATATGTCATTGCTAACTAATTTACAGATTTTTGCTAAGAAAAATGACTAAAACAGAAAAATAATGAGTATGATTATTAAGGAAAGGGTAGGAACAGGTCTCTTCCTTATTCCCGTCTAGCACAACTTTGCGTTATTACCAATCGGTAAATTTTCAAAGTGACGGGACCTGGCGGGGCGATTTTTAAAATTAGATTAAAAAAATCCACAAGAAAGCCCAAGGCAAAAAAAAGGCCACGACCCGCTGTTCCAGACGTGAAAATTTGGCCCGTGAAAGAGGCCTGGGTAGAACAGAAAGCAATAAAAAGAAGTAAAGCAGTAATTAGAATTATTTTCTCATAAAACACGCATTTAAAAACAAACTTACTTTGTTTTCCATTTTTTAAATAACATCTAAAGTCTTCCGTTTCAATTCCTTTATTTAAGTTAATAAAATTTAAACACAAACACACAATCATAAAATGAAAACACAACATTTTGTTCACTCTTAAAAATTGATTGGCAAAGCCACTCGTTGTGGAAGCTCAACGAGTGGGAAATAATTAAGCAAGTCAACAACGAAAGTGCCAAACAGGTCACAAAAAAAGGTGCGCAAAAAAACTATACCTTCTTTTTCTTTTTTAAGAGCGGAAAGAAAGTCTTTGGCAAAAAAATATTCAGCATGTATGTATTTTTGCTTAATCAACATTTTTTTTCTTTCGTTTTTTTGAGCATACTTGTGGTGTTGCAGTTAATCGTTTCGTTTATCATAAAATTTAATAATGATTTAAATTTTTTTTTTCGTTTATTCTTGGTGTAATTTATATTTAAAAAAATAATAATCAATAAATAAATGAAAAATTTATCATTTTAAAGGGTTGATCAGGAAATTTAAGTTCGGGAACAGTAATTTTTTTAAAAGATGAAGGTTCAACATAAATTTTTTTTTCTTCATAAAGTTAAGACAAGAAACATTAAAGAAAACCAAACTTTATTTTTGTTCATTTTTGTTTTTAGTGCTCATTGGTCATCAAAAAATGAAAAAAAATTACGGAATTTTTAGTTCAGCACTTCATTCTTGCACATAATTAGTATTAAATAATTAAATATACAACACAGTAAAAGGTGATTACAAAATAGAATAAAATTCTTGTAGCGACTGTTTTACATTTTTTTTCGAACTTTGAACTTTTATTTCCGTGTATCATTAGGGAAAGTTACCTTCGCGACTTTTGAGATGCATTATTCTCAAATATGTTTGAGAACGCTACGTATTAATTAAAAATTATATACTTGATTTCGTAACAAAAGAAAACTTTACAGGTTTGTTTACTTGCCATAGCACTTCTTTATTATTTCATAAAAATGTTTATGAAAAAAATTGGAAAAGTTTAAGATAATCAAGTTTTTTGTTTATTATTACATTTATTTTTTTGTAATTCTTTATAAAAAAATATATATTAGTGTCTCATTTTCAAAACC
This sequence comes from Panagrolaimus kolymaensis, assembly GCA_028622995.1. Lineage (NCBI taxonomy): Eukaryota > Metazoa > Nematoda > Chromadorea > Rhabditida > Panagrolaimidae > Panagrolaimus > Panagrolaimus kolymaensis. The sequence goes on from JAJQJQ010000063.1 coordinate 991,561, forward strand.
AATAAAGTTATTTACTATTTTTTGTTGTTGATAAAATGAATTCAAGAAATTTCTTTTTTACTATAGTTTTTGTTATTTTATTTTGCAATATTTTTATTTCCACAAATTTATTTCATTATCATCGAATCATTCGACGACAATTGGGATATGGCGGACGTGTTGGTCATGGCCCATCATCATTTATGGGTCCAGGAGCTATGAGTGGAAATGGACTTCCAATTGGACCTAAATCATTTGATGATAATAAATTATTAAAACAGAGACAAGCTGTTCATGCTGCAAATGTTAAAAATATTGCTATTCAAGGTTTAGCAGCTTTGCAACATTAATAAAAAAAAGAGTTTTGTAATTTCGTTTGTATAAATTTTTTGGATATCATAAAATTTTTAGTTAATAAAATAGTGAAATTTTGACAATGTAATATTAAAAAAATAATTTCGCTGCAACGAAAAACTACAAAACATAAAAATGAGTATCCGAGTTTTTTTTAACTTTGAAAGTGTCTATCAAATTTTTCGTTACCTTTATTTCTAAAATTCGAATATCGACGAAAAATTTTCAGTGAAAAAAATTTAAAAATTCTACCATGACAACCTAAAACGCGATACTAATTAAATTAAGTTCATTTTTTTCTTGTTGGCGGAACATTAAACTTTTTTTTACATTTTATACAAATTAATTAATTCGGGACTATGATCTTTAACTCTACTCTTTTTTTCTTTCTTTCCCAATCAATTAATTACGTAATGGGAACAACAGTGACCAATATTTTTTTGGGGTTTTTGAACACGTGAGTTGCAAGAGCTTTTTTAATTTTTTTGTTAATGTCTAGAAAAAATTTTGAAAAGTTCTTCACCTTTTCTTTTCCCATGCTTTGCAAAGGCTGTGAATTTCAAAAACAAACGTTTTTCATTCGGGATTTTTGCGTGAAAAAAACTATAGTTTTCTAATTTAAAAAGTTAATCCATGAATTAAATCGAATTTTTTATCGTTGTGGGACTTTTATTTTGCACAACCACGAATTTGGTCGTCAATCTCGAATATAGCTACTCTTTGCACTAATAAACTTGTATACTACAATTTTTTTATTATTTTTCAACAAAAAAAAAGATTTTTTGTTCTGCCTTTTTTTCATTTTCTTTGCCCAAAAAACTTTAAAACTGAAAAAGAAAAAACCGATAACGAAAAAATTGGGGGAAAGGAAAAATGAAAAAGAAATGAGACGTTGTTTCAAATCGATTTGATTCCATTCGATTAGATTTGATTGTTGTTGGTTGTACACCTTCCTTCTCTCTTTATTTTCTTTTCTCGCAAATCAACTAACTTTTTTTCTTCCTTTTTCTCAAAGGGCATTAATTTTTTAATTTTTGCTGTTAAAAACTTTCTTATTTTTTCGTTTACTTTTTTTTATTCCTTTTTATACGATAGTGTTTTTGATACGTTTTTCTTTTCCATCGCCGACAACATGTTTATTTTAAAATATAAAACAAATTAAAATATCTGTTTTGCCCAATTTTTTTCTTCTTTTGATCGCAATCAATCATTTATTTATTTTTAATTTTGTCTTCTTTTAGGGTGCATTTATATTTTTTTATTATTCTTTTTGTTTCTATAATTAAAATAGAAAAATTATTGTGAAAACCAAACCAAAGAAAGAAAAAGAAATAAATAAAAAAATATGGCTAGTAATCATTCGCTAAAAACGGTTTTTAATGCTCTTGATGATTTTAGACGTATTGATGAAGATACGATACGGTAAGATTCCTTAACTATTTTTTATTATGGCTCTCTCATTAGCAAAATTTTTACTCTTAAGAATTTGATCGCAGAGATTTTTTAAAACTAATAATGACAAAAATAACACAAAGAGAAGAAATTTGCTAAATTCTCAATTTTGGACGAATTATATTATATTGTTGTCAATCTTGGGTTTGATTCCACCAAAATTGCCATGAAAAACGAAAATCATACAAAATTTTAAAAACTTTTATAAAGCCTTTATAATTTTATTTTTATAGTTGCATTTCTCTTAACAAAATTAATTCAGATACTATTAATTTTTTTATTCCCTGCTTAATTAAAAACGAATTAACACGTTTATCCATTTTTTTTTCTTCAGATGGAATGGCCCACATCTTGGAGGTCCATTTATGATAAAGCGTTTATTTGGTGGAGCCACTTTTGCATTATCATATTTGGCTATCAAACAATTTGTTCCGGATATAACTGTAGAAAAAATGCAATTAAATTTATTTCGACCAGGTACTTACTTACTTTCCATCATTTTATTATTTATTCAAATACATATTGCTTTTGTTTTTTAGGTGATTCGGATGGACCATTAAATTTTTCTTTAGTTCAATCTGGTTCACGAACATTATTCATTTTAACTATATTACAAAAGGATAAATTAATTGCGTTAGCTCGATTTCGAGCAATTCCATCAAAAGAATTTTTAATGAAATCTAAAATTAAGCCTTGGGCTCAACCTTCGAAACCCGTGAATCATTATCCGGTTTTATCAAATATGCGAGATATTTCTCCACATCCATCTGTGGCAGGGTTTTCTGATCGAAGATATAATAATGAATGGTTATTCCATTTGAGACCATTGGATTGGAATCATTTTTATGGGGTGGATTTAAATCGAAAACCCATTCAAACTTATTTAACTTTAAATCAACATGCAATTGATTCAAATTTAAAATCCTTGGATCCTTTAGCCGTTCTTTTAATGGCTGCAGATTTTATGGTATTTCAATCACCAAGAAATATTCATAAACTTGCAAATCGACAAGATGATTGTGTCGCGGGATCCACGATGAATTTTGTGGCGTGGTTTCATGAAATTGATGGGTTTCAGGTAAATTTAATAATTGAAATTAGAATTAAAATTTGGCGGCCAAAGTAACTTTATTAATTTTTTTTTCCAAATTTTCCCAATCACTGCAAAACAAGTCTTTTTGTCAATTTAAAAAAAACAAATAGTTTCAAAAAAAACTTTTAGTTTTTTTCGCAAAAAATACCAGACAGATTTTTATAAAATAAGTTGTTTATAGCTATAATCGACTTTGACCTTCAAAATTTTCTCACGGAATAATTATTATCGTATTTTTTTGAAAAAAAAATCAAACTCGTTTTTAAAATATCAAAAACAAAAAGATATTTGTGCAAACTATTTTTTTATCTTTGAACGTTTTGGTCGCACTTTTCTATTTTTGGTTGTGGAGAAACTTTCCAAAATAGACAATGAAAGGTTTATCTTTCATTTTTAAATCATTAATTTATTACCGACATTACACTTTTATGTTTGATCAGCGCAAAAATACCAAAGTTAAAATAGTCTATGTGGCGGTAGTATCGAGAAACGCATCCATTATTTATCCACAGAAAAATGTTATAACCTTTTTATTTTATTTTTAAAAACTACAAATATTTTCATGTTTTTTATTTTTTTTAGCCATTTGATGATTTTTTACTTGAAAATCATTTGGATGCTTTTGGACATGGATGCGCATATTTACCTGGAAGAATTTTTGATACCAAAGGTCGATGTTTAATGACATATTCACAGGAATCTTTTGTAAGTTCCACTGAGCTAACACTCAGCGATGCTAGATTGTAAATATTTTTTTATCTTTTATTTTTTACATTTAAAATTTGTATGTATTTATGTTAATTTTTTCCAATAAATAAACAAAAAAAATGATTGTAAAATGAATGGTTCATACCCAAGATTTTTAAGAACTTAATATTTATTCAAATTTTTCATTTAATTTTTTAAAAATATTTTTCTGAATGACCATTTTTTAAAGACTGTTTTTTTTTCTATCATTCATATACAAACAAAAATAAAACAAATACAACATAAAAAATGATATTTAAAAATTAATAATAAAACTGAGCAATAAAAAAGAAACATAAAAATAAAAATAAGAATTTGTTGTGAGAAAATCTGTTTTTTTTTTTAAATATAAATCTGAGGCAAGATATTGAATGAATTTACGAATGTTTTTTTAGAGAAAATAAAAAAAGTATTACCATTTTTTGAGAAAAATGCTTTTTTGTAAGACACAAAACTATTAAACTAGCAAATAAAAAATAAAATAAAAAAATGGCTAAAAGCATAGAAGAAAAAAAAATATTATGTGGGTGAAACAGCTTGAAGGCCTTTAGTTTTTAAATGTCGATCTCGGCCACGCATTAACAAATAATTTTCGTTGTCGGATAAATTATTCATTCCGCCAAGTTTATCAGATTTAATGGATTGCAAGTTCTAAAAAATTTAATAATTAGTAAAAATACAAAACAAGAGAATTTCAAGTCAGGACTATGGAAAACAACTTCGTTGCGAGACGAAAAAAACTTTTTTCGTCGCAATATCACTTTTTTGAATTAAAAATTTTTTTTACCTGCATTTGTATGGCCAATGTCAATGCAGTTTGATGAACACTTTCTATGGATTGAACGGCGGATAAAACATTTGTAATAGTTTTTAACAAAGATTCTCGCAACTTTTTCCGTTCCTCGATGCTTTTCTAAAAAAAAGGGCATGGTTTTTAGTATATTTTTCTTAATTTTTTAAAAGTATTAAAACTTACAACTTTTTGAAACATAATTTGTGGAAATTTATCGCATGAACTTATCTCGGATTCAATATTAAAAGTTTCAAGGGTTTCTTTCCATCCAATAATAGTTTCAATGTTTTCAAAAAGCAACGAATGAAGGGTTTCTAACTCTTTTTCCATATCGATGTTATGTGGGTTTTTGGTTTTATTTGAAACTCGATTATGGAAAAATAAATGCCTTCGTTGATGAGTGATTAAAAGAATCATCCTGAAATGGGGAAATTGTAATAATAATTTTTACTTGGATATTTCTTGTCGAAAAATAAAATTCTAGATTTCAGCCAAGAAGCTTTTTTGAATTTCCCATCGAGACAAAAATAGTTAAAAAAAACTTACCAATCGGTCATATCAATATTATTTACAGCTTGAAAATGGACTTCTTGATGAGGTGTTGCAACTCGAAAAGAAGATTTGGCATCATTGATTTGGGTAACCGAAGTTATTTCTGATAATGGAATTACACCCTTTTGTTCCACTTCCCCTTGAGAATCCTTTTTTTCTTTTTGCCATGATAATTCTTTTTGGGTTAAAGTCACTAATCTTCGTTTTTGGGAAATTAAATCTTTTATGGATCTTCTTCGATTTGAACCTCCTCGTTTTTCCACCATTAAACCTGATTTAAGAATTTCAGGTTTATGAGGCAAATTTTTAGAGGAGGAAGAGGTAGATTTATGAGGTTGATAATTTTTTATTGAAATTGAATCAAAAAATTCGACCATTTCATGCCTATGCCCATCATCAAAAAATCTTTCCAACACAGAGGAAAGCCATGGCTCTTTGATTATTAGAGGTTGTTGAGTCACGACGCAATTAGCTAATCTTTGAAGAATTTTCGAAATTAAAACCAAAGTTCGACTCACATCTGGTTCCTAAAAAAAATTTTTGGATTAAAATTTGAGGATTTAAAAAAAGCGTTTTTTATAAAATTCGAATTTTTCGTTTTGAGACTCGAAAGTCATTTGGAATTTGTTATTAGCTTTTAAATTTTTTAGGATGCTCTAACTTTTTTTAACCAAATTTTCGAAAAGTTAAAAATAAGAAAAAAAGCCATTGAAAAATTTGCATTTCCAAAAAAAAAAAAAACAAAGATGAAAATAATTTAAAAACTTACTGGTGCTTTTCTTTTTAAACCATATTGAGTTGGACTTAAAATAGCAGCAGCAAAAAATCTCATAATTGTAAATGAGCTAACTGCCAATCGACTAATTTCCACTCGATTTGGATATTTTTCAAACACAACTTCGCGAAGAACATTCAAAACATTTTTCACGATTTGTGGACATTGATTTGAAGATTCACAAACTCTTACAAAAGCTAATTCAGCGTAAACAGCAAAATTTCGGGTATTTTCCTCCAAATTTTCTCCCTGCCTTAATTTAGTTGGATCTATTTCGCATCGTTTTTTCTCAGCATAAACTAAATCGATGACAGGCTTTAATGTGGAAATTAAATATTCTTGCCCCACAAATTTCATCATTTCATGCATCAATTTTGATGCCATGGATTGATTTCGAAATAATGTGGAAGTTTCATTTGAAGTTGAAACATACTGAGTAGCAACAAGTCGAAAAAAATCATTAAATAAATCATGTTTAAGAAATATTTTCATTAAAGGCCTCGCAATTTGTCCCAAATCCACTGGAAGATGTTGGAGTATGGAAGTCAAAGATATTTCATATGGTTTTGTATCCAATGAAGACATTAATGCTTCATAAAGAGGTTGATAATGATTTAATGCAAGGATATGTTCAACGGAATACCTAAAAAAAGAAGTGAAAATTAAAAAATTAAAAAAAATTGCGTAAAATTGATAAAGAATACCAAAAATAGCCTAAAAAAAGTGAGAAATTTTTTTGATATTTATAAATATTAATTTGGTTTTTAATTCTTTATAAAACAAATCCAATTTTTGTGTTTTAAGTAAATTTTTTGAATTTTGGTGTATTTTTACAAAGAAAACATGCTTTTGAAAATTTTTGAAATAAATCAAACCATTTTTATTTTTCGCCTCTTTTTATGGTCCCTCTAAGATTATTTGTAAATAAAAAAAAAACTCACCAAAATCGAATTCTTAAATCTCCAACTTTTTCAGTGGAATTATTATTATTTTGGATATTTGTGGTATTGGTCGTCGTGGTGGTGGTAGTTGTGGTCGTAATAGAAGTGGAAGTGGATGGCAACATATTATCCAAAGCATCATATTGACTCGTGGAAAGATTATTAGTTGATGAAGTCGTGGATGTGGATGGTTGTTGTAATATCGTTGTATTTTGTGAGATCGTCATTCTCGATTTAATTTCGTACCTTAAAAAATTTTTTAATAAAATAAAGTAAAATAAATAGAAGAAGAAAAATTTATAATGAAAAAAACTAACATAAGAAAATTAGAAAAATTTATTATTCAAGCGCAAACAAAATGTTTTTCTTCTTAGAATTCAGTGTTTATAATTTATGGTTGACAAAGTAAATGTAAATTTATTTTTCTGAGTAATGAAAGCCTAACACCTACACGATGGTGAAGTCATAAATCAAACACTTTTTTCAAGAGTAAACAAACAGGTGAATTTGGGCATTAAAAAAATAAAAAAATTAATAAGTCTGATTGAAATTTACAAGAGAATGATAATAAGAAAAAAAAGAAAAAAACTAATAAGTTTCTTGCAACGAAAAGCGTCAAAATAAAGTTACTACTATTAAAAATTTTTTAAAGGTTTTAGTTTTTAATTTTTCGAATTTTTTAAACGCAAACTTAAATTTAAAAAAAACGCTAAAGATTAAATTATTTTAATGATGGCAGTAAAAAAGAGAAGCTAAATGCAAAAAATTTAAATTTTTTTGTTTATTTCCCAAAAGACGACATTTGATTCATTTCCATAGTTTTTTTTATTTTTCCATGAAATACATTTGAGACTATTTTTTTTTAAATTTTTAAGCATCAGCCAGCAACCAACAGCCGCCAGCCTCATTGAAACGAGGGAGGCGTGGGTAAATAAACATTTTTTTAAAGCCACTGACTGCAGTATTTGGAAATATAAGCTTCAAAGAAATAAATAAAGTGCAAATGTTTTTGTTGTTTTGGCTGGGAACGACCGAAAATTGTACTATATTTTTTTTGCAAAAAATTCAAAACTTTGCGAATAACGTTTCCAAATTTGGATTTTACTAAAAAGGAATTTTTTTAGCCAATTTTCGCTCCAAGAACCTAATTTTCAACTAAAATAAAAATTTTTAAAGAAATTTTATTGAAAACAAAAAAAAGGAATTTAAAACAAAGTTAAAAACTCAAAGTTCTTAAAAATCTCGAGAAAAAAGAAAGTCAAAAGAAAAAACAAAACAAATATTATTTGTTTTAATCTCAAACTTTTTATTTTTACAATAAAATTTATTTTATTCTTTATCCACTCTTTTTTTTGAAACTCAAGCATGAAAGAAATAAACAAAAAACCCATTAAAAGCTTGGCTGTTCGCATTTTTTTTTATTTGAATGAATGACAAAAAAAAAGTCCCAAAAGATTTTATGTATTTTAAGTTTTTAAAGAAGAAAAAAAGTTTAGAAAAGATAAATAAATACATTGTGTGTGTGTTTTTTAAGTATCAAAATTTTTTGGTTGGTGTTTGCTTACAAAAAAGATTAAAAATAAATAAATATTATAAAATAAAAACTCCCCCTCTTTCATTTTTATGCTTATTTATTTTTTACGATTATTTTTGCTTTTGACATAAATAGAATTTAAAAAAGCAAAAAAATAAGTTTAAGGATTATAGTTTTTTTTGTATAAAAAGTTTAAAAAATGGTGGAATCATGAAAGTTGGAAAATACAGTTTCAAAAAAGGAAGGATTTATGTTTGGAAAAAGATTGAATTATTTCAGACAACAAAAAAAGAAAGATGTGGAAAAGATAAACTTAAAAATCGATAAATATCCGGTTTAAATTTGTTAAAAGAAAATAAAGTCGAAGAAAAAAAGAAATAAATGTGTAAAAAACAGTTTAAACTTTAAAAGCTTTGATTCCGGATCAAAGTGCAAATTCAATTTTTTTTATTAAATCCAAACAACGAATAAATTTATAGCCAAAAATTTTGCTTTTAGTATTTTTCAAATAAACAAAAAAAAGCGAGAGGAAAGTGAAAATAATTAATTGAAATTTTTCATTTTTTTTTGCACCTACGCTAACAAACAAAAAATAACTCTGAAGGATGCATAAATTAATAATTTAAATTTTTTCTAAATTCTATTATTAAAAAAATGAATTCAATTTTTTTAGTTTTCAGTTTTTGTTTTTAATTTTTGCGGAGGAAAACAACAAAAAGGAAAACCAAAAAAGGGTGTTAGTGACACATACAGAAACAAAAAAGAGGATAAAAAATAAAATGAATAATATCACTCCTGAGCGGAATGGATAAAAATTATAAAAAGTATAAACAAAATAAGCAGACTATAAGAAGAATAAATGAATGAGAGAGAAAAAAGGAAGGAGGTGGTGTTTCGTAGTTAATTACAAACCAAAATTAAAAAAATTGAGAAAAGAGATAAAAAGAATAATAAAAATTTAAAAATGCCAAGGAACGGAGCTAATTTTTAATGGCAAATTTTTATTTAAAATATTTAAAAGCTAAAGTTCTTAAAAAATAAAAAATAAAGTGAATATGAGAGGAAGTGACCTTTGTTGAAATAAAAAAACATATATATGCAACAATGGAAACGTGGGAGCTGGCGAAAAAGAGCGCAGGTGAAAAATGAAAAACTCTTTACTCTCAAGAGAGAGATTTCACAAATTTGAAGAATCTCGTGGGTATGCTTACTGTTTACCAAACATCATCAAAACTAATTTCTAAATAACCTATATGAAAAAATTAAAATAAAACAATGAAGTCTAAAGCCAATCCTTTTTATATTAGCGAAATAAAGCCGCCTTTTAATAATTAACTTCCGTTCAAGTGGAAACCTTTTTTTTCATTTTCTTACAAATTATTTACGTAAATTGTTATTAGAAAATATAAATAATTAAAAATCGCACGAAAATTATTTATGTGTGAGTAATTTAATGTAGTTTTAGTTTTCTAAGGCGCAAGCAATAAATAATTTCTTTTCAATGAAATTTTACTCCGTACATTTTTAATTCAAAATTACTTTCTTTGCAAAAGCTAAACTAAAAAAAAGGTTTGTAGTCTAATTACTTTTTTCATCCTAAAATTAAGATTTTAATACTTTTTCAGCGAAAACTTAAAACTAATGCGTAATGTAAATTTTTTATAATTTATAGACTTTTCTTTGAACGTTTGATTGTACAAATCTTGCCTTGGAATAAAATATTTTCCCAGAGTTAAATTATTGCTTAGTCCTTTAAAGTTTTTCTTTTGCTGAACTTATTAGCAATATTATTTTTCCACCACGCTTCAAAGAAATTAAATAAAAAAAAGTAATTAGTAAAATAAATAGAGAGGCGAGTAAGCAAAAGTAAAAAAATTGAGGAGGAGTATATATATTTACGTTTATGTAATTATTGCGTGATTATCGCTTTTGCAAACACACATATGTTTTTTTTATTTCTCTGCAAAAAAAGTTTTGATTTCGAAATATTATTTTTTTTATGAATGAATGATAGAGGGATAAAAAGAAAGAAAGAAAAAAGCAGGCAGGTGAATGAGCAAATAAATGACAGAAAACAATAGCGGAGGCGCGAATGAGGAAGAAACACAAGAAAAAAATGAGTGAGAAATATAGACAGAAAAATGAAACGTGGTAGTAACTAACGGCTGGTGGTGGAGGCAAAGGAAAAAAGGTGAAACTCTAACACAAAAAGAAGAAGGGAAATTATGACGCTAAATAAAAATTCGGTGAGTAATAATAAAAAATAGTAAACCAAAAAAATTTATGAATGAAGAAAATAAAATATAGTGTGGCTAGGATTAGTAATAATTCGGATATGGGATTAAGATAATGCTGAGTGGGTTGTGAAACAAGCGATCGTAAAAAAATCAGATGATGCCATAATTATGCTATGGAACTTTTGATAAATGTAATGGAATTTAACCTTATTTTGAGCTTTTTTAGTAAGAAACTAGAGTCAAGAAAACAAGGATTAAGTTTCAGTGGGTAATTTTTTTGAATGTTAAAAAGTAATTTAATCTGCCGCTCGGTTTTTAAACCCAAAATTTTAAATTTATTTTTTAGGTTAAAAGCAAATAGAAATTTAAACATAATAAACTTCAAAGCTAGCTTACTTAAAAAATTCCATTCAGTGACTTTGAAAAAAGCGACTAATCAATGGCACAAAAATTTTTTTGTTTTAAACTCAAAATTAACTGACTGACAAACTTTTTTTTAGTTGCTTTTTTGAACCACGAGGAAATGAAAATGAAAAAATGCAACATAAGTCTTTTTTTAAATTTCTTTAGCAAACTTTTTAGCAATCTCGTCTCTCGTCAAAATGGAAGAAGCAGCAGCAAAAAAAATTCCATCACACTTTTTTTCATCTCATTCAGGCATTTAAATTGTCACGGAAGTATTATTTCTTTTTTTGAATGAAAAAAAATTTAATGCAGAAAAGTCACGAAAATGCAAAAAAACCTTTTATTTTGAGACTCATCATCATCTTTCATTTTATCTTCATTTTTTTATTTTAGCCCCTATTTTTTAAGGGATAAATATAAAAAAAAGTACCGAAAGTGAACTAAATAGAAAAAGTTTCTATGAAATAAATTTGATGGACAAGAGAAGTTTTTTTTTTGAAGAAAAAAAGTTTGATAAGTGGCTTCCAAAAAGACCAAAGAAATAATAACACAAATTTTTCAATATAAAAAAATAGACAACTTCAAAGATAAAAAGCTAGCGATAGTCTGCTTTGCTGACAAATGACTATATCCTTTTCTCTATTTCAAACAATTTTTTGTTTCATTTCATTCAAGAAAAAAGAAAGTTTGTTGTTCGTAGTCGCGTGTTTTAAGAATTAAAAAAAAATAGTCAAAGTCACTATATTCTTGCTTTTGATCATCCATCGTTCGTTCGTTCGACAAAAAGCAAAGCTAAAAGCAAACACACACTCATTTGCTGGCTCGACTCTTTTTTTCCCGTTCAGCTTTCTCTTTATTGCCAGTTGCTGCTGCTGGGCTGGCGGCGGCTGCTAAAGAAGACACCGGAAGCGTAGGCGAAAGAGCGAAGAGGAACATTGAGAAAAAAGAATAATAATAAAGCAATCGCGATGGACCTTCTTTTTTTTTTTCTTCAACTTTTTAGACTAATGTTTATTTTTCGAAAGACTTTCAACGACGACGATAAACGACGACGCAATCAATGACTTTCTCTCAAGAAAAGAAAAAATGGTTTAACGCCCAAGACTTTTTTATATATACAAAATACGTAAAAAGATTTTTTTTAAAGAATAGAAAAGATGAATGAAAAAGATAAGAGAGGACAAAAAAAAGTTTAGAAAGTTTATTTGTGTTTTGGAGTGGCTAAAAACTGTAATAAAAAAGTAGAAAAAACTTCAAAAAAAAGAATGGATCAAAGAGAACAAAAAAAACGTAGGAATTTATGGGTAACTTTTCGTGATTTTGTGACGCGTTTGTGTGGTAGATGGTTTCAGTAAATAAAATAAATTTTTTAAAAGAGATTTGGTTTCTTCAAAAAAAACTATTAAACTTTCTCGATTAGTTTTGGGGATTACTCTTTAGTTTTTTTAAAAGATTACGTAAAAAAAAATTTTTTGAGAATAGATCTAAGCGTTTATTTTGACGCAAAAAGAATTTGAAAAAAAGGGTTTTTTAAGTTCGTCCTTTGCTTTTATAATACACGTCGCTTTTATCACCCATATTTATTTTGCAGAAAAACTTTTTTTTATGATATTCCGCTCCACTAATGTTTCCGATTTTTGCAAACAAAAACTCTGAGGAACCCATAAAATAATGATTCATAAAAATTAAAATGAAAAAAACCAGTTCAATAAATTATTTATGATAAATTTTTGATGGTTGTAAATTGTTTTAATTTTTTTATTTTTGCATCATTTTCAACAAAAGCTTCTTTTTTGTTTCTTGATGCTTTTGAAACATTTTTTATCTTTGATTTTGGAATTTTTGACGTAATATAAAAATGACGACAAAAAAGTTTGGGCAAAGTGAATGAATAAAATGTTTGAAAGGACTAAGAAAACTAAAAAAACATTCATTCATTCATTTTTTTATTCATTAAAAAGTAAACTTTGAATGAGCAAAAAATAATAGAATGTTTATTTTTTTAAACCCCAAAGTCAGAAAAGATTAAAAAAAAATAGAACCCAAAAGACCTTCCTCGAAACAAACTTTGGCAAAATAAAAAAATAAAAGAAAATCTTAAAAAGCAGGCGATAAATAAAAGTGCAAAAGAAAAAATAAAAATGATTTGTTAGTGACAGAAAATTGGCAACATAGCAAAAATTGGAATGAATTTTTTTTGATTGAAAGTTTTAAAAAATTATTTTTTATATTTTTTTTCTGAGAAATTCATTCATGCAAAAATGACAAAGACCACTTCCCTAACCATCGAAATTTAAATGCATATATCTCTGCCATCCGAAAAGAAAGGAGGCGATGAAAAAAATAAATAAATTTGGCTATTTTAGAGAATGAGAAATTTTTTTTGGGAGGAGGACCGGAAGTTTTAGTTTTTTTAAATATATTCGGTGTGAAACAAAAAATTACAATTGTTTTCGCTTGATTTGATCGGCGCAAGGTTTTTAGAGTTTTTTTTGCGGAAAAAAATTTGTTGTAAAAGGAAATGAATGAAAATTTAAAAAAAGCATGTTAGCACGCACCCAAACCAGATTACATTAGAATAAAAAAGAAAACCAGAAATTGCAAGAAAAAACTTAATTCACAATTAATTTTACAAATTCTTTTTTGATTTAATGAACGGCAGCAACAACTTTTTTATTACTGTAGCTAATCATGTTAAAAAAAGAGGGAAGAAGAAGTTCAAGTTAAGACCAGTTTTGGGCGTGTTTGCTTAATTTGGGTAGTAGATTGGAGGAAAATGTATTGCCAAAACACAAAGTTGCTAATTTCCTGAATAAAAACTTTGAAAAGAAAATACAATTTGAATGTTGATTAAATAAAATACAGAATCAAATAAATAATTTTTAGATAAAACAGTAGTTTAATTTCCTTCGCACATCGCAAATACTTCAAAACCCATTACCATATAAATTTTATAAAGAAAACCTTCCACAGATCAAGTTTATGGGGCTAAAAATAGAAATTTTTTGGTGTAATAAAACCCAGTGAACTTAGAAAGATAAAAGTTCATTGATCAACAAAAAATAGAAGCAAATTGCATTCGAAATCGGCAAATGGCAAAGAAGAAGTATCACCCACGAAAGCTTTAAAACACACCGGAAATTAGAAACACCTGATTTTTTCCTTTCTTGCAAAAGTGTCTTTTCTTCTTTTCATCAAATAAATTTGAAAGGCAATATGCAATTTGTAAGTTAATCCTTAGCGAAAATTGTTTAATAATTATCCGAGAATAATGAAAAATAAAGAAGTACACGATAAAAGAAAATCCCAGCGGCAATTAGCATTAGCAAGACGGGAAAGCAGCCGATAGCCATAAAGGAATTTGCAGCTGACAAACTAACTAACAGCTTAAAAGCAAGCGAAAAAGATTGCAAAATAATTTGAACATAGCTTAGTTTTTGTTAACAAAAATCATAGTCTTTCTTCGAATTTGTAATAAAAAGATAAAAGAATGGAAGGGAAAAACAAACTTTTTTGGATTTATTTTTTTGGCAACTGGACAAACAACAACTGATGTCTTTGTTTAAGGAAAAAAGCCAGACGACTGCTTCGAGCCTAGTCGAAGCCGGACACTTGCAAAAAAGCAAGCGAATGCATTTTTTATGTTTGACCAGTGGCGGCTGTTGCCAGTCATTCACTTTGCCCAAGTTTTAAAAATGTGGTATTTGAATGAAAAAAAGGAATGCTTTATGACGTTCACTATTTTTTCAGAAAAAAACGAAAAGAAAGATGCAGCTGCAAATATATATATTTTTTGGTTGTTGGATTTCTCAGTTTTCAATGTTGGCGATTATCTCTCCCATTCAAAGAAAAAAAAAGGCAAGAAGTTGAATGACAACTGTTTTGCCTAATAATAAAATAAAATGTTTTATAGTAAATCTAATAATTTTTAACAAAATCCAACAACAACAAAATAATAAAAGATAAAAATGCAAAAGTATATAAATTTACTAACTTATTTACCGTACTTTTGATACTAATGAGCTACGTCAAAATTATAGATAAAAATAAATTTTTGAATAAAAAAAATTGTTGCACTTTTGGATTAAAAGAATTTGTTAACGCTTATGATTTTATTAACTTTTATGCAGCTGAAAAATAAATAAATAATCAAACAAACACAATAATAATAAGTTTTTTGTTAGTTCAAGCGAAAACTAATTTTTCATAAAAAAGCTTAAAATAACATTAACTTTTTTTTCTGACAATAACACAAAAAAATCCACTGCGGCCAAACAAAAAAAATATGTTACGTCAAAAATATAGAACTAAAAAATTAAATTCCATAAATAGAATTTCCGCTTATCTACATAATTTTTTTTACGAATTGTCGAAACGAATTTAAAGTCAAATATTATAATATAATATTTTTTTTATTATCAGGAAATAAAAATGAAAACATCACTTCATTTCCTCGATGTGCATAAACGTGTTTATCAAATTTGGTTTTACACCCTCCAAAAAAAACGCAAAAAAATTTTGTAAATATTTTTTAGGAAACTTTTATTTTGACATTTCGTTAAATAATCTCCAAAGCTTCGAAACTTTCAAAAACAAAAGCATCGGTGGCCTCATTTTTTTTGCAAAAAACAAAAAAAAACATTCATTCATTTTTTTGCAAAAATATTTGTGTGAAAAAAAGAAGTGAAAATAAAAAAAAAGATAAATATAAACAAAACAAAAAAACGTGGGAGTCCATAGAAAAAAAGAAAGAAAAGAATTTACAATTTGTGATGTTTATCAAAATAATATGGAAAAAAGAGAAAATAGAAAATAAGAAATGTAAGCATTTTAAAAATCACGCGATAGAGAACTTGAAAAAATACTGTGAAAATAAGAGAATAAACTTCGCGAAACAAAACCATTAATTAAAATTTTCATAAAATAAGATAAATTCTAAAACTCACCAATTAGCTCCAACACATTTTTCTAATGGCATAAAAGTTTCTGAATCTAATGGAATTCTTACAAATCCAACATAACTGCTATCATCAAACGTGGGTTCTGAATATATTTTAATATTTAATCTTACATGTGAAGCCTCAGAATCTTTTCCATTTCCGCTGCTT
Organism: Panagrolaimus kolymaensis; assembly: GCA_028622995.1. Lineage (NCBI taxonomy): Eukaryota > Metazoa > Nematoda > Chromadorea > Rhabditida > Panagrolaimidae > Panagrolaimus > Panagrolaimus kolymaensis. Next base: position 1,007,531 of record JAJQJQ010000063.1, read on the forward strand.
CCATTATTACTATAATTTGTTGATCCATTTGCAGAGGAATCATTTGAAGCATGCCTGGCACGAATATTAGAAATTTTTTCAGAATATGTTTTTAAATTAAATTCAACTTTGTCGATACTTCTTCGATCAAAAAGGGTTATTTTTTTCATAGTTCCTACAAGTTCTCCATACGCGGTTATGCAAAAAGCTAAATGGACGCGATTTCGAAAAAATAATGGCGGAGAAGATAGCGAAGAATTTGACGATGTTGATGAAGTTGATAGCCTTCGAGGTGGAGTTGGAATTAATGCAGTATAATCCAGAACACTAAAAAAATGGAAGACATTTTTAAAAATTTTTGGATGTTTGAGCTATTTTAAAATTTAAATAACAAGAAAATAATAAAAATGATAAATCTTTTTAGTTTTTCACTGTAAGAAAAATTAGTTTACGTTGCTACTTTAAATATTTTCTCATTCTGGCTCTGCTCTAGCTATTACAGTACTTTTTCTTATCAATAATTGTAATTTTTTTCCATAAATAGAAAATAGTTTTTTGTTTCTCAAACAAACTAAACACAAATACACAAAAATATTGCTTATCGTTTGCTTTTAAGCGGAAATAACCTTTTTTTTATTGTATATTTTTAAGAAAGAAAGAAAGTGAGAATAAAAAAAATGGCAAGCACCGGAAACGATAACTTTTAAAGTCAATGAATGTAAATGTAATCCTTCCTTGATTTTTTGACTGTTCTTTGATACAAAAACAGTTTTAAAAATGCAATTATTAGAAAGAAAGTGCTTTGTTGAAGACTCAAAAATTTGCTACGATAGAGAATAATTTCAAAAAAATATATCAAAAGTAAAAATTTAGTTAGAGATAAGTTTTACAATGCCGCTTTTTTCCTCATCAAAAACAAAAATTCTGCTCAAACTTTTTTTTCTAATCAGCAAACAACGAAAAAGTTTAAAAAAAAGTTATTTTACCTTTTTTTATAAAACTTTTAACTCTTCAAATCTTCCATATTGCCGCCACAATACATATGCTAAAACATATTTCAAATCCAGAGGCAAAAAGAAAGAAAAAAGAAAGAAAAGAAATGTTGTTTATTAGAAAAAAATTTGCCTCCTCAAAAATAAATGTGTTTTGTCTTTCTTTTTCTTCCGGAGGATGGTTGAACATAAAAAAGAAGAGGAGCTGAGCTCTGTGTTATCCGATGCGCTTTTTTTTTTGAGACAAATGACAACCGGAAATGAGATTGGTGCCGCCGATGATTTTTATTTTCTTATTTTCTTTTTTCATAGTGCCGCATATTATTTTTAGAAGAGATAAAAAAATAAATTATATATCCCAAAGGTTTAATAGCAAAAAGGGAGAAAGAAAGAAGGAAAAGAAAATCTGGAAATAAAAAATCTCGGCAAATAATAATAACAATAAAAAAGAGTAAATTAAAAATAAAAAAGAAGATAAAAAACTAAGAAAAAAATTTATTTTTTTGCTATGAAAAAGGATATGCTGGCTACAGTAATTTTCTGCATTTACATAAAAAATGAAATAATTTTAAAAATTGTTTTTTAATTTTCTTGTATAAAAAATTCTATGCTTAAAATTGTTTCACAACAAAAAGTTTCTTATTACCTTTTCAAAAGAACGGTCTCGAAAAGAGAATTGTTTATTTTTCTATTGAATTTTTAAAATTCTCACCTCAATGAAATTATATTTGCATCTTTTTCTTTGGGTTCAATATTTAAACAAATTTCACCCAAAATTGATGAAACTGTTGAACGAGAGGATGGTGAGCCTTGAACTGGAAGCATCACATCTCTACCATTTATGGGTAAAATATCTTTTTTACGTATATGTAATTTACCAATTTGACGAGTTTCTGAATTTTCTGTATGTTCAATAAATATTAATTTAACAAATTGATATGGACGTTTGATATCAATTAGGGCTTTTTCACTAAAAATTCGCCTGAAATTTTTATTTTTCGAAAATAATGGAAAATAAAAATAAAAAAAAGGGTTAATGGAAAATATAAAATTAGCATAAGCTTACGTTTGATTTCCTCCCACCGCGATAGTTTGTAAGATTTCTTCATCATCAAGTTTAATTTGAATGGAAACTCTTGATTCATTTGAAACTAATAACCCAGCTAATGGACGAAATTGTTGAGGCCAAATTGTTAATGTTTGTAAAATTCTTGGCAAACATGTATCAGTAATTATATTTGAGGAATAATCAGGTGAAATTTTAGGTGATAAATCTTGTTTGGTGGCAAGAGATGTTGTTGTTTTTGAGGTTGATGAAAATTTTGGTGGAGGAGGAATTGGTGGAGCTTTTTTTATTGGTGGTGATTGTGATCTTATGGCGGCGACTGCTTCTGGCGGTTTAGAAGATGAAATTGGCGAGGATGGAATATCACTGCTAATAGGGGAAATGAGTTCAGAAGTGTCATTTGAGGTAGCGATCTCAGAGCTGCTTGTTTGAGAAATGATAGAAGGTAGCTCTGGTGATAATGAAAATATTTCGGAGCCAGTTGAAGCTGTTGAAGTTGATGGATGTTGCTCATCGAGGCTTGGGCTCAATCTTTTTGGAGGTGATGGAGGCCTTGGTGGCTTTTCCAATAATTTTTCAGTTACTTTTTGTTCTTCTCTCACATTTTCATATCGATCTGGCTCCTTGGCTGCTATTATTTGCTGTTTTTCTTTTTCTGACACAAAACTTTTATTCTTTACCGCTTCTTCTTCGAAATTTACAGTTTCCAGTTGAGACTCGGCGACTAAGTTAATTTTATTTAATGGCACTTCTTCCAAATTTTTAATTTCATTTTGAAATACATTTGAAATTTTAGGGCTTTCAGTTACCTCCTCAGTTAAGGAAATAGAAGGCACATCTATAGATAATTCTTTATTCTCTTGAATATTCATTTCTGGTAAATATTTATCATCACTGGAATCCGAAGTTCTTGGAAGATCTAATGTGCTTCCAGTTTTAATATCCACTACTTCAACAACAATATCGATTGCATTTTCTGATGGTTCTGAAGGCTCAAAAAAGTTCGAAGATTCTTCAAAAGCATCATTTTCCATTAATTCTTCGGGTTCAGATAATAATGAAAAAGTTGGAGGTTCTGGATGGTCTGGATTATAAATTTCTTCACTTTGAGGATTAGTTTCTGATATTGCAGAAGATTCAGGTAAAATAAACATAATTATGCTTTCAGAAACCACCATATCAGGCGAAGATTCGGGGTCTGTAGTTTCTATTTCACTTTCCAATGGATCAGAAGTAAGAAGAATTTCTTCTTCATCTTTAATAGCTGCACCTCCTTTATGGCAAACAAACAACGAAGGATCTGTGCCAGCTATTTCTTCATGGGCGAATTTTGGTATTGAAGATCGCCGCCTTTTTGATAATTTTGGAGAACTTTCATTAAATCTTTGATTTGTTGTTGTTTCGTCAATGGACAATTTTTTTGATGATAATTTTGTCGTCATCGGAATTATTTTTGACGCAAGTGGAGTTTTTATTGATTCAATATTTTTAGAAATTTTTGATGAAGTTGTAGGTTTTTCGTAATCGGTGGCATCATTTTCATTATTTCTTTGATGTTCGGTGCTATTAGCGATTTTGTCGTCGATACTTTTTGCACTTAAAGAAGTGCTAACCTTTTTTTTAATGATCACCTCTTCTTTTTCATCCGTTATTTTTTGACCTTCAAATTCTTTATTTGAAAAAATATTCATTTTTTTTTCTTCATCGATTGTCGCCTGCTTTTTTATTTCTTCTTTTATCGTGGATGATGGCAACGCTTCAGAAATGGAAGACGAAGAAGAAGTACTGGGAACTGCTTCTGAATCCATTAATAGAAATTTTGATTAATAAAATTAAAATGCCATAAACTTCGTTTTTAATATTTCACCATTTTCACAAGCTGCAAAAAAAGTAAAACAATAAGTTTGAACAGTTTTTTCTTAAAACCGCGCTGCAAAAAAATCCAAAAAGGTAAAGAAAAAAACGCTAATGCAACAACAATATAAAAAAAGGAAGTGGTAACGAGACAGAAAAAAACCGAAAAATAAATGTTAAAAAAATGGTTTTCATTGTAAAAAAAAGTCAGGTTAGTTAGTTTTGGTTTTGTGGCCACGCGCCAGAATAAATACTATTGCAAACGGATGGCTGCTGAGATTGATTGATTTAATGATTACCAAAATGGAAGAAAAAAAAAGAATAAAGAAAAGAAGTTGATTGATTAGGTTAAAAAAAGAAAAAGAAAATAATGGCGAATAAAAAAATAAAAGGGTAGAAATTGAAACAAAAAAATAGTCTCTAAAATAGCAAAATGAAAAGCATTTTTTGAAAGCTTAAATTTTTGGGAATAAGTAAATTTTTAATAAATGCCTAGGGTTCAGAATCACCGAATATGGATATTCCATCAATCAAAAAATAATTTTCTTCCATAAATAAATTATTTAAATTTATAGAAACAAAAGCTCCTATAAATTTTATACCATCTTGGATCACAACAAAAACAATCAAAACAAAAACTTGAAGAGTTGTGTACTTGACCAAAAAATGATGAGGTCAAACATTTTTGTTGAATGATTTTTCTATTTCCTTACTTCTTTTTTTTAAAACCAATTCTACCAATTTATTTTAATATTTTCAAGAAAGCCGGTACAGGCAAAATTTTTTTTTTTGAGATAGAGTTACCAATGTTGTCTCCTATGCTTAATTTGGCTAAATCCAAGAGGATTTGGCCAGAAGTGACCCTATTCATGGAGATACAGCAACATGAAGGTTTACTATTGAATTAATTCAAAATTATGCCATAATTCATTCTTTCGTTATATTTTTATATTCTCTTATGATTAATAGGTTTTCGACCATGGAGAATCCGAATTTGACTACCATTACTCTTCATGTATATGCTAAACATCGATTTTTCACTAACATGGCATGGTTTTTGGCGTGCCACGGGTCACAGACTTCCGTCCGCAAGATATGACTATCACCATTGGAAAGAGCATGTTTTTTTACCCCTAGTGGTGACTATATATATTAAATCCAGGTCGACTACTATCATTTATGAATTTTTGAATGTTTATTTTTACATAAATCTACCAACAAGATCATTAAGAAAAATATCGAAAAAATTCATAAACTCATTTAAAAAATCAGGAAAGCTTACACAACCATAAAATAAATGCTCCTGAATTTTTTGGTAACAATTTTACCCTCACTTGTTATGATACATCATGCACCTCGACCACTTGAAGCACTAACAGTTCATAATGAACTTCAAAAATGTGTATAAATTCAGAAACTCTTATTTTTATTCTAGAATCATTTGTACAATACCAATTCGAGGTCGTAGAATCCGAATTTGAAGCTAGCTTCCCTGGGTGAATAGATAATTTTTGAGTTATGAGCACATCAAATATGCAGATTTTCATATCCCCAGAACAATGCTTTTAGTAAGGAAAAATAATGAAACGGAGGTCAAATTCGGATTCTCCATGGTCGAAAACCTATTAATCATAAGAGAATATAAAAATATAACGAAAGAATGAATTATGGCATAATTTTGAATTAATAGTAAACCTTCATGTTGCTGTATCTCCATGAATAGGGTCACTTCTGGCCAAATCCTCTTGGATTTAGCCAAATTAAGCATAGGAGAAAACATTGGTAACTCTATCTCAGAAAAAAAAATTTTGCCTGTGCCGGCCGTTTTAAAAAAATTGACAGAATTGGTTTTAAGTGGGTGGTCCGTCGATTAAGTGCAAAATGAAAACTTTTTTTTCTTGAGTTTTTAGTTCCTCTTCGACTTACTCGACAATTAGCACTTTTTTTCGCTATTTGCAGTTTTTTGATTTGATTTTTTTTAAAATAGATATTTTTCGAATAGAATTTTTTAAACTCTTTGATTAAAATCGAAAAAAATAATTTTTATGAATTGTTTTAATGCATTCTTTCAAGCTTCCATCGGCAGCTTTCTTCATTGATCAATGACTACATTTTTTTTCCATTCTTTTTTTAGGACTTTTATTGATAATCTCTCTTTTTTTCTCCGGAAAGAAAAAGCAGCACTAATCATAAAAAAAATATTTTAACCCTCTGAGATGGGTCGTCGCCTTTTAAGGGTTTTTCTTTCTTTTAGAATTGAGAGGAATGCTTTTTTTTCTTTCTCTGATACTGAATCTTTTTTTGGGCATGTTTTGCTTTTTTCATTGATAAAAAATAAATATATTTGATTTTTTGACCTTTATACGTAGCTTAATTTTGATAAATAAGTGAGTAGCAATAACTTGGCTTTTTTAGATGTTTAAAACATAGCGGTTTTGGCCGTGATTTCTAATATCACAAAAATAAAAAATACTCATTTTAAAAACACCCTTAAAATTAAACAGTAAAATTCAATCACAAAAGTTTAAACTTTCGTCGCATTTTTTTTTTGCATACGCTTGCTTTTGTTTTTTTGTTGTTAATATAAATTGAAAATAAATATTTCGAAAGAATCCACACAAATTTTTTTTGATTTTCTGAACAAAAATAAATTGATTTCTTTCAATTTTTTTTAATCATTCACACACACAAACCCTTTTTTTCGCACCCCTTCGATATTTTTGCGGCGCTTACTCGCCTGATGTTACTCCTTTGTCGTCGTCGACGATACACATACATTCTTTTTCTTCCTTTCTATCTATCTCCTCCGTTGTTATTGGATGGTTGAAAATACACAACCACCACCATTAATACATACATACAAACACGTTAAAAGCGTCACTTCCGGTGCATCTTAATCGCCAACAAAAAAAATGAAGGAAGAGTCTTTCATTCATTTTTTCTTTTTTCTTTGCAGCAAAGAAAAAAATGATACCAAAAAAAGAAAGAATAAAAAAAAGTTAGGAAATAAAAGGAACCTGCAATTAGACGACGTGAGCATCATCACGGTTGGGGGTGGGGAAAAATGAGAAAAACTCGAATTTCTTTTTTGTATATGTATTTATAATTATGAATTGCAAAAAAGACAGTGAAAATTGGCGAAAGCTGGAAGACTAGAAACCCAAAAAACAAATAGAAGCTTCATAATTCTTGGTCAGTTTTTTCAGATGATGATTATGAATACAAAACCCGATAGCTGAAGGAAATTAAAAATAGTTCAAAGTTGCCAGAAGAAAAAAATAGTTTGAGAGTCACAATATTGTAAAGATCAAATCAAGAACATTTTTTAAAACGAAATTAGTTTAATCAGTCATAAATTTAACAGTTAAAAATAATTGGCGAAGATATATAAATTTTAGACATTTGAAAACTTCAAAAAAACAAAAAAAATAGCAAAAAACACAACAATCAAACCCTTCGATTTTTGAGTTTTTTCTGCAAACCAAAACTCCCGCAAAAGCAATGAATCCCATACTGGAGCAAGTCGGGCGCGCCCGGGCGCGTTGAGCCCGGGGTTCGACTGGTCGCGCTCAAAAAAATGGAGGGTCGCGCACAAAAATCTTTAAAATCTACGTTAAAAAAATCGATGTGGTACTTCCTAATATTTTGGAAAAAAATTTTTGAGAAAAACCACATGGGATACCCTTTGGTCAAAAAGGGTTCGCGCTAAATAAGAAAATTTGGCGCCTTAAGTTGCCCCAGTATGATGAATCCGCCATTCTTTTAGAACAAAAAAAGACTCATTTTTGCGTGTTCGTCTTCTTTGTTACAAAAAACCAAAAAAAACGAAAGCAAAAAAGCCACGAAAAATAAATGAATGAATGAAAGAAAAATGTGGACAACAACAACGACGACAGAAAAAAACCATAAAAGGCTTTTTTTAGAAATAAAAAAAATACAAGCAAAAAAAAGTTTTGTGAGAAAAAAATAAGCAAGGGCAAAAGCTATTCAGAAAAATTTTTGTGAGCTGAGAGTAATGGAAAAAGAAAAATCATATCAGAGAAAAGAAGAAGAAGAAAAAATGACAAAAGAAAAATAGAGAAAAAAAATCAAGGAAAAAAACGTGAAATGGAAAAGCACTTTGATAGCATTTGGAAATAAAAGAAAAGTGGGGAGTTAAAGCACATTTTTTAATGTATCAAAAAAAAATGGATGATTACTGTGACTCACAAGCATTTTACAAACGCGTGAAATCAAAATTCATGCATTTTTGAAGTTAATTTTTTAAAGTAAAAAAATGAAAGAGTTAAAATATTTGAAATTTGTTGATTTTTTCGATCAAAAGAATTTGCTTTAAATTAAACTCGATATTTTGATAACACAAATAAATGAATGGAAACAGCTGAGAAAAAAATGAAGAAGAAAAGAAAAAGGAATTAAGGAAGCAACAACAACAAAATAAAATAAATGAATTGAAAAAAAACTTTGAGGATAGATGAACCAAGTCAGAAAATCACTTTTTTGTTAATAGAAAAATATTTCGAATTGAATAAACCAGAAAAAAGATATCTAAATTTTTTGAAAGCATGAAAGCCATCAAAAATTTGTTTTATGGATTATAAACAAAAATGAAACCTTGAAACGTTAAGATTTATAAAAAAATCAGCGATCAACGTAAAAAAAACGCATGAAAAAAGTGTGGTTTGAAAAGTGTAATAAAATGATGTTTAAATTTTTCTATTTTCCATTAAAAAAAGAAGATTGGACTTTGTTCTTAAAAATATTGTAAAAATAAGCAAGCAAAAGAATCGTTGAAAAATTTAGATAACTAAAAAAAATTAAAACTTGTAATTAAACTTTTATTTTTTTTTAGGAAGCTAAATTTTATTTTTAAATAAGCTAACAAAAAATAAAGACAAATATGCAGCGTTTTTTCAAGCATTTACAAGAGCTTCGACCAATGGCATATAAAAAAAATCTTTATAAAATCCTTGGAAAGGCGGCTATCGCTGGTCGTCGTCGAAGATAAGCTTGAATGAAAAATGAATCAACCAGGAAATAAAAGACTTGAACGATGGTGAACGAATAAGGAACAAAAAACAATGAAAAAAAAGGAAGCTATTTTACTTTTCTATATTTTACAACAACAAAAAAATACAACCCAAGAAGCAGCAAAAGCAACAAAAAAAAGATCATTGAAATAGAAAATAAAAATATAAAAATAAAGATAGAACAGAAATGAATGAATGAATGGTTCAGATTCATTGATCATCAGTAAGCTGAAAGGTTGAAGGGAAAAAAGTAATACAAAGGCGAAGGAGAAAGCTTTAATTTTAAGTAAAAATGCAAATATTTAAAAATAAGTGACAAATTTTTTAAACTTTTGAAAACAAAAAACGGAGCGATCAGAAGAAAAGCGAATTATAACTTTTTTTAATTACGAAAATAAGAGTTTGAATGCCGCAAATGAAAAGGATTTTAGAGGAAAAATTATGTTATTTCATTCCTTTTTTATAAAGCAAAAATTTTAACTTTTACAATTTTTATTTTTGTTGTAAACCGATCAATGAAAAAAAAAATAAGGAGAAAAATATTTTTGTTCAGTGAAAATAAAAAACGTTGAAATATTTTTTTTTCTTCAGAAAAAAATGAAGGAACGAAATGAATAAAAAAAAAATACTAAATAAAAACCAAGAACGACATTGTGGCGCCTAATTTGTCCTAACTCTTCTTCCTTCGCGCAAACAACGAACAAAAAAAAAATAAAAGACATAAATTCTTTTGAAAAAACGTTATTACTAAAAATAGCATAGAAACAAAAATTATAATTAAGTTAACAAAAAAATTTAGAAAATAGAAAATAAAAACTTTCATTTTCATTCTTTAAATTTTTGTAAAATAAAAAAAGAATTTCAAGGTTTAACAAAAAAACTTTTAATGAACCAAAAAATTTGAAGTGTTTGGTCTCTTTGTTCTTTGGTAAAAAAAATAATAAAAATATTTAAAATTATCACATATTTTTGACCTTGTTGTGTTTATGGGCTAAGTAATTAAAATATTTAATAATTTATAATTGTAAAAAAGTTAGATTCTCTTTACACTAAAAAAATAACAGAAGAGATACTTTTTCCCTTTTTTTTGTTGATTAAATGAATGATGATAAACAATAAACCCAGGGGGTAACTAACTTTACGCGGCGGCAGAGAAACAACATCGAAAAAAATCACGCAGAAAAAAAAAAGCGAAGAAGAAGATGATTGACAACCGGAAGTCCTTGTTTTAATATATAAAATAAAATGTTTTAAGAAGACGGAAATTATATTATTATTTTTTTAAGGCATCTTCATTTATAATAAAAAAAAGAAGAAGAGAAAGAAGAAGAAGACCAAAATTGGAGAGTTCAATAAAAGTGCAAAATAATTTTGATGATACAATATAGTTGGAAAAATTTTGAGAAAAGCGTGCCAAAATTAGTAAAAAAATAACATGTTGGCGGTGGTGTTAAGTAATTATCCACAACTAAATCGTTTTTTGAAGGATATCGCCATCCATAAGTTCGCGAAAACAAAATTACATTTTAACAATTTTTGACACTTAAAACCAAAAAGTAAATACAACACATGATTTTTATTGTGTAAAGAAAGATATGCAACAAAAAAAAATTCATGGAAAAAAGTGCATAGTTTTTTGCTGCAAAACATTCATTATTTTTTTGAACCAAATAAGAGGCAGGCGCAAGAAAAAAAAAGTCATACAAGGTTGTCCGAAGAAAAAGAAAAAAAATGTGGAAGAGAAATAAACAAGGTTGGCTGGCATTTGTTATTTTTTTTCCGTTTTTTTGTGTAGTGCCAAAAAACCTTAGAGAAAATAAAGGAAGGACAAAAGGAGGACGGATGCGTCGCATTCGGTCAAACGTCCATGAAAAAGAAAAGAATATAGAAATAATGAAAGAAAAAGGTTCAAGTGGCGCAGTGCCATTGTCAAACGCGTGGGAAAAAAATCAAAATAAAAAAACCTTTCTTAATCGTGTATTTTTTCATTTTCTTTATTCTTTCTTTTTTTGCAACATAATTCAATAAAAATTTTATCTTTAAGGTTAAATAAATATTTTTTGGTGTAAGTTTGTCTAAAAAAAATTAGCATAGAATTTTATTTATTTATTTTTGTTTATTATTGTTATTATTATTTTGTTTATAACTATTAGCAGGTTTTAAATTTGAAACTTGTTCATAATGATGACAAAGAAGCGAGGATAAAGTTTTTTGATTGGTTTCAATCCAAATCCAATATATTAAAGCTGATACACAAGCACCAAAGGCAGAAAAAATTCCAATTGAATTTGGTGTTTCATAACCCCAAAATAAACCCATGGCTCCCATTAAAGCTGCTGCAGCACCATTAAAAGCTCCAAAAAGTTTAGATGGCTGTTGAATAATTAGCCAACAATAAAAAAATAATATTATCCCTGTGCCATCTAAAAAATTATATATTTAAAGAAAATATGCAAATTTTATGGAATTTTCTAAAAAAAATTAATTTTAAAAAAAAATTTGGGTTACACATGGCCAAAAATTTAAACTTTTTGGGTAAAATGTAATCGGAACATTTTCTAGAATTTGCAATTAAATTTGACTCACAAATTCCCAAAACCAAAGTAACATCATAATTGTAACTTGAATAAATTTCTTCAACATTCAAATTTTGGGCTAATCTTGAAATGCAATAAGTTGAACCATAAGTAAGTCCAAAAAGTAAGAATAAATTAAAGAATAAAGCTGTGAAGGCTCGAATCACAGCTATCACGGGAGCAATAAAAGTATCAAATATTAAATTGTATATTAATTTCTCGGATCGACGTTTGTGATATGGACTAAAAAAATATGGGTTTTAATTACTTTTGGCATGGATTTTGGAATTAATTTTTCACCTATGTTTTTTGTCTTCAGAAAAAAATGCTTCAGAAATTAGCCCAAAAAAGTCATTTATTTTACCATTTTTGTTAAAGTGTTTTCCGCAGACTTTCTCATGGCTTTTTTTTAACAAAGTTGCAAAGCATTTTTTCTCGAAATAAAAAAGTTTTAATCGTGACAGATCGATCGCCTGCTTTATCATTTTCTTTATCTTAATCCGCAAAAAAATTACATTTAGCTAACAGAAAAATTGAAAATTTTAATCCATAGTTTTAAGATGGCAAAAAAAAAAATAAAGTTTCAAGGATTTTATTGATTTTTATATTTTACCTTGATTGTGAAACAGTGGCTGGAGTATTTTGCAATGATCCTTGAGCGGTTTCGGTTCCATTTATTCTTGATAACAAAAAATTATCAGACATATTTTTCTATTGGCTTCTAGAAAAAAGTATTATAAAATAAAAAATTTTTTTGGTGAACAGCAAAAATAAAAAATGTAAATGAATTTGATTTAAGTAAAAAAAACTCGATTGAAAAATACGCTTTTTACGCTCGTGGAAAAAGAATGATAAATAAATTAAAATAAATACAATATGCATGAAAAAAATTTTATGTTTACGTCAGCTAAACACAATTTTGCGCTTAATTCAAGGGCCGTAAAAATACATTTTGGAAAAATATGTACTGATTTTGAACCAATGACGCTTTATTTAGCAGCCAAAGTTGATAAGCAAGCATTATGGTCACATGGATGACATAATTTTCATTTAATGGTAAAATTTTGACATAGAATGTGACGTAGATTTTTATATGAAGAAAGAAAACCCTAGTTTTAATTAGCGCAAAGGAACGTTTTGTTACCATTTATGTAATTATAAAGAAACATTGCCTTTGCAAGTTTTGGTTTTTAAGAAATATTCAAAAAAGTTTTTTTTGCAAATATTTTTTTTACAATAAAAAACTAAGAAAACAATAATAATATAATGACCATTCTCGAAATTAAAAAACTTAAGGAAAAATAAACAATGAAATTTATTGACAAAAAAATAAAGTTCATTAAACGAGTTAATAAGCAAAAGTTCAGAGATCGTATTGTCCAAAAAAGGTAAACTAACCCCGTTTTATAAATCTTGATTTTTTATTTTTAAAGCAAAAAATATGGCAGATTAATGTAAAAATGAACGAAAGCCGCTGCTTTTTTAATCTTCGAATTGGGTTTTCGAGCACGATTACTCAAGCAAGCGGCTATGGACAAACTTAATGTTTGAAAACTTTTAACAAAAATTTTCGAAACGATATTTTAGTAGGCTAGGAAAAAAATCAAAGACAATCACGGAAAAAAAGAAAAGAAAAAAGCTTAAAAATAAATGAATGAATCATTGTGCAACTTTTTTCTGACTCTCATTCAAACAAGCAAAAAATGAAGGAAAAAACTTTCTTTCTTGGTTTTTTTTTTCACTGTTGAAAGAAATATTATAGCAAAGCAACAACAATGGGAAAAACAAACAAACTATAATAAAAAAGGAAAAAGTGAAAGTTATAGCACTACACACACAGACGACAACTAAAAAACGTGAAACTATATTTATAATAGTAGAAACCTTTTGGATGGAAAAATTACAAAATTCTTAATCGAAAACTGTTATTTTTTATATTTTTTTAAATCGAAAAATCAAATAACCTTGAAAACCAAAAAAATGTGATAAACAACAAAAAAATAGTTTTGATGCAGGAATGTTTTGAACGGAAAAAAAGAATAAGAGAAAGTAAAGAAAAACCAGCGAAAGAAATGGATGACTCTTTTTTTGTTTACGATGAAAACAAGAGAGAAAAATGTATGCACATTACATCACGTAAAAAAGGTTCGGCTGTGTGGTATATATTTTGGCTGTCTTGGAAGAAAAATAAGGTACGGTTGGGAAAAAAAAGGAAAAAATGTTAAAAGTTTATCATCACTCTCGGAGGTGTTGAAATAAGTTGGTATACAAGTTGCAAAGAAAAGTTAAAAGCTGCTGATACGTTAAACTTAATAAAGAATGAAAAAGTTTTCAAAGTTAAGATACGATTTCTTATATTTAAAGAAAAAACTTAAATTTTAAATTCAAAAATGGTTTTCCAAGTGCAAAAAAAAACATTTCAATCCATAAGAAACCTTGGATTTTTAACACAAAATTCATTCTATAAAAAAAGGACTTTTCAAATTAATTATTAGCACAAAGTAAAATCGTATTTGAAATGCCTTCGCTTTCTTTAGAAAGATTTTCATGGTTTTAAAAACAAAACAAAATCTTCGATGTAAATGGATTATTCTGTTGCAGATTCGATTCAAATCTCCATCATCAAAAAAGGCGATACGGTATCTGTGAGTAAACTTTTCGAAGAAATCAAACGCTATTCTAAATGTGCATATTGCTCGAAAAAGAACTGGAAAGAAGTTTTTTAATTTAGTTAGAATTCTTACGTGGAATCAGTACGCCACTTGATCTCCAAAGTACTGCTCACTTTACCTTAGAAAAAAACGATTTGAATTAAGCAAAATTAAAGACATTGTCCATAGTCTGTAATCAGTTAGTATATTTTGATCCATGTCCATTAATTTCATTTTGTGCTACAACTTTACAAATAATTTTATATTCCCCTAATTTTTCGTGCATCTAACTGGCTTTAAATCCCTTTTTTGTTGTTTGAACATGCTTCTAACCTTTAACAATCAATTTTTTAATGTGTAAAAATCAAATAATTTGTCATGCTCTTTTTTTTTCTTTCTAATGTCTATTTTTTGCTTTTGATATTTAAATTATTTAAAAGTCAAAAACAATTAATAATAGAAGCAAGTGTGAAAAATCGCAAAAGCAGGCTGAATAAAGTTTATCAAAAAAGGTCAAAGACTGTTGGTGCTTATTGCCGCTATCGTTGCTGCTTCATTTCCATCCATCGAGAACCGCGAACACTCCTTTCTCGAAAAAAATGAAAAGGAAAAAAACGATCAGGTGTGTTTCATGGCTTTTTTATTCCTTTTTTCTCTATCATGTTGCCTCAAATAAAATATAACGAATTTTAACACACATAACCGCAAAAAAAAAAACACATGCACACACAGACTTAAAATGCTGTTTGTGGCCTGCTACTTGCTGCTCAGTTTACAAAAGGAAAAAAGGTCATAGAAATGTATGTTTGCTTTTTCAATTGACATATTTAGATAAAAAAAAATTAAAAAAATTATTTAACAATTTAATATTTTTATTGAAAAAAAAAGAAAAAAATCTATGATGAGTGAAACAGAGAAGAGAGTCTGTGGACTTCCTTCCTCTCTCCTTTTTCAAGAGCAAGCAAAAAAATAAAAAATGAAGATTGTGTTTATTAAAAAAATATTTCCTTTATTATTTATAAAAATTATGAAAACTTTATTTTTTTCCTCAAAGATTTTTTTGCTGATAATTATCTCTTTTTTTAATTTTATATCTTGATGAACCATGTTTTGTGTTTTTTTAAAGGTATTTCTTAAGGATGGTTGGTGGTGTTCAAGCACTTTCTTTTTTGTTTTGAAAATACAAATATATTTGTTTAATTTTTTTGAGATCAACATATTTTCATATATTTTTTTATGGAACTCATAATGAACCGAAGAAAGTATTGCATAAATATTTTCTTTATTTTGTTTAATTTTTGACTCTAAGAGTTTATTTTTTTGGACCTCAAGGAAAAGTTTTTCGGTCGCTTGACAAAAATTTCTAAAAAATCAGTTTAATTTTGTCTCATTTTTTAATAGTCTTCAGATAGCTTTTTTTGTTGGTTTTTTTCCCTGCTATAAAACTGATTTCCTGGGAAGATTTTTTTTTGTCACAGTGGCACTTTTTTAGTTTCATCTACCATAATCGTGTTTATGGCATTCACGAGTCAGAATTTTTTTATTTACCATTTTTTAAAATGAAAAAAAGCTTAAGTCTCTCATTTTTGTTTTATAATTTTTTTTTTCTGAAAATCGATATATCATAATGTTCTTTTTGTCCTTCCTGGTTCTCTGTTATTTTTTTTCTCGTTGCAAAAAAAAATATTGTCGTCCTAAAAGCTTAAAGGGAGTGTCCCAAACGATGAGAAAACCCTTACAGCGGGTGTTCCTAGCCCGAAAGTTTTTCTTCACTGTCTCAAAGTCTTACAAAGTTTTACAAAGTTTTTTCAAAAGCTTACGAAATTTTCTCAAAATGCTACAAAAAGCTACAAAAATTCGTAGCACTTTGTAAGCTTTTGAGACAATGAAACTTTCGGGCTAGGAACACCCGTCGTAGCAAAATTATTCTCATCGTTTGGGACACTCCCTTTAAGCTACAATATACGCCAGATCGCAGATATTATTTTTTTCTTTCATAGAACACTATCAGCATTCGTGAATAGTAATTTTAATATTTAATTTTTTGCGTACACAAAAAATATCCCGGTTTTAAACTAACTTTTTTTATTTTGATTCATGAATTTATTTAAATAAATTAATTTTAAAAAAAAGCTCAAAAACATAGTAAATAACTGCCTGAGCTACAATAGACACATGGGGCATTAGACAAGGTTTATTTTTTCAACAATGTGGCAATATATTTTTCTTTTTTTTTTATAAATTAAAAAATGTATGTAGTTTAATAATTTGATACTTGTCTGAGTTCGAATTTTTTTTCGATAAATAGTAGAGAGAATATTTAAACTTTTTTTGTTCCTGGGAAACTTCTACTTTTGTCAAAAGTCTAGTTTTAGAAGTTTAGGCTCCAATAAAATTATATTTTCGATTTTGATAATTTGAGGACATAGCTTTCGATAGAAAAATAATTCGAGAAATTTTTTTCGTTCTCTCTTTTTTTTCTCAGACATTCTTCTTCTCGAAAAGAAAGCATTCCCTCTTTCTCTCGATGAAGAGGATGATGACACAATTGTTTTGATAATATTTTTTATTTCTTAAAAGAAAAACGAAAATTCAGAAGCGCAGCCAGCATTCATAACAATAAAACTTTTTTCTTTTTGCTTTCCATTCTTGCTAAATAACAAAACGATGAACTTTTTTTGCTTTTGCCCTTTTTTGGTTTCATCGCATTTTGTGTTTTTAGATTTTATTAAACTCGTGCTTTCCATTCCATTTTTTGTTTCTCTTTTATTTGGGCAGTTAAAATTATTTTTTCATGATGGTTATATTGACAAAAGCCTGCAAAAAACTATCCCATTTTAATTTTTTTCTCTCTCGTGTGTGTTTTTTTGGAAGGATTAAAATTGTTTTTTTTGCTTCTTTTGTTTTTTTAATTTTAAAGCGCAAAAAGGAAGTAATAAATTTTAAAATCACATGGAAATATATAAATCGTGGATTCTGCCTGCCATAATAGACATTTTTTTCATTGAAAAAACCCTTTGGGGTTATCTATGTCCACACGTGGGCACGGTAGTGTGAAATATTTTTTGGCTAACGATACCCTTAAATTTATCAAAGGGTCCTCCCTTTGCTACCTTTTTCTTCAAAAATTTCAAAACGATACCCTCGAAATTACAAATGTTTTATCAAAGGGTATCCCCTGTTAAATTAAATTTTTTTTTTGAAAACTTTACCGCAACCCCACTACCCTCCGGTGTGTCAAAACACACCGAAACACACCGTGTGCCCAAGTGTGTCTATGTCACAACTTTAAAATTTGTTTTTTATTTTCACTTTTTTCTTTTCCAAATTAATGTCAAAATGGAGAAGTAATAATCCAACTCACGAATTAACTGGAATATATAAACATGTCAGAAAATGAATTGTGTTGAGCTTCTAAAGTTTAATTAAATATTTCACTTTTTATGCATTTTCTAAATTTTTTTTCATCGGAAATTTAAAATTGTTTCATTACACGATTTTTCGTCCATAAAACATAAATTTTTAAGAATTTACGAATCTTTAAAAATTCCTTGGCTTCTTTGGAAGTTATTGAATATGGAGATTAAATTTTTTTAGTTGTTGTAAATTTTTTTCTTTTATCACACTGCCGCTGATCTTATGACTCTCTTTTATTTTTTTTCTGTTATACCACATTTTTTTAAAATCTTTTTCAGAAAATTTAAAAAAGAATAGAGATTCCATCTTTTTTTATTTTTTAGATAATCCTCTGTATTTTGTGTATCCAACAAACAAAATAAATTAACCGAATTTTCCAAGCCATTTTTTTCTTTTTATTTTTTTAAAATTTCATTTTCATTATTTTTACGTCGTCCACGTCCATTGCTTTGAGTAAATCAAACACAGATATATTGAATCCAATCATAGTTTTTTTGCTACCTTTGTTTACCACATTTATTTTTAGTCACTTTTTTCATTTTTTTTCAAATCCTGCGAGAGTTTTTTTCTAAATTTTTAAGTCAATATTAAAATATTTTTTTTTGTTAAAACCAAATAAAAATACTTGTGATTTATAATTCCCTTTTTTATTTGATTTTTTTCGTATTTTCGTGCAAAAATTATCGTTTAAGATTTCTAATTCGCCTAAATTAAATTTTTTAAATTTCTTTACCATTTTGAAAGAAACTCTTCTGTGTTTTATATGAGAAATTTAATGGTAAATTTTGTATTTTTTTTAATCCCATCGTCCTTTTTATAGTAGTTATATGCTGTATCACTTTGTGCAATCCCATCCATACTTACATTAGTTTTTACTTTTTTGCAAATCGGATAAAGCTTTTTTAAAGGGATTAATTTTTTACATAGGTTTTGGCAATTATTATTTTTTTTTTGTAATTAAAAAAATAGTTTTCTTTTTCAAAAAATCGATATAATTGTTTTTGAGATATTTTATAGAGCTGTAGCCTTCGAAACTAAATTTTCATAAACAATGTTTTGTTAAGTTATATCCAGCTTACGGATTTTTAAACCTTTAAAAATGTTAGTTTCCAATTTTTTTGAATATTCTTTATTGGGCGTTATTTTTTTCTGGGATACTTATGTTTTTTAATTATTTCTTCAAGTATTGCATATCATTGCCATTTCGAGATATTCTTGCTATTCATGTACAGCGAGCGTTTGAAGGATTTTTTCAAAATTTGCATCGTTGTAAAACAATCAAAAAAACCAATGCACTTGAAGTTTAATGTTTGCCTTCTGTTTTTGTTTTTGGAAGAAATTTTGCAAAAAAACAACCAATCTTATACTTTTCAATTTCCAGTCTTTGTTGTCTTCGGAAATCCAAAGTAATTTTGTTTTCTTAAAGGACCATGCTCTTTTGATCTTTTTTGAAATTTGTTTTCAAAACCGCGGCTGGATATTCCATCATGCCGCAACATTGCAAAATGCAAAAGCCTTTGTTCCAATACTTAGAAAAATTTTGGATTTTTTTGTTTTTTTCTGATGATGCCCATATGTAGCTACTCTTCTAAATAGCTTTACGACACTCATCATATTAAAAGTAATGAATATAGGTAGTATTAATGCTATAAGACTTCATCATGTAGGCGAAATTCTCAAAAAAACAAAAAAAATTTCTAAGTATTGGAACAAAGGCTTTTGCATCTTGCAATGTTGGGGCATGATGGAATATCCAGCCGCGGTTTTTGAAAACAAATTTCAAAAAAGATCAAAAGAGCATGGTCCTTTAACTTAATTTTCTTTGAGCTTCTCTTCTTCTTTTTTTATATTTTGAGATACTGTAGTTTTTTTAGTTTAAAAAGTATATAAACTAATTCTTTTTTAATTTCTCTCCTGCTTTTAAGATTGATGTTTTATATACCTCAAAACAACGTCCTTCTTCTTTTAGGTTCTCGAAAAACAACTAATATTTATTTTAATACTAAAAAATTAATGTTTCAAATATATATTTTTGGTTTTTTGGCAAAAACATCAAAAAAAAGCAGCAAGAAAAATTAAGTTTCAAAATAATTTTTTAAAACATAAAAGAGTTTTGAATCCAAAAGATTTTTTAAACAAAGAAAAAAGCTAACTAATGTTTGCACAGACATAATTTTTATTTATTCTGAAATAAAAAATTTTTTTCACTTCTTTTTCCATTTTGATACAAAAAAAGAATCTTTTTTTGGTCAAAACAAAAAATCAAATTTTGCGAGATCTTTGGTTGCAAACATTTTTTTTCCTTTCTTTTCATTGTTTTAATTCAAATTTGTTAATAAGTATATTTGTAAGCTTTTTTGAAGAGAACTAAAGCTTATTAAAAATTTAAATTTTTCCGAATAAAAAAATAAATGGTTCACGTTTCAAAGTTTATTATTTTTTTCTAAGCCGCGTTTTTTTTTTGCTGAACTCTATGGATCAAAAAATGATTATCATCATGGAGAGCCTTTCGGGTTTTTTTGAGGTTTGAACTCTTTTTTTAGACCATGACTAAATTTTTTTTTGCATTTGTTTTGATTTCATTCTGGGCTATGAGCTACTTCCGCTTTTTGAAAACCCATTTTAACCACCTTGAAATTTTATTTGATTTTGTTTTGTTAAAATTTAGTTATGTGATAAATTTTATTTAAAACGTTAAAAAGAATCGTTATTTGCATTTTTTCGTAAATTTTATGAAAAGATTTAAATAAAAAAAAAATTTTGCCATTAAATGTAAATTTCTTTGGCAACTGTAGCTCCAGATGCCTTTTTCTTGTGCATAGGACAAACAAGTTTTAAAAAAAAATTAAGTTTTTTTTTGTACAAAAATAACCCTCTCATGGTTTCTTGTGTCATCAAAAAAATAATGAATCATCTATTTCCAACAGGAAACAATTTTTTTGAGCTTAAAATTTATGCAAAAATTGAAAAAAAATTCGTCCAGTTACGGAAGTTCCACTGATATGAAAATTATAAGTTTCAAACATCATTGTTTTATAGTTTAAAAACTATTCGATTATGTGCAACTTTTTTCACTTGATTTTTTTTCTTTTTTGATTCATTTTTTCAAATTATTTTTCCATTATTTAATATCCCATTTTTCAACTTTTTTACGTTTTTGTGCTGAATCTTCTTTCCCATTTGTTTCATCACCCATCTATTTTTCTTGGACACTTATTAGCTAACGATGATTCATTTTATACAATTTTTTTTAAAAATTATTTGTTCATCTGGCAAGCAAGTTAGCTTTCCAAGTGTCCGCTTTCCATTCCATTTTTTCTTTGTTAAAAAATCCATCTTTTTCTTTCAAAGTCCCTCAACCAGGATATCAGTCACGCGAATATGTCATATCCATATCCGTAATGGGTCAGAAATGAGTAGCAAACCATACAAATAAAATAAATCCGTCAATAAAATATTCCACAAAAGAACCATTTACCGTGATTTTTGTTGTTTTTTTTATTTCGTTTTTTGCTGAAACACACTAGAAAATAAATAATAACAACCAAATTTCTTTAGGAACAAATAAATAAAGAAGAAAAGAATAAAGAAAGAGAGGAATATTTTTATTGAATGCAACAAAAACAATATAAAAAATAATAAAAGTCTAAAAAATGTCGTCTGCTCATTTATCACCACAACCACGAGGCTCATTTTTTAAAACTCCATCCATTTCTATGACTTCTCAAGCTTCCACCATAATTTCTGGAAAATCGGAAGAATGGTATTCGCTTGAAGGATATTTATCATTAAAATGGCAAGGAGGTAGGCTAAATATTTTAAATTTATAAAAGTCACATAAAAATTAAAAAATATATTTTTTTAAATTTATTTTAACAAATTTTTGAACTAAAAAACTTTTTAATTTTTAGCTTTCACATTTTTGCATTCAAAGAAAAAGTTTTATTTTGGATTAGATGAATTTGAAAATCGATTAGTTTATTATCGAGATAAAAATGATTTCAATAAAAAAACTGGTCGAATTGGAGTTATTTTGCTTAAAAATTCTGCTTGCACCGTAGCTGAAAATAATCCTAAAGGTTTCGTAGTTCAGTAAGTTTTAATAATTAAAATATTTTTTTTGTGAGCGAAACATAAAAAATTAATTTTGTTTAGCGCGGATGATAAAAAATATGAATTGGAAGCTGATAATGAGGGATGTGCGGCATGTTGGCTTCAAGCTTTACAATATCGAAGGGATAAGGATATTAATGACAATAATGAAAAATCCCTTCCAAATTTAATTTGGAGCAATATTCGCCGCCGCCGATCTCGAAGTCAAAGTTCCCAAAGTGATGAAGAAAAAACTGATTTGGTTTCAAAAATGAAAATGCAAAAACCAAGAAAAATTAACCGAAAATCTAAAAGTTTTAAATATGTTAAGCGTAAGACTAAAAAAATAAAGTAAACTAAAAAAGTTTTGAATATTAATTTTAGCCCCTCAATTTTTACCCGACGTTGAAGCCGCGAAACTTCGTCGAATGAAATCTGATAATCCAGGGATGATAATCAAGCGAGAAGATTCCACAACATCCACCACTCATTCGATTGATGAAGAAACTGAAGCTAAAACTCCACCAAAACCATACATAGCTCCACCACTTCCAATTTTGAGGAAAAAATCTGCACCTCTATGGTTAAATGATTGGATAACTTCTTGGGTGCATGAACAAAGTCAAATTGAATCATGGTAAATTTTAGCAAAAAAAAAACCTAGAAAAATTAAGAGACCAATAAATTTGCATAATTTCTTTAAAAAAATGCTTTATTTTCAAAATAATGAGTGGACTTTAAAAATTTTTGTCGACCTTTGTTTGTTTCGAAAAAAAGAAGCATATTTTTTAAAAATTTGCATAATTCAAACTTTTTTTTATAGTTCGGTTGATGCTGGTTCATCAAATGATACCACCGCGGATTCAATATATTCCAAATCTTCTTCACCCCATGAAACTTCGTCATCATCAAGTACGACTTCCACATACAATAGTGATAATGAATCCATTTGTTCAGATACAAATAAAGCTGATCAACTTATTACTGAAGTTACATTACTTCGATTAGTAAATGATCGACAAAAAGAACAAATTGAAATTTTAAATGGTGAAAAGCGGGAACTTTTACGTGAAGTTGAACGATTAAAGCAAATAACAAATTTTTCATCGAATGGGTAAGAAAAATTTTAATAAAAAAAAGTTTAAAAGCGACGATCAAATTCTTGGAAATTTAAAAAGCTAAAATATAAAAATTAAGAAACGGCTAAATTTTGGGAAATATATTGTTAGTTTTTTTGAGGCTTAACAATCATAGTCACCATAAACCACTTTTTTTTATAAATTGAGAAACAACAACTTTTTTCGAGACGGCCATTTTCTCAAAGCAGCCGACGACAAACAAACAATATTATAACGTAAACATTGAGAAAATAAAAATGTTTTTCTGATTTTTTAATTTATGTGTTACTTTTTGCTTTCATTTTTTTGAGGAGGCTTTCTTATTCTTTTCTCGTTTCCTTAACAAAAACCATTCTGACTTAGAGCCACAACAAAAAACAATAATCATGTGTTTTGAAGTAGTGATATTCTTAAAAAGATGTTCTCGACCAAAAAAGAATGCGATTGTATCCAACAATATTATTAATTTTAGTGATACCAGTCAATCAGCACAAAATAAATTTTTGAATGCTGAAATTTTACGTTTGAATGATCGACATCATACAGCTGAGAAAAAATTGGATGAAATGAAAAAGTAAGTTATTCGCATTACTTTTTAACGAAAAATATAAATTTTTTAAAAATAATGTGATATTTATTTAAAAATTTTAGAGATGTAAATCGATTAGAATCAGAAATGGAAAGTTTTAAAAAGGAATATGTATTTTTACTTCAATCGTGTGTTCGAATCCCACTTTATGAGCATAGTGGATTCGATGCGGTTCAAGTAAAATTATTTGGTGGAAATGTTCATGAACATCGTGTAAAAAAGTTATTATTCGCTGCAAGAGAAAGTGATCCAACTTTGCCTACGTTTGAAAGCCTAGGCTCCAAGGATGCTTTCCACATAGATGAATACGGATTTCGTCATTTTTTTGAAGAAACCCCTCTTGCCATTCATTATATTTGCACTCAACTTCATCAACATTATCAAAGTCAATCGGATGGTTATGTTGCAAGAAAACGCAAATGGCATTCCATCCTTTATAAAGAGCATTGTGTAATTGAAAATAATGTAAGAATTTAAATTCAAAATATTTATTAAAAGTTATATCTTTGATTTAAAAATTTTAAAAAACAGTATTTTTACTTTTAAAATTGCAATTTTATATATAAGAGAAATAAAAAAAATTTCAGCATGAAAATCGACAACTTTGCCGCGCTGGAATTCCTCGATCCATGCGATCCAAAGTTTGGAGGGTTTTAATTAACCAACAAGTGGCTGATATTAAAAGTAAATATGGAAATTATTATTATCGTAACTTGTGCCAAAGTCAAGGCACCGCCGCTGAAAAACAGGTTAGTCAGCAACACTATCCTAAATCCCAAATGGAAAAAAGTTTTAGTCGTAAAACAAAAATCAAAATTTTTTATTTCAAAATCATCGAAAGTTTTAGTTTTTTTTAATATTTAACCAAAAATTAGGGAATTGAAAAACAAAATTTTAATATAGCTATTTTTCAGTACATAAACATCCATCAAAAACAAATAAATTTGGATTTACTTCGAACTATGCCAAATAATATTCATTTTATGGGTGCCTCGTGTAAAGGAGTAACACATTTGCAAGCTATTTTACGTGCGTATTGTTTGCATAATCCTACACTTGGATATTGTCAAGGAATGAATTTTATTTCGGCCACAGCGCTGCTTTTTGTATCACCCGAAGATGCATTTTGGTTTTTAATTGCAATAACAGAAAAACTTTTTGATTCATCTTATTTTGATCAATCTCTCACTGGAGCTCAAGCGGACCAAGAAGTGCTAAAAGAAATTCTTGAACGTCGATATCCTCGCCTTGCAGCACATTTGGAAGAATTTGATATTGATCTTACCACGATAACATTAAATTGGTTTTTAGCATTATTTTTTGATGCAGTTCCATTTCAAACTATGCTTCGAATTTGGGATTGCTTTTTATTGGAAGGAAGTAAAATATTATTTCGAATTTCCATCGCTTTACTTGGTTTGTATGAAGAAGAAATTCTTGCCCGACATGATACAATTTCGGTTATAAAAGTTTTAAAAGCTGCCGTTCGATTGACTTATGATGCGGATGGCCTCATTCAACATGCTTTTGATGAACTTTCATCATTTCCAAGTAAAAGTCAATTGGCTCATAAACAAAAAACATATTTGTCAATTTTACAAGAACGGCTTTTAAAGAGGCAACAAATTAGGGATATGCTTGGAGATGTAAGTTTTTTGTCTCAAAATAAAAAGTTTACTATTTTCTGTAGTTTCTAAAATTTTGCATATCTAATTTTAAAAATTTTTTTTTAATCTTAAGATTTTTTTTCTTTTTTTAGTATTCTGATTCCAAAAAAGCCAATTCTGATAAACTTTGTGATTTGCCCGTGGATTGCATAGTATTTTCATTAGATTTTGGTGAAGATGGAATTGGATATGTTTGTGCAGGAAATCAAAAGCGTGGAAAACTTGCAATGATTACCTTTTTCAAGGAAGGTGGAGCAGCAAATTTAAATATGATCGATCTTGAATTTGATTGCAAACCCGTTTCGATGGTAATTTATGGAAGCGAAATGGCTTTCATTTCTTTACTTTCTGGTTATATTATTGCCATACATTTTAATAATGGAAAAGGGTAAGAAAAATTGCATAAAAAACGAATATTTAAAAAAAAAATTTTAATTTTAGGCAAATTTTATGGGAATTAAAATTAAATGATGTTGCATTAAAATTGATTCATTCTGAAAATAAACTATATGCTATGCTTGCAAATGGAACATTAACCATGCTTGAAGATGCTTTTAATAAAGCTCCATCAGTTTTGGATTTATATCATCTTCCAATTTCTGCAGCTCCAATTACCGATGCAATCATAGTTGAAGATAATCTTTATTTGGCGGTTGCATGTAAAATAGTTATTCTTAACAAAAAGTAAATTTTCAAATTTTTATATTTTTTGAGCTTTAAAACGCAAATTTTTTTGCAGCACTTTATCCACGGTTGGAAATATTTATGTTGCTGCATCAGCTGCAGGAAGCACAGTTCCAATGTTTGAAAAAATTCGAGCTTTATGTGATTCTGAATATGGTGTATGGGTTATCACTGCTCATAGTTCTCTAATTCAATTATGGAAAAATAGTGAATGCCAATTATTATTTGATGTCACATATGATCATAGCCATCGGTAAAAACTTAAAAATATTCAAATTTTTAAGCTGAAATACACATATATATTTTTAGTAAGCCATCATTTGACGAACATGATGATCTTGAAACGGTTGAAATAAATACCATTCTTTATTTTGATAATGAAATTTGGATTGGAACAGTTGATGGATATTTAATGTTATATAATGTTCAACCCAATAATGTTGAAAGTAAATTAGCTGTAGTTGATCAATTTTATGGACCCACTCTAAGCAGCATTCCTAAGCCCCGGCCAAATTCTTCGAATGAGGTTTCATTTAGCTTGCATAAATATCCAGCTGGAAAACGACTTTCACCCATCAATAATTTATCCCATACTATTCCAATCCATCGACAAAATATGTATTATATTCCAACTTTAAGAGAAACTCAAGTCGAGGAACATACAAGTGAAAGAGAATGTTCGCCAAGGGAAAGAGAAACAAGAAAAATTTCTGTTATCATTGATCAAAGCACAAAAAAATATAGTGTTTCTGTGGCGCCTGTGCGATCGATAAGCATCGATTCAGCAAATGAAACAATGAAATCTAATTCAATTTCATCAAGATCTTCCATCACCAAACCCCTCAGTGCTAATATACAAAGATCAAAAACTTTTAATCGATTTAGTCCACGACCTAAAATGCCAGTAGAAAAAACAAATAGCATTGATTCAGCGGTGTCTTCAGTATTTGCGGAAGAATTTGGTGGAGGGCCAAAAAAATCTCCAACAAAAAGTTTTGGTTCGGATGATTGTTTTGCAACAAGTGTACCAACCATTGATGAAAGTAATGAGGCTGGAAGTACACAAATTGAAGAAAAGGAATCGCCCATATTTAGTACTGGTGCTTCAATGGAATATGATGATATGTTTGAAGTATATCCAGAAGGCGATGGTAAAAAATTTTTTAAAATAAATTTAATAATTTTTTAATTTCTTTTTGATCAAAATCAAAAAACGTTTTCTATTCGAAAAATAAAAAAAAATGCTAACATAAAATATTTATTTTTTACTTTCTAAAATTTTAAATTTCCTACAATTTTTTCTCAGGTCCAAAATTTTGCATATTTCAAATGGTGTTATTAAATAAATTTTTTTTATTATTTCAAACTTTTCTAGGCCCCGATGAAATTGGTTTAATTGAAGAAGAAATATTTGATCGATCTCCTCCACATAGTTCGAAACTCGTTCAAATTCCTGTGCGTAAAATGTCATTCAATGCGTTTGGTCCATGCGAATTGAGTGTTAATAATTGCCAACGTTCATCATTAACTAATTCTTTAACAACTATAAGCGTTGATGAAAAACATGAGGATGCTGAAGGTAGTTGTTCCACGGAAGTAGCATGTTCAAGTCAAACATCTCAAGAAACCTCCGTGGATCAAAAAGATTTACCCAAATTGCGTAGAAAAGATTTAAGTTTTGATGATCCAGTTATTGTAGCTGTAAAAGATAATAGTAAGAAACATAGTAAAAAAATAGAAAAATTTTATTAAATAAAAAAATCTTATTTTTAGTTTCCGATCATCAAACTTTAATCGAGGCAGATGATGAAGGAGAAATGGGATCCAGTGTTGAAGAATCAGAAATGTAAGTTCTAACTCCAAAAAGTAAATTTTTTTTAAGACAACAAATATCTTTTAGAAAATGCGCTATAACAATGAATTTACAAATGAAAATTAAAATTTCTGATAAACCCGTCCGTTGTATAACTTTAACAAAGTATGATAATGAAAATATTGTTATTACGGGTGCAGGAAATTATGGAGATGAAGAAGCTATACTTCGATGGAAAAAGGAAAAAAACACTGGTTTATGGATTAATGATCCCCTTGTAGATATGAGTATTCATGGGCGTAGACGAACAATATTTGGAAAATAAAAAACAAAAAATATTATTTATTTTTTTAGTTGTAAATATATAAAAAAAATATAGGCTTACTTTTGAAAGTACAATTTTTGCTTCATTTTATTTAAGTGTGTGTGTCAAAATATTTATTAGTAAAATTTATAAATAATATAAAGTTTCAAATACACACTTCAATAATTGCAAGCATAATTTTAAAAACATGTAATGAAAAATGCAAACGTTTTATTTAAAAAATGGTAAAACAAATGGCATGGGGAAAAATAAATAAAAAACTTTAAAAAAAATTTATGGAATTATTATATATTTAAGCTAAAAAAATAAACTATAGGCTTTATTAAAAATAAACAAAAGGTGAAAAGAAAAAACTTCAATAATGCCAATTCTTTCGTGGAAAATAAAAAAATATTATCAAAATAATCTCGATCTTACATAAAAAAAAAGAATTTTGATAAATAGAATAAAAAAGAAGATTTTTAACACGATTTTATCATTTTGTTTT
Organism: Panagrolaimus kolymaensis; assembly: GCA_028622995.1. Classification (NCBI taxonomy): domain Eukaryota; kingdom Metazoa; phylum Nematoda; class Chromadorea; order Rhabditida; family Panagrolaimidae; genus Panagrolaimus; species Panagrolaimus kolymaensis. Next base: position 1,035,871 of record JAJQJQ010000063.1, read on the forward strand.
AATTTAAATACTATTTTTCCTTTTGCCATTGAATTGAAAAACGATAAATCCTTATTTTAAAGTTTAAAATAAAATTAAACAATCATGAAAAAATCAATGAAACAATTTTTTTAGACTTTTAAAAAGCTATTGTTTTTATTTTTGAGGAAAACTAAATTACAGAAATGGCCTTATCGTTCTGATGGGCAGATGCCATTTTGCTTCTATAAGAAAATTTGATTGTTTGAAAATTGTAATAAAAAAAAGGAAAAAGGCTTTTAAAAGCTTCAAAGTGAATATGGTACAAAGTTTTGTGAACTTCTGCAAAATAAAATATCTTTTTTATTCTTTTATCTTGGGCTAAATCAAGTGAGAAAATCCCGTTATTGATAAGCTTTTTTCTCTTTATTAAAGAATTTTCTCTAAGTATTTATGTTGCTTAGGCTTAGGCTTAGGCTTAGGCTTAGGCTTAGGCTTAGGCTTAGGCTTAGGCTTAGGCTTAGGCTTAGGCTTAGGCTTAGGCTTAGGCTTAGGCTTAGGCTTAGGCTTAGGCTTAGGCTTAGGCTTAGGCTTAGGCTTAGGCTTAGGCTTAGGCTTAGGCTTAGGCTTAGGCTTAGGCTTAGGCTTAGGCTTAGGCTTAGGCTTAGGCTTAGGCTTAGGCTTAGGCTTAGGCTTAGGCTTAGGCTTAGGCTTAGGCTTAGGCTTAGGCTTAGGCTTAGGCTTAGGCTTAGGCTTAGGCTTAGGCTTAGGCTTAGGCTTAGGCTTAGGCTTAGGCTTAGGCTTAGGCTTAGGCTTAGGCTTAGGCTTAGGCTTAGGCTTAGGCTTAGGCTTAGGCTTAGGCTTAGGCTTAGGCTTAGGCTTAGGCTTAGGCTTAGGCTTAGGCTTAGGCTTAGGCTTAGGCTTAGGCTTAGGCTTAGGCTTAGGCTTAGGCTTAGGCTTAGGCTTAGGCTTAGGCTTAGGCTTAGGCTTAGGCTTAGGCTTAGGCTTAGGCTTAGGCTTAGGCTTAGGCTTAGGCTTAGGCTTAGGCTTAGGCTTAGGCTTAGGCTTAGGCTTAGGCTTAGGCTTAGGCTTAGGCTTAGGCTTAGGCTTAGGCTTAGGCTTAGGCTTAGGCTTAGGCTTAGGCTTAGGCTTAGGCTTAGGCTTAGGCTTAGGCTTAGGCTTAGGCTTAGGCTTAGGCTTAGGCTTAGGCTTAGGCTTAGGCTTAGGCTTAGGCTTAGGCTTAGGCTTAGGCTTAGGCTTAGGCTTAGGCTTAGGCTTAGGCTTAGGCTTAGGCTTAGGCTTAGGCTTAGGCTTAGGCTTAGGCTTAGGCTTAGGCTTAGGCTTAGGCTTAGGCTTAGGCTTAGGCTTAGGCTTAGGCTTAGGCTTAGGCTTAGGCTTAGGCTTAGGCTTAGGCTTAGGCTTAGGCTTAGGCTTAGGCTTAGGCTTAGGCTTAGGCTTAGGCTTAGGCTTAGGCTTAGGCTTAGGCTTAGGCTTAGGCTTAGGCTTAGGCTTAGGCTTAGGCTTAGGCTTAGCTTAGGCTTAGGCTTAGGCTTAGGCTTAGGCTTAGGCTTAGGCTTAGGCTTAGGCTTAGGCTTAGGCTTAGGCTTAGGCTTAGGCTTAGGCTTAGGCTTAGGCTTAGGCTTTAGGCTTAGGCTTAGGCTTAGGCTTAGGCTTAGGCTTAGGCTTAGGCTTAGGCTTAGGCTTAGGCTTAGGCTTAGGCTTAGGCTTAGTTAGGCTAGGCTAAGGCTTAGGTTAGGCCTTAAGGCTATAGGCTTAGGCTTTAGCTTAGCTTAGGGCTTAGGATTAGGCTTAGGCTTAGGC